>JAFBJU010000471.1:115590-270487 GCA_016785305.1 Colistium nudipinnis
TGTCGGACTTGGCTTGACGCCAGCTCTTTTCCTTTTCCTCTTCTAATTGAATTCTGTGTATGTGCATGCGTGTGCCTCTCCCTGCAATACATGTATGTGAATGTATGTGTGCGTGTTTGTGTGTGTGTGTGTGTGTGTGCTCGGCCGTCTATGTGAGCAAAGTAGAGTTTTAGGTTCACATGGTTAGTGGCAACAATTTATAGGTAATTGCAGCCGGAGACCTATTGAATAGAGTAAAGTGAGTTTTTTTTGTGTTTTCTTGATGTCGATCTATATGGCTCCGTGACCTAAGACCCAGTGTCTAGTCTGTGACCTCATCAAAGAGAAATGAGAAAATAAGCATCCCTCTTGAGGACAGCAGCCATTCATCACTCCATCTGTGTCCCCATTTAGCGCCTTCTGTCCGCCGTAAGGAGAAATCAATGTCTAAGAAGGAGAGCGGGAGACACAAAGAGCGCACACACTCTGCAGTAACAGAGCACAAAGCCAGAGAGAGAGTCGGTGCGCAGCGCTACTTCATTTTTATATTTTTTTTGTTTTGCTGCCAGTGTGTAGCCATTGTCTGTACTCAAAGTACTTGACCTTGTGAGGAAAGGTGTGGAACAATTTTTGCGGTGCTGCATTTAGAAACTCAAAAATGTGTGGGCTGGTCGGAAGGAAGAAGGTTGTGAGTGATTTGAGGAGTTCCTTGGAACTTCTTCTCCAAACGATCAAACGTACAAGAGCACACATATTGCAATATATATACATATACATGAATTAAAAGTACATGACAAATAATGACAAGCACTGTAGCATCATTTTGAAGATGAATATTCTAACGGCGCTCACCACCCTGTGGTCGCTGAGTGTCGTACAGTGCGGTTGATATTGTCGTCCAACTTGTCATAAATCAATAAACTTGTGTCCCTGAACGCGTGGGGAAATTCATCTCTCTAAATAACTGTAATGGCCGACCCCTGCCGAACGTGAAAGAAAGTGCTCAGTGTGAGTGAACAATGAACGCGACAGCTGGGCATGCGGCACACTAGTGCTTGGCAATCTTTTCTGTCTGTTCTGTCTCCTCTGGCACCTTGTCCGGATTTCTCATAGACAGAGAAAAAACCCGGGCCGCATGATTCCTACCCTCACTGATGTGTATGCACTCCAAAATATTCCCGCTGTCGTCGACTAACACAGCTGGACAGTGTGTGCGCATGCTGTGTGCTTCCCTGTACGTTCAACTTGCAGCTACTAGTGGTTATTCCACTGGCATGTTATGTGCATTATTTTCATTATAGTACACCTCCAATTGCTTGCGGTCAAGGAGAGAGTAACTATTTTCTTATTTGCTACCGAGGACGGAATTTCTCGGTTAGTTGTCAAACTGCCCCGCTGTAAATTGCGCAAATTGTATAAAATTGTTGCCAAGAGTCAGTGCCGGGGCTACCGAATATTTATGCGCAGTAACGCGACCATGAAAATCCGAAATGTACATTCGGTGACAGTTTCATCACAATAGTCCGTCACATTGTGTTCACTCCACAGTCATTTCTGAGAACAGGGAACTGTTTGGTTTCTCTCTATTATATTGTAAGGTCTCAACCTTCCTTTGTAAAGTGCCTAGAGATAATGTATGTTGGGATCTGCTGTACACATACAACTGAATTGAATAGCTTATGGGCGTAAAAAAAAAATTATATATATATATAAAAAAAAAAAATAAAAAAATCAAGAATACAGACATTGAGGAATCCTTTGACATGTATAGCCATCAAACGCAAATGTTTTGAAGGGCCCTTCCTGCTGGCCTTCCATTTCGCCGAAGACTGCTGCGACTTTAAGAGAAATAAATCATTCAATAGGTTGCATTGAGAAAACATTTCTTTAAATACTAGACATATAGGGCGCATTTTAAATATCTCCAGTAAAGTATAACAGTAAAGCTACATTTATATCAGTGTGATATAAAAACTGTTAGAGAATGCTTGGTGTGGTGTGACCTCGTAAAGCTACAGGTTTACTACCTCAGTGACAACCAGATAATGTTCCAACTGAGTGTGTTTTGTCCTGGTCACACTCTGTATCTGGAGGCCAAGCCCCGGTGTTAATGAATAGAGATGAACTCAAAAACTGGAATGCAGGTTGCCGTCTGTCTGCATGCCTGTGTGTGTGTGTGTGTGTGTGTGTGTGTGTGTGTGTGTGTGTATGTGCTGGCATTTCAGGAGGCCTCGTCCAAAAAGAACAGTGTTAATGGGTTTATGCTGATTCTTTTCATATAAATGCTGTTTATCTATAACAGTTTCTTAATAAATTAGATACTCAGTTGTCGGGCAAAATAAACCTGACGAGCAGTTAGCAGGCCTTCCGACCATTTCTTCAAATCAACTCATGGATCTAAAAAGATGTTTTCACCAAAACCCTAATTCCAGGCTTATAACCCCTATAACTGTGGAATTAGGGTTAAGGTTTTGGTGAAGGGTCGCTGCTAAAAAGATGAAAGTTGGTACAAGGGGGTTTTCAGGGACCCCGAACGCACTGGTCTGGTCTAGAGTCGCTTGGACATCGGGAAGTGCAAGATAGTTTTGTGCGTCTTGACTGTTTTCTTCTTCTTCTTCTTCTTCTTACCCACTTCCCGATGTCAGGCGACACCAGCGCATTTTGGCATCCCTGAGAACCCCCCAATACCAACTCTACCATCAGGGTGAGGGTTTTGGTGAAGGGGTAGCTGCTAAAAAGATGAAAGGTGGTAACAGGGGGTTTTCAGGAACCCCGAACGCACCGGTCTTGGTCCCGTGTCGCTCGGACATCGGGAAGTGGGTGAACCTGGAAGCTGTGTTAGTGTGATGACAACAACAACGTGTGTGTTACCCGTACAAACCTGAACAGGCCTAATCCACTTTTACCTTCTGGCTGAGTAGTGTCACTGGAGAGAGAAAACTGTCAAAAAACTCAGCAGAAGACATTGTGATGCCTCCTTCTGGCCACCAGGGGCAGAAATCCCTCTCTCAGTTTTCAAATCCATTAATGCTCAAATTTGATTTTTGAAAATGCTTCCTCACACTATAGTGTAGCCCTGATTTGAAATCCAAGTACATCATGCTTGGGTGTGTGTTTAATATTGTGTGTGTGTGCGCGAGCGTGTGCGTGCGGGCACATGCGGTACTCTGTAATGGATCAGTATGAATGCCTCGTTAGCAAGCGCCACTAAAACCCTGTAGGCCCTTCAGAATATGAGTACCATTTTAGAGAGCAGCTTTTGCTGTCGCATTCTAACTACCACTTACACAATACGTTCTGCTCATTCACACACCCCCCCCCCCCCCCCCCCCCCCCACCAAAAACATTAGCCAACACACACACACACACACACACACACGCTAGCCCACGCACGCACACTCAACAAGCACTTGTGTGTGTGTGTGTGTGGGCAGCTGGCAGAATTGATGAAACAGGATTGTGCATCCTCTCGGGGGGGAAAGGGGGGGGGGGGGGAGCTGAAACACGCCACTCTGTTTAGCATCAGAAAGGCTACACTCCGTCTTTTCATCTGAGAGGTGAATGCCCTGAAGGTGTGGATGGAAGGATAAAGATGGCGGTGGAGGATTTAGGTTAGGCCGGCGGTCATCTCCTTTTGGTGCCGCGTTTCTCTGGAATGTGTCCATCCTCCAGCCTCACACGCGCCAGAGAACAGTGGTTACAACTGTAAACAGCGAGGGAATGATCTTATATTCCCCGCTTCCCCCTTAGCCTCGTGTCACTCATGTCCCCGTTTTGTTTGCTCTCCGTCTTGATTCTCTCCTGTACCCCCGACACCCTCTTCCCCCTATTCGTCTTATCAAAGAAAGAAATGGCACTGAAGGGAGCGTGCGCGCGCGCGCCCAGGCACAGGTGGCAAAGTTTCTCCCGGAGTTTTTCACAGCGAAGCCAGACAAAACATAAAACGGCACAAACGCACCAGAGTGCGGGGCGGTGGCGAGGAGGAGGACGAGGAGGAGGAGGAGGAGAGAAGAGAGGGAAGTTATTTTCTCTGGGTTTTTTGAGGCTGCGCCTCACGCACTCCTGACAGGTGGGAGGGGAGATGAAGCGCGCATTGTGTTGGCTTTCTAATTAGCATTGTTAGCGGGGCCCATCCGCCGCGAACTGCGGCATAGGTAGCATTGGCGCACACAGTGAGCGGTGGAGATGTGTGTCGCACAGGCAAAAGCTGTATTTGCAAACAGCGCATTAGGGGCTGATGAGCTCGGCGGGGGAGAGAGAGAGAGAGAGAGAGAGAGAAAGAGAGAAAGAGAGGGAGGAAGGGATCAGAGAGCAGAGGAGTGGCGAGAACTGTACACCGGTCCGCTCGGGGGCCTTTTTCTTTAAATGAATCCAATACGACCTCTATTGAGATCATAAAACCACGGTGACACACGCATAAGATAACGAGCCTTTGTGCGTGTGCGTCTCTTAAAGAGGTTTGGGTGTAGGGATTTTCCAGATCAGACTTCTCCCCTTTCACCCGATCCCTTGAAGGGTCGGGTTACACACAAGGCGTAGGTTACACGCCACCGGGTGTATGAGTCGCCCTGTTAGCGTAGCAATTTGTGTTACACGCATATAAGCACATACAAACATTAGGCCGAATTCGACTCGTTTCAACAAAAAGGGGATTGCTGAGCAGAGAATAATTCTTTTTCTAATACTTTTTGTGTGCATTACAGTAATGTTGTGTGTGTGTGTGTGTGTGTGTGTGTGTGTGTGTGTGTGTGTGTGTGTGTGTGTGTGTGTACTACAAAGACCCAGGAGGTCACACAAAGCTGTCAGCATCATCCAATCACCCAGTACCCCCTTTGCTTCGCTTTGCTTGCTTTCTTTCTTTCACTCTCCTCATTTCATCCCATCCAGTGTCAAAAAAAAGACCCTTGAGACTGTATTGCTCTCTCTTTCTAGGTTTTACACACACACACACACACAGGCAGCGCACACACACACGCAGGCGCACACACACACACACAGGCAGCACAGGCAGCGCGCACACACACGCACACACGCACACACACAGGCAGCACAAGCAGCACACACACGCACGCACGCACCACACACGCACATCTTCTGCAAAGGAGCCCTACGGGACAGGACTATCAGAGCCATTTGGCGGGATGGGAGGCATATTGTTGTGAAGTCTACAAACCGACACGTCTCTTTCCATCCTCTGAATGGGTGGACGAGTGTGAGTGAAGGGGGGGGGGGGGGGAATATTAAATTCCTACCAGCTCTCCTCCTCCCCTCGAGACTTGCGGGATAACTGTGACATGATAGAGTCAAGATAAGAGTCACGTGACCGATGGAGCCATGCCAAGGCATCTATAGCACATTGCCAAGCTGTTGTGTACTGCACACACCCGACCAGTTGTGGGTGTGCACTGCCCAAATTACACACACTCTCTACCCACACACACCCACACACACACACACGCACGCACGCACGCACGCACAGGCACACACGCAATGATTGTTATTAAAGACCTACAGTGTAAAAATATATATTCAAATGTTGTTCAAACACAGGTTAATTAACCTAACTAATAAACCAACTAAAAAAGGAGCCACTGCTGATACTGCCACATCACAATTCGCCATACAACGGGACAACGAAAGGTATTTGTCTCATTGTTTATCTGATACAATTAAAGAGAAAAGTTACTCGGCTTTCATAATGGTGGGCTCTGGAGTTGTAGTGTTGGCAAAAGCAAACTTTTCCCAAACAGCAGAGTATTATTACATTGATTTCAAAAGTTTTAGAAACAACTTTTTTTTTCTTTTTTTTTTCCAAATCTAGCACATGTTCCCCTCAGGCTCCTTTGTGTCTTATTCTGAACTTTGATACAGGATATGGCGTGGCACAGGTGTTGCCATTGACATGTCCTTCCGATTTGTAAGACAGCAGCCGAAGAATAAAAATGTTTTTTTTTTTCTAGACTCTCTGTAAAGGTCATGTTCAGACAGTGCTGCATCAAAAAAAAAAGAAAAAGAAAGAAAACTCACTCAGCGTAGTGATGCCACTGCGCCTTGACTATTTTATACACAGGGCTGATCTGTGAGGTTTCAAATTAAAATGTAATGTAATATTTAAGTGTGTAGGTAAATGCTCATTAACAGCCACGTAGGCAGATTGAATAGGGTCCAACACATTTCAATATAAGACTAAACCTAGATGGACCAACAGCAGACACATTCTCTTATCACAGTGAGAGACTTTGCTGGGATTTGAATCACCGTGGCAGCTGTGCACCGCAGGTCTGCACGTTTTCAAATGACTTTTCAGTTGCATTGGAAAAAACAGCGCAGTGTTACACTTTCACTCCACCTGACATGGCCCAGAGTCTTTCTTTTCCGTTAAGTTGCCCATTGAACCCTCTAGGGTTATTTGAATAGTTCATTTAAATTTGCACGAGAAAAAATACTCATATATGTAATTAAAAAAACAGAGTTCTTTTGAAAAGCTGATCTGGCTGCGCTTGGCTTTGTGTCTTGCACGCCGGTTAAGTGAGTAGTGCGCTTTCTATTGAGAAATCAAGTGGACTGCATCAATAAGTGAAATTATCGGAATGGTGCGTGTGTGTGATTACAAATTAGAGTGGCTTTTTTTTTAACCCAAGTTCAGTGCAGTACAAATCCCCTCACACAAGGACACGTGGCAGGCCTCCATCGTCCCCATACGCTACAGGCGGAAGAACATTTCATTTACACCAGCCCCAGTTGTAATCCTCCGACCAGCACGTGCCAGAGAGAGAGAGAGAGAGAGAGAGAGAGAGAGAGAGAGAGAGCCGGGGGCGAGGGGTAGGGAGGGATGTAATGGTGCATGTTTGTAAATAATCTCTCTGTCACAGTGGTAAATAGCAGTTTATTTAACAAGCGTCACATCACAGGAGTGCTTTCACCCTCCGCCGCCCCACTGCGTCTTCCTCTTTTCATCCCTCTCTCCTTCCATCCTCTCCTCTCCTCTCCTCTCCTCACGGGCTCCGTGGTTACAGCGGAGCATTAATAATAATAACAATGATAAACAGAGGAGAGAGATAACCACAGTGGTGTGTGTATAAGAGGCTCTCTCGCTCAGCCAGCTTACAGCGCTTAGCCCCCATTAAAGATGGGATGCGGAGGGGTGTGTGTGTGTGCGTGTGTGTGTGTGTGTGTGTGTGTGGGGCAGGGAAATAAGAAGCTGTTATTTTGCATGATATTAACCACATGAAAGCGTGCGGCTGCCGAGGACAGTAAAAGTCGCTGAAGAAGACAGAGGGAGGGAGGCTTGCTGGTGGAATAATGTAAATAGCGGCTGGCTGAGTTATCGGGCACCGCACTGTCAGATGTGTGTGCGTGCGTGCGCGGGCGGGCGCACGCGTGTGTGTTATCATATGCAACGCTGTCAGAAGGCCCATTGTTTGAGCAGCGATAAAAGGCAATTTCCCAGAGTCCCTTGTAGAACCACACGGTCGGCTTAATTTGAGGGCCATTTTCCATGACAGTGTTGACAGTTTATACATCTCTCTCCCTCGTCCTGCCTCCTTCTCTAGGTCTCTCGCCCCTTTCTCTCTCTCTCTCTCTCTCTCTCTCCTGCATTCCCTCACTTCCTATGCTCATCCTGCCTGTGTGTGCGTTTGTGTGCGTGTGCGCTCGCTTTGTAGTAAAGAGGCTTGTATTCGTGTCTGCGTTTATTAGTATCTCATCCGCCGTGTTTGGCATATTCCCTTTGATGGAGCAACAATACCTGATACTCTAATACCTGTCAGTGCACGCATGCAAAAAAACACACCCTTACACACGCGCACACACACACAGCTCTGACGGGAATGTTTTTCTCTCTGCCCCGTCTTAATCTTGCCCTGACACAGAGCATTGTGAGCTGTGCTGTGCTGCCATCAGAGGAGAGCATGTCCTCTCATCATCCTGAGAGAGGGCCTATTAGAGGAGCAGAGGATGATGGGAGGCACGGAGGAGAGAGGGGAGATCGCAGGTTCAGGGCAGGATAATTGACACGGAGGCTCCTGTTGCCTGCGGAGGAGTTCGTTTTTTTGTTTTTTTCCAAACAAGAAACGTGCACAGAGGCATACACACTTGTAAACACAGCTACAGTATACACGTTCGTGTGCACACGCAAAAACGCGCGCGCGGGCACAATGTGTGTGAAGAAGAAACGTTGGCTTGAAGGCGGCACAGTTCCAAACACACGAGGACACATGGTCACCGTACTCGGGCTGCATCTACACATGATAACCATCTTTGCCTGTTTTTTTGTTCCTGGCATGGACAAAGGCAGGATGAGAGTGTGCGGGAGCTGTTGCATGTCTTCCTCTAAGCTCCCAACTCGAGTAGCAAAAGAGAACGCAGCCAAAGATAAAGGTGCGCACCTATCTGCTTACCATAATCTATAACCTATAAAAAGAGAAGAAAAGACTCCTGGCCATAACTCTGTTATCATTCTTCAAAGCTGAGCTGTCCTGCTTTCTTTCCCGCTCCGAGGCTGTTTTATTGTATTATCATAGGGAAGTATTCTTATTGTATGTTTTTTTTTTTTCTTTTCTATTTCTTTGTCTGTGGAGAATTCCCACAGTGGTGGTCTGGTGAACAAAGGCAATGAGGTGGGATTGATAAAGACACATTTTGAGCTTGACGGGGCACTACCTGTCCTTCCTGCGTGATAAGTCAGTCCAGTCTTTGGTGAAAAGTGGATTAAAAAAAAAAAAAAAAAAAAAAAACGGTATACGCCAAAATCTATTCAGTCCCCCGCAGTTGCAGACAGCAGAATAAAGGCCAAATATTGTGACATTTTTGGAATAGAAATATTCAAAGTTTTTCTTATTAGGCCTATGTTAAGCCAACAAGTTTAAATGTAAAAGACCTTCAGTAGAAATACCCAATAAAAAAATAAACGCTGCTTTGAGTCTCCCCTCCTCTCCTCCGTTACAAATGGCCCCACGTAGGAAATGAGAAAATTGTTATTTCAAACTCAATAATGTTACACGACTCCATCAAGGCAACACTGCTCTATCAAACTCCCCCAATCTCCAGAGATAATTTAATCACTAAATGCCAAACTGCCACGCCACATTTAGGTGTAATTTTCATCCATGCAAAGGTAATTTGTTTCAGTATTATGAATTAATTAAGGCCTAACGAAGACGGAGAAGGCTGTAGAATGTCTAATCAACAGGCCCTTGAGCACAGATTGATTCTCTCTCCTCCGCACTCTGGCCTGTCATGCCTTGTCCTCCTTGTTTTGTTTTTAACGTCTTCTTTTTCTTTCTTTTTTTTTTCTCTTTCTACCGTTTGTTTACCTTTTATCTCTCAGTGACTCTCTCACTCCTATATATACACGAGTATTTGATTTTCCTCTCTGCTTCTGTGTCAGAGAAAATGTAAATTGGATATGAGGTTTCACCCAGTCAATGAGCTGCTCTCTGTTTGACGGTAATGCGGTGCGATGTCCTGGACCGCGTCGCGCGTTGTTATTCGAGTCTTTCTTGCAGCTTTTCTTGTTAAAATGCTATATGGTATTTGTTGACATTTACACTGCTCCCAACGCATTCCCTATTCCCGTATATATGTCTGAGAGAAATGTATATGGGTAGAACCATGTGTCACTCAATCATTCCTGCAGCTGCTTGTCCCAGGGCCCTGCAGGGTGTTTGAAGTGTCCTTTTCACCCCTAAACACTCACTCATAGACGTACAGCAGAGGAAAAAACACACTGCACCGTAAATCAAGGTTATAACATGGCAAAGTCATACTCAGACAAGCCCTTTTCATGCACACGCACCACACATCAGGTGTTATCTGTGTTGAAGATCTGTCTGCAGGCCTGTACACCGTGTACAGTTTCTCTGAACTGCACGCACACTCGCGCGCACACACGCACACACCGTACACGCGCACACACACACACACACACACACACAGAGTAAATACAACAAATGCCTTCTCATCTACCAATAACAGCATACCTCACATCCAGTCCTTGCTAATGTAAATATTTATTCTGCGTGCTTGAGATATTCAGGGCTTGCTACGTGGTTGAGACAAAAGCTTCCAGGTTTTGACAGGGCCAAGACAAGCTGGGTTAACAGTGAATAAACGAAACCTGTAGCACTGCTTTTGCAAACACCGCAAACACAATAAAGGATTACGACAAATGCTGAAAAGACAGCGTCTTAACTTTCCCCCCGTGCGAGTCACGTATCCAGCATGGAACATGTGAACAGAGATGCACTAGCTGTAGGTGCATTCCTTCACTGTACTGCATGGGCCAGGGGTGGGGAGCCTCCGGTCTCTGGGGCATATACAGCTCATAAATAGATCCAGTAAAGGCAACTCAAAAACTCGCTTGACAGCAACTGTTTTAATGGAGGCAGTTTTTTTTTTTTTTTTATGAAAGAAAACTTGAAATAGTAAAAATAAATGATGTTTAATTATGTTTTATGTGTCTGAATGACAAAAAAAATGAGCAATGACGAGCTCAACACTTGCGTGTTTGAAGTTTGCATCTCTATTACGGTCAACGGCCCTTTTCCAAACAGACCCTATTTCCACTAAATGATGACTGACCCAAAGGTGGAAAAAAACAGTCTCACCTCCATGAAGGCGTTCCAGTCATTGTGCTGGAAAGGTTGAGAGCGATATACTGTCTGTGCACTGAAATGACAACTGGCCCACGGCCCTCAAAGGATGTTGTAAAAATTGAAATGGCCCTTGAAAGGGGAAAAAGTTTCCCCAGCCCGGGACAGAGGGTGAGGCAGAGAGGGTGGTGACAAATGAGAGAGAGGAAGACAGAGAGAGCCGAGCAGAGGCTCAGGGTCACAGCCAAACCGGTTGAGCTCAGATTAATCAGCTCTGGAAAACAAACATCATTTAGCGATAGGCACAGGGGCATGTTTGGTTCTGTTTGAGTGTGTGTGTGTGTGTGTGTGTTTATCTAGGCCTTATGAGGTACCATGGGAAATGCCAAAGAGAGTGTGACCAGACAAATGAAACATCATAACGTGGCACTCGGGCCTCACGGGCCTCTATTTAAAGGCTCAGTAGTTTACCAATCCTAATGCATTGAAAAGGAATTAGGATTTAACTAGTCCAGTTGCCTTCTTGCAAAACTCCTCACAAACTCAACAGCACTTACACAACAGTCGGTTGCGTGTCATTATTATAATATTTGAGGTGTGCATCCTGTAACTCTTCAAGTGATCACTTGGTGTGATCACACACACACACACACGCACAGTGTTTACAGCTGATGTGCATTGAGGAACAGTTGCTGTCAGAACAAACTTGACAAACACGTTCTTTGTTTTGTTTTGACTGCAGTTAACTACGGAGCAGGACCAAGCCTCACACACACAACCACCCCCAATCACCCACCGAGCCTACATATGCCTGCACAGGTGATCTTCATCACATTTGCATAATCGACCAACTCCTCAACGTCATCTCAATATCAGTCATCTTTATGACCAACTGTTAACCTACTGTAACTTCTGTTTACTACTGTTTACTACTACTGTTTACTACTACTACTACACCGCGCTGAGATACACAACACGGCGCGCGCGGTCATTAACATACCTCGTGAGCTCCGGCATCTCCCCTCCCGCGTCTCCAGCTACAGCTCTAGCCACTCCATCACCATCCACGGGCTCCGCAGGCTCGGGCTCTCTCCCGGGTAGCCGCCGGCAACTTAGCTCGGCTCAGCTCGGCTCAGGTAGGCTCGGCTCATCTTAATGCGCGTCCTCCTCCGTCGTCCGTCCGCGTCCACGACTGGAGCTCCATCTCAGTCACAGAGCTGTTCCGTTTCTGCCACGGCTACCACAGAGCAACTCTACGTCCAACTTTATTCAAGCGCCAGCAATACTCCGGCCACGACCACAACATCCTGCCGCGCCGCCAGTGCTTCCGGCTCCCTCGTCAGGACCAACCGTTGGCGGCGTCGGCGCACGTGACGTCACCGGGCCACCGGCAGTCCGCCTCGGGAGCTCCCGTTGGCAGGTGGGTCACGAAACCACTGGGAGACGTTGGTTCCTTGTCTTCTGCTTTTTTTCCAACTGCTCTACCTTGCCCAGAAAGTCCAAAATTATTCACACCGATAACTCCGCCGTAGACGTGAACATTAACAAAGGCCCTTCACGTGGTTGCGACCCTTTTTCGGCCTCCTAAGAGCTTCTGAATTCACTCCCTACCTCGTCAATTCAGCTCTCCCAGCCTGTCAGATATCTCTGAATCTACATTTTCCCTCATAACTCCTGCCTCATCCATTACAAGCCATCGATGAAATATATTAACGCCACGCGCCAAGCCGCTAAGGCTTCGCCACACCCTCAACTCACGGAAACAGGAAAAATGGCAACTCCATTCTGGTTCCATATACATTTACACAAAAGTTAGGCCTTGATAGTGAAATGAGGTTAACTGGTTCCCTTCATCCTATACGTCCCTCATCAATTCCTCCCACACCCCTCAACCCTCATCCCGTCATCCCTCATCTCTTCACCCGCTCATCCTAAATCCCTTCCTTCCATTATTAAACATATCGTGTGCATGAAACCCTGTTTTTCTACCTCCATATTTTTGTGACGCGGCCCCTGCTCGTGAACAGTAACTCAATGCTTTGCCCGTTTTAGTTATGGTCTTTGTGAACATGGAATTAAAATTACCCGGGGATCTCCTGCTGTTAATCATACTGTGGCGACACCAGGCAGAAGACCAATTAAAAATCTTGGGCAAATACCCAATCAGAGCTGTCCTCCGAGGGTCTTTCGACTCCACACTCTGCCACTGCATTTTCACAGACCTTTTCCATTTCCGTTCTCTCAATCACACTGAGCGACAGGGTTTTTTTTTTCACACACGTGGACACACACACACACACACACACATGACCACAGACAAAAAAAGAAAAAAAAAACACATGCACACACGCGCACACATAGACGCAGGACACCTTATTACTCTTCATTAATCTGCAGGGCGTTAATTGAAACCCCCCTGAGTCTGAGCCGTACCTGCATTCCCTCTCTCATTATCAGTCAAGGTGCCTTTGGGGGAAAAGAGAGAGGGGGATGGTGACGGACGGTGAGGAAACCAGTGTCTCCTGTGACAGGCCCGTTGTACATCCACAGATCCAACAGAATTACACTTAGCAATCAGTTGGTGTCCGCTCCCATCAATGATTTTTTTTTTTTTCCAAATGACGCCAGAAGCAAAATATGTGAATCCACGAGTCTTGTGTGTTCTGTATGGGCTTGAGTTGTCCGTAACCGCCCCCCTTGGACTTTCGTAACGGCATGCATGTCATCAGGTGCATGGCATTCCTTGAGCTGGGAAATTGCAAGATTTTAGTCACTGGCAGACAACAAGAACTTTGCCGGTCTGCACACGGCAATTTGTTGAATAGATAAATTGCACAATTAAAGTCTTGCGACCCCTAAAGCTAAAAACGTTTCGTGCCTGTCGCTGCACAGCATTGAGCACACATTCCCCAGATTTGGCTGGGTGTGGGTTTGTGGAATCGGACTTACTTTTCTCTTTTCATAAAAGCTGCCAAAAACACCAGTTATCAACCAGGGTCTAATGACGAGCGAGACAATTCCTCCAGTCTCCCTCTGAGTGTGACTTTTTAATTCAGAATGAGCAGTGTTGTGATTCTCTGTTTTGGTTCCGCGCGATTACGTTACCTCAATTCGCTCGGTTCCACATTTTGAAGTCAATAACAGTTAGGACAAAGACATCCACTGTAACGCTCACAATGAGGGACTGTTACCAGGCTGCATGTCTGATGCTTGAGAAGAAATAAAGCACGGAAAGAGAAAACTCATATAGCACACCAGTCAAAAGATATTAGGTTGAAAGAAGAGACTGGCCGTGACAGGTTTAATTCCACGTACCTCGCGGAAGGCGCTCATCTGTGTTTAATAATGCACACGGTCTATAAGGGAGAGCGCAGTAGATCAGCAGACCTGCTGGTTGCCAATTACGCTAGTTTTTTTGTTTTTTTTTTATCCTCGCTGGAACATTTGATGATCGGCGTGTTACTGCGCATCACAGGCGACGAGACCAGCGTCTCCGCCATTGTCCGGCCTTACGCTTCCGAAACTGGGTCAGGGTTCGGTTTACGCAGACATCGCTGGCTCTGCGAGTGCGACCGCAATGCCAAGAGAGCAAAGTGTGCGGCGGCACGTGCACGCGTGTGTGTGCCAGGAGAGAAGAGGATACGATTAGTACTACTCTGAAAGTAATTACCTTAATTAAAGCAGTAATGTGTGGAGAGAGAGGGGACTTGGGGGAGGGGGAAAGTGGGGGGGGGGGGGGGGGGGGGGGCAAGAACCTGCCATCTTTTATGGGGCAGTTTAGGGACTGTGTGATTTAAGGGGCCCAGTCAGCAGTGGGCCGAGAAACGAAGGAGAGGGAGGGAGCGACGGTCGTGGGATGAAAGAGAAGGGGGTTTGTTATGGGAGGATTGAGAGAGGTGAGGGGAAAACGGCGAGTGAAGGATTGGGGGGGGGGGGGGGGGGGGGGGGGGGGGGGGGAAACTGGCCAACAAGAACACTTCTGAAGCGTAATTTCCTCACCGGGACATAAACGCAGTCACACTGGGCACGTAGGTAAATGCCATGGACGCAGAAAACAAGCCACCGCGGCCTCCGTTGCAAACCGTTTTACCTTGTGTAACGGGAAAAAAGTCTTTCCAGCACCTTATCTGACCTGCCATATGACGCGCGCTCACATTGTACCAACCAGGGATAATGTCACGGCTGCTATGTGACGATATAACGCACTCTGTTACGCCGACAGGCGTGTTGTCTGTGGTTCCAATCGGAAGTGCCGTATCCAGATGTCCCTCGATTTGCTCCCGTTTGTGTCACTGGACTATACATATATATGTGTGTGTTTTTCTCAAGTTTTTTTGGTTTGTTTTTTGGACTCTTTTCTTCAACTGGCCACTGAATATCTCACTTTGCATCATCAGTGGTAAAATATTTGCCAATATTTTGTCAGGCTGAACACTTGTGGCCGTGCATTTATTTCTCCGTATTGACCAAGGCCGCGGGGCCTCCTGTGTTCGTGTCTGAACTTGTGTGCCTGTGCATTGTTGTGTATACAACCGGATTTGCCGAGCCACACAAAGATGGATGAGAGCAGCTCAATCATTTGCATGAGTTGGAGGTCTCATTGTAACCGTTCGATAATGAAAATCAAATAACAACCTACGGAGCGCAGTGTCGTGTCCTCACACCGCACGTGTGCGCGCGTGTGTGTGCGCGCGCATGTGAGCATTTGAATCGCAAGTGAAATAACAATCTTTGTGATAGAGTGATAATGAAAAATAATAACATCCCTGACAAAATATTCATAAAGGTAATGATGAATGCCATATTTCCCAGAGAGATACATCAGAGGCGTCTTGGTTAAAAGAAGACAGTGGCCAGCGTCTCCCACACCCTCAAATTATCTGCCGCTTTCACATTTCACTGATAGCATAGATGAGAGCTGAGGAAAATGGACACACAATTATACTCACTTGTCGTATATTAATACTGCTTCTTGACATCTTCCATGGACCCTGAGCTGTCATCTCTTTGTCTGCTTTAATTGAAAATTAATGGTTAGTGCGTTGCCAAGGCAACTGCGACGGTGGTGGTGGGTAGCGAGCCACATTCAGATAGACACCAGTGGCATTGTTTGTCCTGTCTGACCTTGGAAGTCAGGGAGAAAAGAGAGAAGAAAGGCAGTGGAGGACAAAAAAGACATTAAAAAGAGAAAAGAGAGGTAAGGGGTTGAATGTTGCGCATTGGAGCGAGGGACAAAAATAAAATAAAGTTATTGTGGTCGTGCTTTGGCCAGACGGAGAGAAAGAAGAATGCGGTAGGGGTGACTGGGGAGGAGATTGGAGACATGAAGTCAAAATGCCAAATGGGGAGAGTTATGTTGCAGTGAGAAAGCAGATAAAGGCCCCCGTGATTCTTCTGTGGGGCAACAATATTACCTTTGTGCTGATGGAGTCAGAGGGCACCTCATGGCCTCATAATCGGCTGGACACAGGTGCGGCGGGAATGAGTGAGCGTGTGCAGCGGTACGCGTGGACATGTTGGTCCTGTTTACAAATCCATCAGTGTGCGCGCACCGCGCCAAATGGATGCCGACTTGGGGGCCAGGCATCTGCAGATTGACTCAGAAGCTTCTGGACATCACACTATCTACTCCAGTGGCGAGAGGCCCAGAGGGTTACAGTGGACAGAATGAACAATTCACCGTCATCTTCAACTCTGATTTAACGCCAAAAGACGTCCAGCGGCCAATTGAAAACCCTCTTCAAGTGGCTTTTAGAATTTGATACATCGAAAGCTTCAATAAAATGCATGCTTTCCCTCATGCTCCCCCCTTTGCTAAAGTGGGATTCTGGGTCAAATATGTAGGTTTATACAAGCTATGAGAACTACAAGAGAACATAGGAAATTCCTTTTTTTAACGTACATCAAGTCGGAGCGTGAAAAGAATACACTCATGTGAAGCTTAAAGCTTGATTGGTAATTAGCTCTTGGGGGGATTTTTTTTTTTCTTTTTGTGTTTATTTGTATGGTGATTTGGAAAAGAAAATACTATATTACCATAATACTGTCTTCAGATAAAAGAAAAGAAGCTTAGAAGTATTTCCTAAAGTAGTTTCTTGAGTGGCTCTTTTGGAAACGGTTTCCAGGCTCATTATATAAGGGTTTTCAAATTTAAGCTCTCAGTGGACTTTGTTGGAACTGCATACCCCGTCGTGTATGGTTGTGAACACAAGTGTGAACAAATGTTTTTGTTCTCTTTTTCAAAGCCGCCAACCGCACTCTTTGCAATGCATGCACAGTGGTTCGGACAGTTTGGATACCGGCGGAATATGGCGTAAGAAAAAGCCAAAAAGTGCCACGTAAGTTCAAATATTCGAAAATTCCTACCTTGCCCCTTTAAATCGTCTTTAACATTTTCTGAAATCACAGCAGGGGGTCAACATGAGTTGGTCTCGCCTAAATATTCGAATTGAAATTGTTGGTGTAAAAGGAGTCATTCTATTTAACAACCAACAAAAGGTTTAATACTACCGATTCCATTTGTTTACATTTCTTTTTCAGTCAACCTTAAATGAAATAGATCAGAATGTAATAGCGCTAAAATTCCTAATAACAAGGTGGGTTCAAGATAAACCATGGTGTACTTTCAATTTAAGATTTACGTACAAGAAACATCCAAATCACTGAACGCAGTTCAAGTGTATGCATTTCAGATATATCAGGCTCTTAATTATTTTTTGAGTATACATTTTTTAAATGAGCGTATCTCGATGTAGCAATTTGTGCTACGGATGTGAGCCAGAGATGTTGATGCAGACGAAACTGACAGGCCGAGGTCACTCCGAACTCACGGCACACACACAAATTAAATGCACATCCAAACACGTGTAATCATGTTTACTTCTGTCTCCCCTTGACATGTATGTGAGTTTGCTTTGATTAACCGATACAAATAATTTGAAAATAATTTGTTCTGCATAGCAATTACAGGCACAGAGGCCAGCATTTGCGTGTTCATAAAAAAAATAAAAAATGAAATTGCATCACAACTAACACGGGGTCAAATAATCAAATGCCTCCGTCGGAACACATTTTTGTGTTTTCACAATTTTGCTCATCACATTTGATTCGGCTATAACCAGTTTTTCCATCTGTCCATGAAAACAATTGTAATGAAATGGAATAAAGAACTTCAATCCTCATCCGACACCAAAAAGGAAAAAACGTTCATTCTGGATGTGAGAAATACAACGACCAGCCACATTAAAACCAGCTTTTTCTTTACATTTTCAGAAAATAATCAAGAAATAATAACTACTACTATTACACATTCAGGTGCTCTATACAAACTCGCAGTTGTGCTCAAGTGGCAGAGTGAGAGACGTTTTGTCTCCAGCTCTAAAGATAAAGGCCACTGCACATACTTCCCTCAGTCTGACTCAAAGCGTAGACGTGACAAAAGAATTAAATATCAACACATGTTATTGTACGCAGCAGCAGGACACTTTGATTTGAGATTGGATCTGTCTCCGAAAATGCCAATACTGTGTCAGTGTCAATTGGAAAAATCTAGTGTCTATGTGTACCCAGTGATTTTTCTCTCCTGAAAACAGTGAGGGAGAGTCTGGCCGAGAGGTCGCGCTGCAGCTCGGTGCGCTCGCACCGGCGGAAGGCGTCAGGGGAGCAGCAGCCAGGAAGTGAAATGACCAGGAGGCGAGGGGGGTGTGTGTGTGTGTGTGGGGGGGGGGGGGGGGGGGGGTTGGGGTTTGGGGGGGGGGGGGGGGGGGGGGAGTAGTTGGCTGTTGATGATATGGAAGGCCGGGTTAAGGGCTTGTGGATGCAGCAGTAGGGCGAAGATTGAAGAAAGCCAAGGAAAAGATGGATCTCTTTCCCATATTGCATGTGTAGCAGAATCCATCATCTCGGGGAGCCAGATGTGCGTCACTCACATCAAACTTTCCAAATTAAAGGGCCACCTCACCCCTCCGCTCCCCTCTCTAATCCCCTCTCCATCTCCCCCTCTCTCTCTCTCTCTCTCCCTCTCTCTTACCATGGAGTCTCGGTGCTCTTTACACACACATTGCTCGCACAGTTAAACGCACACAGGCGTTGACTCGGCACGCACTTACCCAACTTCTTCCGCGTGCCCGCCCCCCTCCCCCTCTGCGAGGGCTCGTTTCTGGCGGTGTTTTCTTTTTTTTTGAACCGCGGCGTGGCCTTAGGATGCGGCACGCATCCCCGCGCCGCCAGACGAGGCAGCGCGGTTATCTTATCTGCAGTGAAAAGAAAAAGAAAAAAGGGGTGGTGAATGTTATTTGCATGGCGCATTGATGTTCAAATATCCGTTTGAATGTTTCCTCTGCAGGAGAGGACTGCGATTGTACGGTTTGGCGAGCAAACAAGTGTATCGGATGATATCAGCCGTGGCCTACTTTGCTGCACTGGGTGAGCCATGCGAGGCTGTACCATGAAGAGAGAACAAAAAAAAGGGAAGGCTTCCCCTGCGCTTACGCATACATCCGTCTCCAACCCCACCCCGGTAACAAATGCATGCCTGCTGGTCCGCGTGTGCAAGTTCCTCCACCCCGCCTTTCTCTGTTGCACCTTGAGGCAGCGATACGTGAAGTACCTCATATTACGGCCGTTAAAAAAAAATAAAAAAAATGTCCGTAAGTTGCTCGATGCAGTTTAAAGCCGAGGAGGTAATGTCACAAAGAGCCAGCCCCTGCTCTTCTTAGCTCTGAGGCGAACCAACAGAGACACACACGCTCGGTTGGAGCGGCTGGCAAAAGGGCCCCCCCCGTCCGCCCTTTGGTACAAAAAGGCAGGGGGGAAAAGGGAGGAGAGGGACGGGAACCCGAGAGAGGGAGAAGATGACAGGAAAGGTGGAAGAAAGAGAGCAATAAGGAGCGGAAAGTGAATTGTAAATGAGCGGACGCCACGCGGACGGACACGCGATGGAGCTTTCATCCTTCGCCGCACTGTGTCACTGCCCCGCTAGACAGGACTTCTCATTTTGGCTTCAATTTCCTCGGCGTGACCCGACAAATAAGGAAAAAGCAGCGAGAGACGCCCATACCCCAGAGTGTCTCTCTCTCGCTCTCTCTCTCTCTCTCTCTTTCTGTTCTCTCTTACGCAGTGAGGATACCAACTTTTTCCTTTTTCTTTGAGGAGTTCTCTTTAGCCGCGCTGCCAGATGAAGTCCGATACCTGCGATTCCTCGGTTAATCCTGGTTCGAATTTAAATAGAATAGGAACCTCATTGTCTTTTTATCCGTACCTCCCTTTCTCCCCCCCCCCCCCCACACACACTTCCACTTTCACTCCATCTCCCTCTCACAATCTCCCGCTCCACCGTCTTTTTTTCTCCCCGGCTCGGGTAAGGGAAAAATAAAAAAAAAGCCTGACCTCTGCGTTTTCTACCCGTCCTTAAGATTGGTTTTAAATACTCAGCAGATTAAAGCACGGGCATGAAAGCTCACATTAGCCATATATTAAAAAATAAAAAAAAATAAAAAAATCCCCCCCGGCTGATAATCCATGTATTTGTCAGAATCAAACACAGGGGAATAGAAAAGGGACCAACGACATGACGAGCAGCCCGAGCCAGACGCATTGTGAAGGGGAATTAGAAGGAGAGAGGGGTACATTTAGCGGGAATGTGTGGCCCAAGAAGAAAAGTCCTTCAGTATGATTATTGAAATTCACTCAAGTCGGGCTCACATGAGCGTTTGACAGGACAAAAAGCAGTGTGGCAATTTGGCGACCTCTGACGCCCTTCACTCTCTCCCTCTGCAGCGTACACCTACACACTCGGCGTTATAGAACGGCCTGTAATGATGAAAGGCCGATCTAATGCGCTTTCTCTCGCAGGTCGTGCGATGTGCAATGGCGACCCTGACAGACGGAAGAAAGGAAATGTTTTTAACTGCAATAAGTTCTCACAATATATTTCAGAATTCTGTAAAAAAAAAAAAAACTAAAAAAAAACCGCCTTAAGCTTATTTCCATTAATTGCATTGCCGTTTTTTTTATTTTTTATTACAAATGTTAATGTTTGGTGTTAGTCGCAGTTATTACCCTTTCAATACAAGCCAAGAGAAAAGCTGAATAAACGCAATGGCTGGATAAATTTGTATTTCTGTCCATCCGTGGAACATTTTGTGGTCTCAGTCTATATTTTTACAGCAAATGACAAGGACACACACACACACAAAAAGTGAGTTTTATTCATAAATCACTGACATTACTTCTTGTTTTGTTTTTTTTGTGTCCGTTTTTTCTAAGCCGACAAGGAGGGTTAAAGAAAAGGAGATGCATTGTCTGGAGAGCCAAGACGTGCAGGTCAAAGGAAATCATTGAGCATTTCACAAGTACACCTGACACAAACAAACAGATTCTGTGCATGTCAGGGACCAGCCATATCTGAATTCCTACTCAAAACATATATGGACAAACAGATTCCATTCAACCACGTGGAGCCTCCAAGGTTGTGAACAATTTAAATAAAATCATATTTTATTCGCCTTAAATGATTAAAACGTGTCACTTGCTGAAGTGAGCTTTTTCATGACTCAAGAGGATGAAATCAAATTGTGATGCATTCTGCTTATGCTCCTTTATGCTTATTTGAAAAAAAAAGAAAAAGGAACGGAAAAGGAATCTATGTGTTTTCAATGTCAAACGCATTATAGTGCCTTCATTATAGGCACAGCTTCTTTCAAGTAGTTTCGAGTATGTCAAAGGGCGAGGAGTTCTGAATGTGCTTGTATGACCCTGTGGTACTTCATTCATTTATTATTATTATTATTATTATTATTATTATTATTATTATTATTATTATTATTATTATTATTATTATTATTATTATTATTATTAAAAGTGAAGGAGTTTTATTACAACTAACTCTTACAACTCATAATGACTATTAGCGATCACAGCCACAACTTCTTGGAACGTTTTTTTTTTTTTATTGTTCTTGGAATACGGTTCCCACTGTGTTTACTTTGTGTCACTAAAACAAGCGCCTTTTTTCTTGCCACCTGTCACTTTAATACCACACGCATGGCGAAGTCGCGAGCTGGTTATTGTACCTACTGTATGTCCTATATGCTTGACACGGCTGACGTCTCTCTCTGCTGCGTAAAAAAAATCTCCGCTATAGCAGAGGTGCACCGCGCATGATGTCTGCAGTAGAAAAACACACACACACACACACATCTGTGTATCTCTGTGTGTGCCTTGCTTTGGGAGACAAAGACCCCGGCCGTAGGGAGTCCTGTGGGAAAGGCGGGCGGCCCGGAAGACGTGAGCGCGCTGGCGAGTGATAATGTCAGCTGGAGAGATACGGCGTGTCATTTTACACAGCCACACATCAAAAAAGACAGTGGGGGGAGGGGGGAGGGGGGGGAGAGGGAGGTAGAAGACAGCGTGTCATTTGTTTGCTTTGATACAGGATCTCAACCCAGGGAGGCACTGTAAAGCTCTGCAAATGCCTCTGCGTGTGCGTGTGTGTGTGCGTGCGTGTGTATGTGTGTGCGTGAGTGTGTGTCCTTAGGAGACGGTATATTTGCAAGCATCCTGCACGTGAGCAGATCAAGAGACGGGATTTCGGGGCCCGCGTTAAGCTACGCCTAAACAGACCCAGTGGCACAGATCTGACACGTCCGACGTCCCGGTGCTGCCGAGGCCGCGCGTCAGCATCGTGGAGGCCAGCGAGAAACACCCAGGCAGCACCGGATTCATTGCGCCGACCGCCAGTGGCTCGCGTGCGGCTTGGCGGTATGCCGCCGATAAAATGTTCACTCCCTCCCCTTCTGCAGTCGGACACGTTTTCAGCCAAATCAGAATGCCTTCAGTGTCGTAAATCTAGGCTCAGCGGCCTGAACATATCGAGCCGATGACTCCCTCTTCCGCGGCGGCCATGGGCCCCTTGTCACCTAGTCAGACACGACCTGCCACGGCAACAGCCGCACACACGCACGCGCGCACACACACACACGCGACACCTTTGCTCTGGGGAGGCCCGTGTGCTGCCGCCACGGTGAGCCCAGGTAGCAAGCGCCAAGCGCCGTCAGCGCGCAGGTGTCACGGCTTCACCTTAACGAGCGGAAATTGCTCACAGCTGTGGCGGACGACGCGAGGGGGGAAGCTGGGAGGGAGAGAGTGCGTGTGAGAGGAGGTCGAGGAGGGGAGGGAAGTGGCGTAAACCAGGAGAACTGGGATTTCTGATGAAATCCCAGCTACTGTGACGGGCCGCGTCCGTCCGGTTGGTGGAATGCCAACGAGGCCAGCGCGGGAAAAAGAGGAAAAAAAACCCGCTGATTCACTGTGTCCACCGTGACCGGGAGATTCGGAGAAGAGAGCGGGTGAGGGGCTTTTTTTTGTTTGTTGTTGTTTTGTTTTTTTGTCCTCGCACATTTTGATTGTTTTTAATGTCGTAAAAGTATGGAGATACATTGAAACACATGTTCCCCTATGTACAGACGCCAATATACTGTAATATTGCACCGTAAAGGAGGCTCGGGGGGAAAGTCCAACTGTTTGTGGGCCTAGTACAGCCTGTATATTTTTGTACTTCATTTTTTTTACTGTATACAAGTTTTTTTTTGTTTGGTTTTTTTTTCCCCTTTGATTTTGCTAAATGCATTGAGCCTAGAGTGAACATCAACATTCGTTTCTGCCGCTTCATGTCCCGAGCGTTGTGTTTTCACGCCCCCGCCCCCCCCTTTTTTTTTTTTTTTGACTACGCGTGTAATGCCTGTTCAGCAGTGTTGCTCGAATTTTGACGGACTTGGGGGTCGGGTTCGACAAACGCTGTTTGGTTTCCAGCACAGATGGAACTGTTTTGGGGGGGGGGGGGGGGGGGATGTTCAGTTTTGGGGGGGGGGGGGGGCAATTGTTCAGTTTTTCGGGAGTCGGAGGATTTGTGAATGCAGTTTGTAAACTGAGTTTTGTGTTTACAACTCGGAGCAAAGGGTGGAAGGCCTCAAAAAAATGGGCCGATTGTGGCGGGGTGGGGGGGGGGGGGGGGAGTCGGGGGGGGGGGGGGGGGAGAGTCCATGATTCACTCTATGGTCAATAACTGTGGGCCCTCATCTCATCGGAGACCACGGCTCTCGGTCTTCCTCTTTCTGTCATTTTTCATCTTCGTACATCCACGAGGCCAATCAGAGGTCGCCTGGGCAGTTCGTCAGCTGCAAGCGGCACTCGGCAGCGTTTGGAATCGTTTCATTTTTTCTTTTTTTTTTACCGTCAACATTTCCAACGCCAGTCAACGGTGTTCTTGCGAACACTTCCTCCTGCGCGAAGGTGACGCGTGTGCACAGATTTCTGGCCGTCAACCCCCTCAGATGTGGTCAAAGCGAATTCATTTCCTGCGACGAGAATAGCTCCCATTTCTCTTTTTCACCGCCGCTGCACTCGCAGAGACTCTCTGCGTCACCCAGACATGGTTACAGGAAGATGCGCTTTTTTTTCGTTTCGGAACGGCTGTCGAATCAAAATTCGGATGATGAATGCATGAAATGCACTTCCTGAAGAAAGTTGAAATAAGTTGACATGCAGTCCAACCAAAATCCTTGCTCCGTCCCTGATTGAACGGCGTCTTCCGCCGTTAATCCCTCATTCGTGAAGAGCTTTCTTCCTTTTCGTCAGCGGAGAGAACGTCCATGTGTTCTTTCTGCGTGGTGACGATTTTTTCTTAAAAAAAAAAAAAAAAAAAAGAAAGGCTGATTTTACCGCTCGGAGATATGCTCTGCGCGTTTCTCTACTTTATTTCTTCAACTTTTCACAGGCAGCGTGAACTTTTTGCTCGCGCATTGTGGGTCCGGCCCGCGTGAGGGTGTACCTGTGGGGGGGGGGGGGGGGGGGGGGGGGGGGGGGGGGGGGGGGGGTTTACGCTGCGGCCGTGCCGGGTGCTCTCTCCTGGACTCCGCTACATGGCTCACCAGCGCTTTAAACGGAAGGGAGCCCTCGAGGCACCGAGTGAAATCTTCTCTCACTCTCTGGCCGTCCCTGCGTCGGGGGAAGGCGTGTGTGTGTGAGTGTGTTAAAACAGCTTGTTAACACTTACAACACTTTCTTAAAAAAAAAAAAAAAAAAAAGAAAGGCTGATTTTACCGCTCGGAGATATGCTCTGCGCGTTTCTCTACTTTATTTCTTCAACTTTTCACAAGCAGCGTGAACTTTTTGCTCGCGCATTGTGTTGTGGGTCCGGCCCGCGTGAGGGTGTACCTGTGGGGGGGGGGGGGGGGGGGGGGGGGGGGGGGGGGGGGGGGGGGGGGGGGTTTACGCTGCGGCCGTGCCGGGTGCTCTCTCCTGGTCTCCGCTACATGGCTCACCAGCGCTTTAAACGGAAGTGAGCCCTCGAGGCACCGAGTGAAATCTTCTCTCACTCTCTGGCCGTCCCTGCGTCGGGGGAAGGCGTGTGTGTGTGAGTGTGTTAAAACAGCTTGTTAACACTTACAACACTGCCTTGGCTCAGGGTCCCCTAATTATTTCCTTCCAACTAAAGGCCAGGACGAGGAAGGAGTAGTGATAAACATGTTTTCTTAGCATGTCTCTCTCTCTCTCTCTCTCTCTCTCTCTCTCTCTCTCTCTCTCTCTGTTCACTTCACACTGTGCGTGTGCGTGCGCGCGCGTGCATGTGTGGGTGTGCGAATTGTGGTGCAGCTGTGACATTAAACATGTTTTTAGGGGCTAATCGAAAGCAGGTGGTGATTGGCTGCAATCCTCCCAGCAATCAGTGCGCATTCAAAGTTAAATGCTGATGCCACTGTCTTCAGCAAAGCCACACACACACGCACACGCACACTCTCCTTCACACACACGGACATTGTGCACAGGCGATGTACTACAGCAGATGAAATGAGGATTTGCCTGGATACACTCAGTCATTTGTTATTGCCATACACCCAGCCCTGAGATAGCGGTGGGGTTCCTGAGCCGCAGTCTTGCTGTTGTCTTTGCGTAACCACAGAGGCGGCAGTGCTGTGTGTGTGTGTGTGTGTGTGTGTGTGTGTGTGGGTCTGTGTGTTTGTGCGAGAGGTTGTTTATGCGACTGTGTGTATACAGCCTTCCCACTTTGTCTTTATTTGTAAACATGTACACACTTATGTGTACCCCAGTGGGTGTGGGCACATATGAGTGCGTTTGTGAATGTTTGGATAATTTGGCCTGTGCACTGGATTCCCGCTCTGGGTCTGTTTATTTTGTGTGCGTGCGCGCGTGTGAGGCCTGTCTTTGGCTTTGACTCTCAAGGCACTGTGGAGATTCGGTGGGGGTTGTTTGTAAACATCGACAGCAGTAAGTTTTATTTGTATTGTAGCTTTATTTTACAACATTATTCCCAGATGGCTGCTGAAGCTTGTTGCGTTTTAATGCGTCTGCCACACATTCAGCCTCGCTCCCGCCACCGCACATGTGCTTTTGCTCTCATGTGCAAACAAACAACACGGTCTGTGGACCTGATTCTGTCGGAATGAGAGTTGAAGAGCAATATTCCCTCCGCATAAGCACGCTCGCACACACTCACAGGACAGAGCCACCTCTTTTTATCATTTCGAAATCCTCTGAAGAACGGATCAGATTGAGTTATTCGAGTTGGTGGCAGGAGCTTTTGTTCCTGATTTTCACCAGCTCTGTGACACTGTGGGTGAGCACTCCCATATTTCTCTTTAATTAAGCCAGGGAAAACCTTGTAGTACAGCCAACCCAGCTCATGTAGCCACTTATGTTTTAATTTAATTACCTGTCCACTTTGATAATTATTCCCCCTGATTAACAGGGAGCGAAGGGTTTCCTAAATGGGAACCGGAGATGGGCGAGAGGGCCACACTGCATTTTTTTCCTCCTTTCTGCAAGAGCAAGAATGAGCGTGTTGACTTAAGATGTCCAGGCCGCCTCTACGTTATTCTGGTTTTAAACTTGGCCCGCTTCAGTCTGGCCTGGCTCGGCTTTGTGCAGACCGCGCAGAACACGGCGTGCTACTGAATTTACCTGGGCTCCTTTAATATCGTGATTTATTTTTTATGTTTTATGCAAGCCATGAATAAAAACAGACTAAACAACAACAGATTCTGCATTGGAAAAATAAAAAGGCGGGGGTGATTGATATCATTCGTCAAAATGCCAACGGTTACGTAACGACAGGACGATTCCCGCCGCGCTCTGCTGTAATGCTCGCGTATCTCCAGTTATACGAGGAAGGCTGTTTGTCATTATAAAAGATGTAAAGTAACAATAAACACACCGACGGGGAATCGCTTATAAGAATTATCTTATTATTACTGTCACATTTTCGTAGATCAAAATGGAACGTGCACCTTAATGACAACAGCCACTTAGAAAAGCATCACTCATCAACCATGCAGTTGTTCACATTAGCTCCTGTCTGTTCTGAGGAGATTTATGGAAGACGTATAACCAAGTGTTCCCTGGCCAAATTTGTCAGACTCAGACGAGAGGTGAGTTAAGTCAAAATATATGGGCGCTCGTGTGCACTGACTCACGCACCTAAACATTTGCACACACACACACACACACACACTACAGACACACGTATTTTTTAGTGCTATTGATTGTGCTAATGAATGTGTTGTGATTTACTGCAGTGGTGGGCCATTGTTGGGTGGTGCTGTGATGGGCTGCCATCATTTTCCAATGGTAAGAGCTTCCGTAGTGAAAAGGCAGGGGGGCAGAATCCCATTTAACGGCCAAAGCAAAATTATTTCCGAGATCATCCTTTGAGTTATTGCTTTTTTTCCGCACTTTTTTTTTTTCTCTTGCAGCGACAGGTATGATGTAGTTTCCAAATTTCATCAGAGACAGTAATTTCAACACTGATTATGCTATCAATTAGTAAATGAATGTGGTTGAAAGGAGGGGGAAAACTGTGGCAATAACTCTAAAAGGAGTTGTCAAGCTTCCAAAATACATAAAGGACATAGTGAGTTAGGCAGACAGTAAAATTTGTCCAATCACAATATAACTGTCTATTTGCAAGGTAAGTGTGTTAGGAGAGTGAACTCACTTAAACTGATTTCACACCTTATTTTTTTTTTATTTGTGGAATACAGCATTTCTTAGGGTTGCCATTAAACGTTGTGACCTCAATCAGTCGAATCTATCATGCTGTAAAAGTAATAAAGTTATGGCCTGTTACAATCAGGTCTGTCAAGTGCAAAGACGGGGCTGATTGTCCAGGACATTGAGTCATTTGTTTTGCTCTGAGGGATTCTGGGAAATGTTTATCTCGCGCAGAAAGCAGAGGTCATTCGTGGAGCTGGGTTTTACTCTACTTTTAGTTTGAGCCTAGAAGTGAGAGCAATTTTAAAATTTCAAAAAACGCGTGGAAAAGCCAAGTGCTGCACACCAGACCTGCCTTGTTTGGGTGACTGTGCTTTATTTCTGACAGTTTCTGAGCCCCGGCTCTGTGCAGGCTAACATCTGTTCCTCTCGGCCTCCACAATAGCACAACTCAGCCGGGATGCAAAGGGAGGTCAAAAGATCAGTGCCCTCCCCTCTCACGCACACACACACACACACACACACACACACACACACACACACACACACACACACACACACTGAGAGAAAGAGATCTCGCCGGCTGCTGTTTCCCTATTGTGCGCCAGGGCTTTGCGAGGAGAGGGCTGCGAGGAAAACGCGCACCTGCTTTAGAGGCATTACGGTAGCGCAGCAAAAACCGCTCTCCCCCTGCCCTCCCCACTCGACACACACACACACACACACGCACACAAACACCCCACGCTGGTGCTCGCACACACACACACGCGCGCGCGCGCAGCCCGAGTGATTCAACCCTGATTTCCAGCGAACGAGCGAGCCTCAGACGGGATGCCAAAAAGTGCGGAGCGGCGGCGGAGAGCTTTAACGCGCTGAGTGAGTCTCCCGAAGAGATAGCGCGGGCGAGACGCAGACGCGACAAAACAAGACGAGAAGCGGCGCGCTCTCTCGCTGGCAACTTGCGCACCGTGCCAGAGTTTTAGCGGCAGTATTGTT
The DNA here is from genome assembly GCA_016785305.1 of Colistium nudipinnis. Classification (NCBI taxonomy): domain Eukaryota; kingdom Metazoa; phylum Chordata; class Actinopteri; order Pleuronectiformes; family Rhombosoleidae; genus Colistium; species Colistium nudipinnis. The sequence goes on from JAFBJU010000471.1 coordinate 144,165, forward strand.
CCGACTTCACTCCAGAGGGGCCACTCCGAGGAGAGCGGACGCACACAAAAGGGGGGAAAAAAGGAAAGGACTAAACGAGCACGCTTTGTCGGCCAAAGTAATGGTCCTGCGCTCTTAGATCCCAGATCTCTCCGTCTCTCGCTCTTTCGCCCCTCTCTGTTATCTTTCCATTTTTTTTTTCTTTTTTTTTTTTTTTTCGTCCCGTCGCTTGGTGTCCCCCCTTTTTTTTTTTGGTCGCCGCGAGAGAGTGGACGCGCCGGGGCGGTGAGGAGCAGAAGCGGGGCTGTCCACATGGTCCAACCACTGGCGTGAAAGTTGACTTCTTCAGAAAACAAGAGAACAGGTTGATGCATTATCTACACTTTCCTTTCTCCCCTGCTATCTCCCCTCACTCTGATCTCTCTCTCTCTCTCTCTCCCCCTCTTCCTCTATTTCTCACTCGGTGTTTTAAACTCTCTGCCACCCACAGCTCACTCCCTTAAAAACTTCCAACTTTTCATCGCACATTGTGTTTTGAAACTCCTCCAAAGTGAGTCGGAATAATACAAACGTGTGTTACCCGGCCGGGCACACGCTTCGCCTGTGTCGGAGCTTCCCTCCCTCCGTGTGTCGTTGTAACTTTGAGTGTTTTCTGGAGTTCAACGCGGAACTTGTGTCGGCCACGTTTTAAAATCCTTCTTTGAAGTAGAGCCGTGTTCATCTTTTCCATTTTCGCAATAGAGTGAAAAATGTGCGGGTGGAATAAGTTCCCCTCGAGTTCTTTGCCACTTTAGCGCGTTCAAATACACTTTCTTCGAATCGACATTTATTTCGGCGTAATATGGCACATTTATTTGAACTCTCAGAAGTGATCAGAGCGCAACTTCGTGGACCGATGCGGCCGATGGACTTTGTCCAAAGTCTCCGTCCGTGAAACAACACAAAGTTCGTCTCCCAGGTTCGGACTGACTCAAGTGTTGTGATTGATTTGGTTCTAAACCCAAACACCGTCTCCCTTCGTGATAAGCCTTGTTACGGGACTTGATCATAAACACCGACGCAGGTTATGTGGTGATCATTTTACGCACCCGCCTGAGAATCGTTCTCAATGCTTTGTCATCGCTCTGTACCTGTTAAACTCTCCGCCGTCCAAACTCTGTCCTGTTTATTATATATATATATTTTTTTTTCTTCTAAAAGTTGAATTTCGCTTCTGACACTCAAACAGTGGCGTTCAAAATTGTAAAAGTAGCGTCGCAGTCCGCGCGGAGGATAGTAGAGTCCTTGTCTTAAGAAAGAAAAGAAAAAAAGCTTTGTGGTGGACGTGGTCAATAGGTCAGGAGACAATACTCTCTTTTCAAACCATTTTGACTTTTGAAATTGCAACCGCGGTGTGTAGCCTCACTGGGCCTTTTTTTTGTTTGTAATTTTCCTCATAATCTGAGCAGATTAGACAGATAACAGTAATAAAACACACCGACAAATGGTTTGGCGAGCGGCAGCGGAGCCAAGTCGTTCCTGCACAATAAAAGTTTTAATTCCGGATTAAACATGAATATTAAACGGATCAAATCACCAGGATTGTTCACAGTTATTGTAAGAGCAGGTCTTAAATCTCTTTTTTGTTGTTGTAATTCATAAATTTAACGGCATGAAAACAAATTATACGGTTTATCCTTTTGATGATAAATTATAAAATATATGTCCACATTTTTAGAGCTGACATGAATTTGGAAATTAAAGGGGGTGAATACAGGCAAAAAAACTCTGCATGACCCAAGTCGTTTCCCTTCTTTTAATCATAAACCGACGGAGAGTAGGCCTGCACCACAAAGGATTTATTTTAGATTTGAAAAAAAACAAAAAAAACTTCTTGGGGTATTTTTGAAACAACACACAATATTGGTATCAACAGTTTCCACTTGCCTTTTCTTTTCACGTAATCGTGCACAAATGCATTTAACTCTGTAGCGTCAATTATTATTATTATTATTATTATTATTATTATTATTATTATTATTATTATTATATTTTTTATATATATATATATATTTTTTTAAATGACGTTACTGTTGTTGGCTTCCTTTTTTTTATTATTATAAAACTCCTTCCTCCTCCAGCATCAAACATCAGCCAGATGCATCAGCATGTCAGATGGACTCAGGTTCAGCGTGATGGAAGGCTGCAGACATAGAAAAAAAAAACGAAACCAGGGAGAGATGAAATGACAATTAATTGCTGTTAGTTGTCTGTCATTGAGAGAAAAGCATACAGGGCCGTGTGGGTGCACAACCTGACACGCGCATTATTGCCCCGTGATTGATGGGCGCCGGGGCATTTGCCATAATGAATTTTATTTACTGTGTCCCCTCTCTTCTGTTGTGTAGCCCCCCCCCCCCCCCCCCCCCCCCCCCCACACCCCCCCGCATCCCCCTCTCTACCCCCCGTCTTCTGTGGTGGCATCCACACCCCCCCGCATCCCCCTCTCTACCCCCCGTCTTCTGTGGTGGCATTTCCGCTATGCGATGACACACTTTTAATTGAACTTTAATAGAAGATCCAGCGGGAATGAAAAGGCTCTTCATCACGTTTTATGACCTTGTCAAATTTCTGGTGTCAGACCGGAAAGCAGGTATTTTGTGGTGGATCGCAGCTTGGCATAAAGGGTATGCAGAATTAGATGGTTGTTCAAAAAAAAGGGTATTCCTATATAAATTGCACCTTAACTTGTTGTCCTCAAAACAAATGCATATGGGTTTTTTTTTAATTGTTGCCACAGCCACAAGTTGGCTCGAGTGAATTATTTAAATGGGAAAAGAAGATTTATTTTTAGTGATCTCGGCAAAGACAAAAGAGCCTGAATGTGTCTTAAATGCATTTCCATATCCTTTTGTGATTTAAAATATTACTAAAATAATTACACTATTATATGCTGACTTTGACCCTCAACTAAAGCTTTTCTTTGAATATCTATAATATCTGAAATGTGCAAACATTTATGTGTAAAAATATAATTTAGATTTTTTTTTCTTCTTCTTCGACTGTTTTTTATGTAGTTATATATGTATATAATATATATATATCATATTTGTATATAATAGAATCATTTCTAAATTATATTTAAAATGGCCTCACTTTTTAGCAGTTGGAAATGTAAAAAAAAAACAAAAAAACAAAAACTAATCATGAAAAGGTGCTAATGGAGATACCTTGGTGAAAGAAGAGACATTATCATTTGTCTTTTCCTGTTCAAACATTTCAGCTTTTACCAAGAGGGTAAAGTCAGTGTGAAGTTAATATTTCTATGCAGCGCTTTGCTGGCTGATAGGATACCACATCAGTGACAGCCTTTTTTTAATGAAAATATAATGGGAGACAATTAAACAAAAGCAAATTTGAGAGGCAGAGGGAGTCGGCCTGTTTGGGGGGGAAAAGAGCGTATGTGTGCAGGAAGCCAGAGGTGTCAGAGGCAGATTGACTCCCTGCTCCCTGTCGGCTCTTGTGTGTCCGTGTCTGTGTCTGCGTATGCCTCAGCATTGCCACCTTTTTCTTTTTTTTTTCATCTCCCCTGCTACAGCATTTTTGCTTCTTTGGCCTTTTTTTTTTTTTTTTTTTCCTACTCACGACAGTGTTGTCTTTTTCCGTGTCATGTTTTCTTTCCCTGTTTGTACGAGTTGCTCATGCACTGCTGATTTTTATCGGTTTCAGGCTCTGTTCTCCACCACACGATTGTTTCTCTTATGCTTACAGACACATTGCTTTAAATGAGGATTTTCAGTGTGTGTGTGTGTGTGTGTGTGTGTGTGTGTGTGTGTGTGTATGTGTGTGTGACTGACTGTGTGCTGGGGTGTGACTCTGGTCTTGTATGAAACAGTCGACGGTCGGGCAATAATGGCCACGGATCTCGTGTGCTTTTCAAAAAAAAAAAACAACCCTTCAGCTGTATTAAAAGCCAGCAACCTGATTGTGTTAGTCCATAAACTCACTCAAAGAGTCCTTACCTTCCTCAAAAGCGCGCGCGAATGTATGTGTGGATGAGTGTATGTATCCGAGTGTGGGAATGTGTGCGTAGCAAAGTGCTTTTTCTTTTTTTTTTTTCTCAATTCACCTGTCCTGCTTGAGTGAAAATGGACAGTATTTGAAGTTTTAAATGTCCCGTGCGTCGGTAGCTTTCATGGCTCGCCTGTCTGTCTCCATCTCTCGCTCCCTCTCCTCATGAAAGCCCTCCTGCTATCCCAAACCCACACGTCTGAGTGGGCTTTTGGCTCCAAAGTGATGTTGAAGAGCACCCGTATATGACACTGCTATACATGTCCAATCTGACCCATGATAGATATTCACCGGTTTACTTATCTATTGCGATCATCTATTGCAGCACTTTGCGCATTACCTGCTCAGCAGCTGAAATGGTTAAATTTCCGATACCCTTTATGTGGTGTTTCAGGAAAAAAAAAAAAAAAAAAAAAACCTGAGCAGGGAGTGAGAGCGTATTTTTAAATGGAGTTATTTCAAGTGTTGGTCCTGAAGCTGCCGTTATTGCAGGGAGTGCACAATTGAACTGAACATGTGTGTTGGCCTCTCTAAATGTGGATCCAATATAGGATAAAACATTCTACAGGTTGTCACAGCTGTGCAATAATGTTTTAAAATAAATCAGGGTTTCTTTTGGTGTAACATTGTTTCGGAGGAAATAAAACTACATTTAGATAAATGTATTTTTCAGTGGTACAAAGAGAGAGGGTAAAAAAAAAAAAAAAAAAAAAAGATCTCCACATGAAGTCACTGAAAGGCCACTACGATAGCTATTGTGCATTGTTATTTCTTTAATAGCAAATGATTAATGAAGGGTGATTGACAAATTAATGGATTTAATGAAGGTGTTATTGTACACGGTCAGACAGAAACGGTATGTTCTGCTTGTGTATTGGAATGATTGACGGAATGGCGAAACTGCCGCCACAATTCTATACACCCAGGCCTGATTATACATGTGGTTCTAATTGAACCGGTTATTTTGCCGAAGTTGAGGCCTGAATGCTTGTGTGAGTGCGTTTGCCGGTGTGTGTGTGTGTGTGCGCATGAAATAAATCCCCCGCTTTTTTGAGATGATGTTAACGCTGTGTCAGGGAGCAGATGTCACACTAAAAAGTGGGAGGACAGTGGTCTTTAGAAAGCATACACCTGTGACAGAGGGTGATTGTTATTGCTTCTTCTCTTTTCTTTTGAATGTTTTTTTTTTTTTTTTATTATTATTTGCTGCAATTGGCAAATGTGGTGAAAAGAAGCACCCTCCAAAGTCTCTCGAATGTTTGCTTTGTTTTTTGTTTTTTTCTGGCTATCTGGTTGGTAAGGTAATCACTTTTGCTTGACACGGTGGTTTAGCCTGTGGCCATGAACATGTGCGTTTCAAATGGGTTCCTTTTTTTTGGTACGTGTGAGGAGAGCCGTGCCTGGGAAGCAGGCCCGGCTCAGAGAGGATTGCTCCACCGGCCCCATTAACAGCTGATGGATGTGGGGAGGAGCGGTGACCGGACGGCTCGGAGCGGAAGGGACGGTTTCCTATGGGCGAGGGGGGAAAGGGAAGCAGGAGAAAGTCCGAGAGATAGAGAGCAGGAGCGAAAAAGGGCGTCGCGGAGGGAGGGAGACGACGGGGAAGTGGCTCTTCAGGCGCGGGGGAAGCGTTGGATCAGCCCCTTTCAGAGTGCGCCTGGCACCTGAGGCCACGGCTGGAGCGGAGAGCCGGGGCTCAGGGGGGGGGGGCGAGGCGAAGGAGAGCGGATTGTGAAACAAGGCGGTCGGAGGCATCCGCTTTGATTTAAGAGGCGGAGGGGAAGAGTCACAGAGGATCAGGAGGTCAGAGGCTCAGGCAGGTAGAGCACATCAGACGGTCTGTGGGAGCGAAAAAAAAAAAAAAAACCCCACCGGCCCGGGGTCGCGTGGGTGCGTGCGTGGGAGCGCGCGTGCGCGGAGGAGCCGAGAGGAACGCCTGTTGTGTTCCGGCAGAGCGTCTTCGCGAAAAAGCTCTCATCGGTCATTGTGTCCCCTGCTAACTCCGCATTGCTTCTGACAGCTGTATTTGTGTTATGGATTTTCCTTCAGTCCGTCCCGTCTCCCTTTTTTTCTTTTTTTTTTTTTTTTCTTTCTTCCCCGCCTCCCCTCTTTCAGTAGTCGGCTCCCCTCCTCTCCGTCGCCAGCCACCCTATGACCTTTTGTAAGCACTTCATCAGAGAGCCGTTGGTGTTTTCTAAAGTGCTGCGACAATCTGACAGGGCAGCCGTCAATCGAGCGCGGGGGTGTGTGGGTGTGTGTGTGGGGGGTGGGGGGAGAGAGTGGGGGGGGGGGGGGGGGGGGGGGGGGGGGGGGGGGGGGGGGGGGGGGGGGGGGGGGGGGCAGATCAGTGGAGAGCCTCGCTCAGAACAACAGTGTGACTAAACTTTCCGCAGCGCCGCTTTAATGTGCGTCGAAAAAAGATGGCTGTGAAGGGTAGGTGACAGCTGTGCAGCGCCCGGGCCTCGGAGCGTCACGGATACATGCACAGACACGCACAGGCACACATTTTTGCACATTTCATAAAACCATCTGACTGGAGAGGGAGCGTCGCCCGGCTCGTTTGTCCGTCGTGCTGCGGCATAAAAAAATCTGCTTCGATATCTCATTCGAAGACGCCGAGATTCACCGAAGAGAAGGGGCGCAGCAGGGCCACAAACGCCACCGCCACCAAATAAGTTTCACATCTCACGCTCCCCGGGGGCGGGGGGGCGGGAGGGGGCCGCCGGAAATAAACAGCAACCCGAACTCGTACCTCAAATGTCTTTGCCCGTCCATTTTGGCTCATTCAATTCCAATTCACTTCCGATATGTCGTAAACCAAATGTATGCCCTTTTTATTTCCCTTTTTTTTCCTCCCCATTTGGATTTTTTTTTATTATTCGCTGCCCAATTTTGGAAATTCTGGGGCTCTGCTCCTGGCCGGCCCCGGGGGCCCCCGGTGAGGTAATAACCGTCTAAATGCATCTCATTATGGTTTTTACTAATCCGCAAAGTATCAGGATGTTGGCTGACGCGGGCGAAAGTGAGGCGGCAGCGTCGGCGTGCGCGCCGCTCTTTTATGGTATTAGTATTTGTGGTATTAGTTCCGGGGGGACATGAGATGCCGTCTTAAGCCATTAGCATGTGAGGCGCCGCGGGATGATCCATCCCCTGACAGGACGAGCTGTTAACCAGTGTTAAACCAAATCACAATGGGCTGCTGGGGCTGACAGATTGACACAGCTCACTCTTACCACTCTTTTTTTTTTTTTTTTGGTTCTCTCTCTCTCTCTCTCTCCCTCCCTTCCCCTAAATGTAACTTCACACAAAGAGGGGGGGGGGGGGGGGGGGGGGGGGGCCTTGGGAATTTCGTTTTTTCCAAACGACGGGAAGATAAAAACAGAGCAAAACCGCACAGATCATTTTTCATTACACATCATAAATAAGATGTGGCCCATTGTCTTTCTACCCCCCCCCCCCCCTCCCTTTTCCTCCCCCCCCCCTTCCTTTTCATCTTCCTTCTGCTGTGGCTCTCAAGGTGAAGAGACTGTACAGGCTGGGCCCCGGCGGGGGGGCCCGACTCTATGGCTCCTATAGTGGCCCTTTGAGGGAGGGAGGGGAGGGAGGACAGGAGATCGCTCGCTGACTGGAAGGATGCTGCTGCGCTCCTCATGCGCTCTGCATGTGTGTGTGTGTGTGTGTGTGTGAGTGTGTGAGGGCGCCCGCGCAGCCACGATTAACTGTCAATCAGCGGGTCATGGTCGACCCTCCTCGGACAGAGTTCCTCAGGTTTTAGGACTTGTTTTTCAGACGGCTGTCGGTGGAGAGGCCACCTTGTGTGTGTGTGTGTGCGTGTGTGTGTGTGTGTGCGCGCGTGTGTGTTTTTCTTTTTCTTTGACCTTTCCTTGTTCGGGCTCCGTCATCGCTCTCATCTGTTGTTTTTGTCTGCTTCGCTGACATATTTCTGAAATGTCTGAGTTGCTGAGTAGTTTGCGCTGGCTCATCAGACCTTGTTTTATTCTCTCTCTCTCTCTCTCTCTCTCTCTCTCTCTCTCTCTCTCGGGGTCCTCACAGGGCATTGAAACTCTGTGTTAGTGTGTATGCGCATACACATGCACACCCGGGGTGTGCGCTGGGCATTGTTGACCGAGGGACATCTGCCACTAGATTATTCCCAGCTGTTATCTGAATAATTGTGTGACCCCCCCCCNNNCTATTGTTTTTTTTCTTTTGTGGACCCCCCCCCCCCCCCCCCCCCCCCCGCTCTCTCCCTCCCTCTTTTTGCTCCCTCCTTCCTTCCCTTGCCCCCTCCTCCTCCGCTCCTCTCTTTGCCCGGCCAGGCTGATGAGACGGAGGGCGATGAGTTTCTTCACTGGGTGGCACTTTGAGTGGGTGTGTGTGTGTGACTGCGTATCATTGCGGCCTCTGGTCACCGGTCGTTGTTTGACATTTGTAGAAGGATTTGAGTCCACCACCAACACCACCACTCAATCCCCACCTCCCTCCTCCTCCTCCTCCTCTCTCCTCCTCCCCGAGGCTCATGGGGAAATAAAAGTAGCCTAATCCCGGCAGATCAAGATTGCTGTCCACCACAGCTTTACCAGCCTGCGAATTAGAGCCAGCTCTCATGTTCCTGAGGATAGGGGAAGGTAGAGTGTGTGCGTGTGTGTGTGTGTGTGTGTGTTTGCACTGCGGGCCGTTGGCCTTTTAAGCAGCGTTAGCTGTTTGCCTGCAGAATGATGGTCAGAGGGTGAGGGGAAAGAAAAGCAAAGAGTGCCGAAGAAGACCAACGACGAAAGAGCTGAAAAGTAGGGAAAGTGTTGTTTACGCAGAGGAAGGGTGTGTAGTCTTCAATTTTAGCCGTGTTCAAGCCAGGTCATTTTTCCGCACATGATACCGCTCTCTCACGTCCCTTCAGTTAATTACAGAAAAGTTGTGCAATTGTTTTTCAATGCAAGTTTTTTCCGTTTCCTAGTTCAATGCCTCTGCGGAGCGTTCGATTCAAGTTTTGAATGGGGGGGGGGCGAAAAAAATAAAATAAAAAAATACATATTTTCTTTTGACAATGAATTAAAAGAAACTCTGGATTAAAAGGAAAGAAAAAAAATAACTCGAACATACCGCCGTCACGTACTCGCTGTTCTACAATATCTACAAAGGCACAACGCCATGTTTAAACCGAGGCATTTCTCCTCTTTCCTTCTGACAGTTTGGGTTGACTGTGAATGGAAAACAGAATATTTTATCGGTCCTTTTTTGGGGGGGTTGCAGCAGATACTCAGTTCCTTCCATAAGGATTTTTTTTTTTTGTTCCATTTCTTTTTCAACACCAAGCCCTGTATCAGTTGCCTTGCGAATGTGTCGGGAGAGGCGCGTGTCACTCATGAGATTGCGCGCGCACACACACACACACACACACACACACTCTCCCACCTCCTCTTTCCGCTGCACTTTCCCCTGTCCATCCGCTAACCCCACCGGCACCGGTGCTCTCCCTCGCTCCTCCTCTCTTTCTCTCGCTGTCATGCCTGTTGTCTCTAATTATCGCGGCTCTGTGTTCTTTCGGCCTCTTCGTCACATCCAAGCTGTCATCACCGTTCACCTCCAACATTCGCTTCAATTCCTCGGGCCCCATTCCAGTAGGAATCCTTTATTCCAAATGACTGCAACGACGAGACTCAACGCAAGGTCAATCGATAGAGCCCCCTCCACAGTGTCTGAGACGCTGTGTAGGAGTGTGTGATAAAAATGACAAAAAAAAAAAAAAAAAAAAAAAAAATGCATTCATTTCGTTATACAACAAAATGAATACTTCATTGACGAATGGGAAAAAAAATAACAAAAAATCTTTTTGTCTAGTTAAATATTTCATGTGAGACGCAGGGGGACAATTAACGAAGCACATTCACACACATTCTTCCTAATGCTGAGGTGTACACTTATTGATTTGCGTGCTCGTACTCTTTCAAAGAATCACATTCAACCGGAGAATAAATGTGTGGAAAGATGTTGCTACATTTTCTTCGCTTCATTTTTGTCACTGTGTTGAAATTGAATGCAGGGTTTTTTGTCAGCGCACCTACTTGTCCCCGTCCCTGAACACAAAGTTTGTGTTGGACTGAAAAAAAAATAGAAAAGAAACAGAGATTGAAGTCAGGGAGGGGGGAAAAAAAGCAACAACAAATGACAAGAAACTAAATTGAACTGTTTAACTGATTTCGGCTTTGTAAAGTTCCTCATTATTTCCAGCCCAATCCAGACTTTTCTTTGAAGTATTCACAACCACCAAGTAATGGATAAAACAGGAATATCTTTTCCTTCGAGGACTAAGGACACGTATTACCAGGTTGAACGTGCGACCGCCGGGTTGTTGGATTAGCAGGCGCCACGATGCCGACGTGCCGAGTGAAGGTCAGCGGTGCCGTATGCAACCTGTAGACCTAATCGGCAACTTCTGCTGCTGCGGGTTTCCATTGTCTAAAGGTCAGCCAGAAACAGTGCATTAGCCTGGCAGAGTAGTCGGCCTAAACGAGGGAGGAACGGAGGACTAAAGTACAACACAAAAAAAAAAGAAAAAAAAAAAGAGGGCAAGAGGGAGGGCGAGTGGCAATGGAACCCTGCGACGCTCCGTCGTATCGGGCGGGCGTGTGGCTTCTGAAAAAAAGGTTTGCCTGCCAAGCTATGCTGAAGGCTGGGTTTTTGTGGCTTAGGAGGGTGGGTATGGGGGGGGGGGGGGTTGCCGGGGGAAGGGGGGGGGGGGGGGGGGGGGGGGGGGGGTTGACAGGGGAAGTGAGCCGGCGGAGGAGGAGAGGGGAGCATGCCCGTCAAGAGTCGCAGGCCCTCAGTCGGTGATCTAAGAAACACAACTCCTGGCTCACGCCCCCTGCTCGTTCCTCCCCCTCTCCGCTCCGTCCTCTGCCTTTCCTTTCCTTCCTCGGGCCGCTCTCTCCTTTGACAGCCCTGCGCCGAGGCGCCAGCGGTGGTTATTAGCATACAGTCTGTATATAGTGGAATAGCGAGGCCGGGCCTATTTGCTGGTAATGAGGATCGGGGCCCCCGTGCCGTACAGTAAGTTGTTTGACCTCCCGGGGGCGGGGTCAAGTTCGTCCCGAGGAGGTGTAATTCTCTCCATCCTCATCCCCAACACATGACCAGGGGGTGTGAGTGTGTGTGTGTGTGTGTGTGTGTGTGTGTGTGGGGGGGGGGGGGGGGGGGGGGGGGTGTGTGTGTGTGTGTGTGTGGGGGGGGGGGGGGGGCAAGGTGGCCCTCCTCATCCCAAATTTGATTCTCCCATCGCCCGCTCCGCTCTCTCCTTCCTCTCTCTCCCCACAGGGTTAATTGAAGGGGAAATTGATAGTTTTGTGCGGTAATTGTGGCTTGGAGACTTCTCTCTCTCCAATGGAGAGAGAGAGAGAGAGAGAGAGATGAGGGCAGCCGTACCAACGATAGAATGACGTATTGTAAGAAGAAAACGAGAGAGAGAGAGAGAGAGAAAAATGCACGCCACCCGCCACCGCCGCCACACTTTGGCTGATTGGTTGACGAGCGAGCGCGTTGATTGGCTGTTGACGAGCTGCGATGTCTGCATAACTTGGCGAGCCGTGCCCTGATGATTATTCAATTCATTATCCAATCAGAGAGACTCAACCTGCACGGGCCTGTGTCATCAATGGTTCTCCTTTTTATTTCTCCTTTTTCGAACCCCCCCCCCCCCCCCCCCCCCCCCCCCCCCCCCCCCCCCTCCCCCCCTCCCTCCCCCCTCCCCAATCCTTCCACACCTCCCCGAGGAGCCTGGGGATGGACAGATGAGCGGAGCGCACTGTATCTGTTCGGTTCTGCTCCGCCGCTCGCTGGAGGAGAGAGAGACAAACTTATATTCCACTGAATGGACTCTTCGCCTCCCTCTCTCCTTCAAGAGGGGCTTTTCTTTCCCAGGGGCAGAGCTTTATAATTAGTCCTCCTCCAGAAATAGAAAACTAGTTTTCTGAGATGAAGTCACTCTCTGATGTGGAGTTTTTTAGTTTTTTTTTTTTTTCCGAGCCGCACGTTTGAATTGATACGGAGCCAAGTGAAATCAATTATCTATATCCGGGAAATCCATTTTCACCATTGGGGCCCTACCTGACAAATACTGTTTTTGATGTATTATATCAAATTAAGAAAAAAAAAAACAATTCCATGACATTTTTTTTTTTTTTTTTTTCCCAACAATAGCAGCAGGTCTTGTTTGAGCTCCTGACTTTGTTGTTTAGTCTCAGTTCCGGCCACCTCAAGGCTGTCACCCAGGCAGCATTGCAACAAATTTGTCAGAGTATTGATTTCTACGTCTGAGTTTATCTCGACCATTGCTTCAGTTCTGTTTCTGCCCTGTTCTTTTCCACCTCTCGTTTCCCTCCCCGGGCTGACTCCCTCCCCTCCCCACTCCCCCCACCCCCCACCCCTTTTTTTTTCTCTCTCTCCCCCTCCTCTTTCCTTTCGCTTTCTCTGTCCGTTAATGAGAATGTGTTAACGAGAAAGAAAGATCTATTGGGTGTAGCGCAATTTATCAGAAAGGCAGAGGTTCGGGAGGAAAAAAAAAAAAAGAGAAAAAAAAGGCGGCGGGCCCTTCAAAGAAGTCCTATTCTTGTGGTTGTGAATGTTTGATGAGACAGTGAAAAGTTCCCCCTCTAACGTCATGGTGTCTGAACAGAAGAGAACAGAACCGTTCTAATCATGCCGCACAGAAAAAAATGACTTCCAACCCGATTTAATTAACTGATAAGAAACGGCTTCAAATTAATTTTTCAAGGATGTTAGATTTTGATTAAGAAACTCCTAAAAGAAATAGACGAATAATCAATTTTTTAATCAACTTACTCAAATGGTAACTGGTTAATATGATAATTCTAGCAATTAGGGCAAATATTGTCGAGCAGCAGTTTCTATGCATCCTGTTAAAGGAATTATAATATCTTTACATCTGATTATCATGGTTATTTAATTTTTTTGTATGGCTACCTCTCAATTTTACCATTCGTTTTCTTTCTTCATCGGGCCGTTATAGGGATAATGAAATGAGCGGAAGTTGGAGAGTGTGACAAGATGAAACTTTTATAAGGGGCCAACCTGAATGGGGCTTTTCACGCACCCCGGCTGGATAGATATTTAGGGAAAGGAGGGAGAGGGGAGTTTTTGAAAATGACATTATTTCCGCTGGTTTTACATGCGCAAGCTGCGATGGATCTTTAGATGGCTGATTCTTTTATTTCGTCTGCAGATTAAAGTAGCTAATAGCTCCCGGCTTCTCTTTGCCTCTCCTCTCTTATTCATAAGGCAGGTCGGCCAGGGCCGTGAATACGCCCGCCCTTTCCGATCCACAAAGTTTAAAATCATCTTTTCAGTCGGAACAGATCGGCTAGTGGCCATGAGATTGGTACGAGTGTGTGTGCGTGTGTGTGTGTGCGTGTGTGTTTCTCTAATTGGACAGGTATTGTGGTGAAGGTGAAGAGGGGCTGGTTGAAGAGAGTTTGGCGTAAAGAAAGAGCCGGCAGGGGGTCCGGGGCTTTAGGAGAGCAGCAGTGCTTTACTTCAAAGACAGCTTACGGCCTGGACAAACACTAACCACCGCGACACCCCCACACACACACACGCGGGCGCACTAACACACTCGCGCGCACACTCGCGCGCACACACGCGCACCGCATCCACATGCAGTGGCTCTCATCATGAGATGAATATCCGTCCCCCTCTCACAGCCCTTCTCGGTGCCTCGGCGGTACGCCTGTCTGGGGAACATCAGTGGAGTCGTGCGTTCACAGGGAAATATAGACAAAGCATTTGGAGAGATGGAATGGCTCCTTTAATTATATGCTGCGCTTATGATGCACGGTGCTTCTGTCTGGCTGCTTTGACGGGCGCGCGCCCGCCCGCGCACGGATGCTGATCGGCTGAATAGGTATTCCTGGCACCAACGCCTGCGTGGAGCGCACATATTCAATTAGCAAAACTCATTAGCAAAACTTGGCATTTGTTGTTGTTTTTTTCCGCCCCCCCCCCCCACTCCTTGCTCCGAATTAATGGTTTTGATATGCTAATTAGCGGGTAATTTAATTTCAAAAGGCCTCAATTAACAGCAGCGTTGTGGACACGAGGAAGTTAAGCAGCGTAATCTAATTTGCATTAGTAACGAGCAGGGAGTAATTAGTCTCTAATTAGCCACTTCAGACAGCACTTGTGTTTACTTTCCTAATGAAGTGGAGGGGCTTTTTTTTTTCTCTCTCTTTACAGGGGAGCCTGTGTATGTGTGCATGTGTGTGTTTGTGTGCGGTTTGGGGAGGTGGGGGGGGGGGTGGCACCACAGGCTGAGTGGCATATGGCTTACAGTTTGGCTCCAGTTACACACACACACACACGCACGCACACACGGACTCGCAAACAGGCCCTCACACACAAACACTGCTATATACACGGACACACGTAGAGGTCACACCCTTCTGTCTGATGTGATTTGGGCCCGCAATCGTTTTCAATCCATTGAAACAGCTCTATGATCTCACTTAAACACGCCGCAAGGGATTTAATGTGTGTGTGTGTGTGTGTGTGTGTTTTTTTTTTGGTGTGTTGCAATAGCTTGCAATATTTTCATATTTCCTCTTTTGTATATCCAAGCGCTTTTTTTTTTCTTCTGCATTTTCTGCTGTTGTCATTTCAAATGATATATATTTTTTTAAATGGTGGAGTTTATACACTCTCTGTGTGTCCGTGATGACGTCACAGACCACGGTTGCTGGCCAGCCTAATGCAGGGTTTATTTCTGGGAGACGGTTGGCTGTGTTGACAACGTAGCAAAACACAAAGACAGACAGCCTCATGACATACTGTGTTTTATCCCTTTCGTTGCTGTCCTCTAAATGATCTGGGAATATATGCTAAGCAACACTCGAGGAAAGTAACGGACAAATTAAATGGAAGTGTTCTTTTTTTTTTTTTTTTTTTTCAAGGATGGGCAACAACAGCCTGAACTTTTCCATTCACAGCCGTGTCAAAAACAAGTTGAAAACAACAGGCTTCCTCCTGTTTTTTTTTGTTTTTTTTTTTGAGAACGGGTGGGAGGGTTGCAGGGGGAGCAACATAACAGGGTTTTAGGGGAGGGGGGGGGGGGGACAAGCAGCTGCCCTATTAGCCCAAATCTGTTGTTCAGAGGAGGTGGGAGGAGGGTGGAGGAACACCACTGAATTTCCACAAAGGAAAGCATACACTTCTTCTTTTTTCCTTTTGGTACTTGGAGTGCGACACAACTGCGTTTTGAGATTATGCTACACATTTAAAGTAGGTTTAATCCCCAACACCTCTTTGGGTGGAGATCCTGATTTATTTTTTCATTATAATTCAGTGCGTAGAACACAGGAGGCCATGGGGGACCCCGTTAACTGACAGTCATTCTGATGGGAAGGCGTTCCTCCAGCCTTCCCTGGGAATAATACGAGAGGTCAGAAAGCTTTGCAGCTTCCTGCCGCAAAGAGCGGGGTCAGCGCACCGGTTGGCTGAGGCGGTCGGTGCTCAGCGGACATGACTCGGAACACACAGACACACACGGAGTGTAGATTTACACCCACACTGAGCAGAAGCTGCAAAGGATTCAATAAATACAATGAATGAAGGCACTAACGGTGATTATGAGCCCGATTCTAACGCTGACCTCTAACCATCGGCACATGCACAAAGATTTACTGCCACAAACAGCCAAAGATATGCACGCACACAAACACTCGCACATACACGGCCATAAATAGGCGACTGATTTACAAATGAGCTGACCTGTGTGTTGGCCCTGCGCTCAGATAGGCTCAAACCCCCGCCAGGATGCATAAATCACCACGGACATGCATATGCATGAGCATCTGAGGAGGTGGGATAAGTGTGCGTCTGCATGTGTGCGCGTGTGTGTGGGAGCCACCGGCTAACAGCGCTGTTTCTATCGATCATTGAGGCTCGGTTAAGTGCCTTTTATTTCATTGAGTTAAAGTTAAGGGCCGCGGACGGGCCTCTCTCCAGCCCGTGTTGCCTTTGAATGGAGGAAAAAAGAAGGCAGGAAAGACAGAAAAAAGGAAGAAAATGTCCTTTTTTTCTCTTTTTTTCCCCTTCTTTTTAGCGGCATCCAGGGATAGCACATTACGTTAATGGAACCGAGATGACGTCTCGCGTCCCTCCTCTCTCTGGAAGAAGTGGTTTTGGTGTTGGACCTTTGCCTGATGTGTGTATGATGTGAGCCGCTTTAACCTCCTCCTGTTTTATGGACTTTACATGGCTCCGGATCTCACTGCTGCTAGATTAATTTAAACACCACTCACACATTCTTGCCAAATCTCCCTGTCTCTCTCTCTCGCTCTCCCTAACCCCCCCCCCCCCCCCCCCCCCAACCCCCCAGCCCCCTCTCTGAAGACAGAGCAGAAATTGCATGGTGAGGTAAATAAATTACTTCCATCGATTGCTGCAGTTGTCGAGTGACTTTATCACAGTTTGACTTGTCCTGATACGGATCAGCGTGTGACAGCGGGGGTGTTTTTTTTGCGCAACTGTGTCTGTGTGTGTGGAATTAGTTTACGTCCGCTTCAGTGTGCGTGTGCGTGCGCGCGCGAATGCGTTGGCTGCGGAAAAAATCGGTGTAAAATCTACCTGATGGCTATCTCGTCATATTAAAAGATATTGCTAGAGCGGCGTTATGATTGACCAAGTTCGTGCGCGAGCATGTGTGCCTAATTGAAACCGGCTGATGTCTGCATATTGGAGCGCCGGTGTTATAGTGGGACCTAAAAGTCCACCTTTTGTCTAGATATGTTTTCTGCTGATCGGGTTTATCTCGGTCTTGCTCTCCGCCGGCACTGGTCACCGATAGGAGCCCCAGATAGAGGACCTCCTGATGTAGCTCGCGCTGATTCCTGTCTGTGATAGTATAGGATCAACCTACATCTCCATTGTGCAATTGGCATGTCTGTTAAAAACTTTAGGCACACCTTAACTCCCCGCGCTCCAGATGTCACTTTGTGGAAAAGGGTTAAAAGTTCAGCAAAAAAAAAAAAAAAAGCACCCAAGCGCTGAGGTTTTTCGCTGTTTGTGCGAGTGTGTGTGTGTGTGTGTGTAGCAGTCTGGGACACATGCTGTTTTAATAGACACTGTGCTGACGTTACTGCCGAGGCCAAGAAGCCACCGTTAAAAAGAAAAGGATTTGGAAAAAGAGCGAGGAAAGGCCTCATCTGTTTGCATTAAACAGTGGAAGAAGTGACCAGTGAAGGAGCAAATGAGCGGCAGCCGGCTAAAAGATATCCTCCGGCTTTGTCCCTCACCCTTTTTTCGGCAGCCTAGATCTCTCCCTATTCTTTTTATTCTATTTTACATCTCCAATAGCACGAATTCATGACACACACACACACACACACACATATGTATTTTTGAATTCCATTCAGGCTCAACTGTAGTTCTGTCGGCCTACCACAGATTTAAAACAAATAAATACAGCTGAAAGGAAATAAAAGGATCCCGACGTAAATGATGAGGACCTTCCTATTTCTTTAATTGTACGTGTGGAGAGCATCATCCTGACCCGTTTGTCTGTCATCTGAACTATTCAGGGGTTCCTTTCTGCATCCGATGCTCCTGATTTGAGAATTAATTAGGCAGTGCGCCGGCGTCAGGGTTGGGACTTTGGGTTTGTTCGTTAGCTATTTTAGTAGCTAATTACTGAAGGGGGAGAGTGTTAATTGGAATTCTCTTAGATAATGTGAACTCCTCTTCCCCTCTTCTCCCCCGCCTTCACTGGAGTTTAATAGAAAACCACAGCACTTACCCGACTCTCCCTCTCGTATATATATATATATAATGTGTATATATATATTTATATCTATATATCATATAAGCTTTTAAACAAATTATTTGACAAATAAATAAAAGATAGGAGTGAGGGAGAGAGCAAGAGCAAGAATATATATATTTATCTATATATCTATATATAGATATATATATATATTATATATATACCGTGTATATATAGGGTTATACA
The DNA here is from genome assembly GCA_016785305.1 of Colistium nudipinnis. Classification (NCBI taxonomy): domain Eukaryota; kingdom Metazoa; phylum Chordata; class Actinopteri; order Pleuronectiformes; family Rhombosoleidae; genus Colistium; species Colistium nudipinnis. Next base: position 162,208 of record JAFBJU010000471.1, read on the forward strand.
CTCATACTCAGAAGTGACATATAGTACTCCTCTTCATCACGATTCCAATCTTGTCACCCTGACTACTGCCCGGTTACCTTTCTCAGGGCTCAGGATGTCAGGCACGCTGAGCCCAGTGACATATAACACGGGGGAAAAATAAGCCAACAGGAGGGTATATTTTAAATGCAAAAAAAAAAGAAAAAAAAAGAAGAGTTTTAGTTCAAAGAAAGATTCTCGTAAATGCATGACTATTGTTCGTTGCATTTGGATTCGCAAAAAAAAAAAAAAAAAAAAAATGTTTTGAACATAATTGCGATTTAGCCTGCCTCAAGGGCTTGTTCATATTTTTATTTATTTAATTCATGCTCAACATTTGCCGCACTGATAATGAACAGTACTGGACTAACCTGCATTTTGACTTTGCACTTTTTTTTTCCATATCCCGAGGCACTAAAATGCTAATTCCGTGGTGCATAAGTAGGAGGATAAAAACACAAAAAAACGTATTTCGATTTTAAAGAATGTTTGAAATGAAACAATAGTTGCATTTGAATGTTGTTATAATTGGTGCGAATGGCGGACTAGATAAACAGACTTCTGCTGCTGATGTAAAAGTACACACTTGGGGGTCTTTTCATATCTGTGCTCTGTTTAAAAATTAAACTCCTCACCAGCATAAAGGAGACGCAACAGAATTAATATACAGCGAGAGAAGACTAATCAGGCATCTGTGGTTTCATTGTAATTCCTCCATCCTCCTAAACTGTGACAAAAACATTATTAAACATCTTTACCTCCACTTCAGCCACTCGGAGAGGATTTGCGCGCACACACACACACACACACAGAAGACCTTACAGTATTTTAATATCACTGCTTGTATATTCTAATCCTCACACCACTTGAAATATAATTCCTTCCTTATTTTAAATCACGGATAGGAAATTGCATTAAGCCAAGAGTGTGTGGGCATGAAAGCAGCGGTGTTAAATGGACATATGAATGCAGGGGTGAATCCTAACCTATTAAGTACTTTCCTTTTTACTTCTGAAAGTGGAGCGTGATAATTAGTTTGGTAGAAATCCTATAGCGGGGTGGAGGTATGGGTCTCGTAGTTGAGCCAAATTAATTTCTTCCGTCACCTTCAGCATATGTTCCTCTTAATGGGTTTAATTTATTTCACGGCCATTATATATATTCCCCCCCCCCCCCAAGTACTCGACTATGATGCACATATGACGGCAAAAATCCACTTCAGCCAGTGAATGTTACATCCCTGCTTAAATATGATATAGCGGCACGGCATCGTTACTGCTTGGCTCCTGCGTCCCTGTGATCTTTGTAATGGCATTGTGCCGTTTTCCCAGGGGTCCCTGCTGCTGCGGCCCACTTGTCATGTGATCCATGTGTCTGGCTAAGAGCTCCACTTTTCTCAGGAGTCTCTCCAAGTCTTTTTAGTCCTAAAAGTTAACAATCATTCCTGATGTTAAATCCATCAGAAAACCTCCATGTGCCACGAGGTCGCTTTAATAATCTCCCCTGTGTGCGTGTGTGTGTGTGTGTGTGTGTGTTGAGGTTAGGGTGGGCCATGGGAAAGTGGCATACCTGAGCGGATTAGAGCGATCCCTGGGACACTTTGTGTGGAACAATATTCGCATACTTTTCTCGTCATGTCACACACGTTATCAGTTTGGATCACGTCAGAAAACCTCTGCTTTTTACCTTCCAAATCAACGCAAGTCACAAGTCAGTTTTTTGATTATTTTTTTTTCAGGATACGTTGAGCGTGTGTCTGTGGGCGAGTGTGTGTGCGTATGTGTGTGTGTGTGTGTGTTTTGCCCCCCGTCCGTGTGCATGGTTCGTTCTTGATGTAGGATTCCTCTTGTTGCCCTGTCAGGTTTCAACTTACGCTGGTAAATTACACCCAATCACTGAAATTACATCCTATAGACTATGTGTGTGTGTGTGTGTGCGTGTGTGTGTGTGTGCGCGCGCGCGCCTCCTCATTGTTGACGTCATCTCGCAGAGCTGTTCTCGATGTCACTCCTGATTAGGCTGAGTCCAACTGTTTTTGTGTTTTCGTCATTGAGGGGAAGTAAAATGGAAATGCAGCTGTTGCGTGTGTGCGCGTGTGTGTTGCGTGTGTGTGCATTTTGGCAGACATGGCTGTGTTGTGTGCGTGTGGCAGTAAGTGCGTAAGAGTGGTTGTCAGCTGGTGAGCGCTGAGGACACACTGATGCCGATGCGCAGTCTCCATTTTCATTAAAGCTGCCGCGGTAAGGGAAGCTTGATGCATGGGACAAAAACTTTGAGGCAGAAAACTGTAGTCTACCAATTAGTGTACCAGATGTCAGTTATTGTTGGACTAGGATTATGGCAGTAACTGCAGTTGGCCAACGGTTAGGAGCGTGTGTGTGTGTGTGTGTGTGTGTCTGTGTATACGCAGAGAACTAACTCCACTGTGATAGATTTTAAACAATCTTCTTTTGGGACTTGCTCCTTTCTTTATTACTCTTCTGGCACCTGCGGTGTTTTTCAGAATCATGTCTCCTTCTCCCTTTCTGTGTAGTTTTTCAGCATTTTGGAAATGTAAACACTTGTAAAATACATCCAGATGTTACCAGCTGTGCTCCGCTGCCACAAACGCTGGGCAGGGTGTGTGTGTGTGTGTGTGTGTGTGTGTGTGCGCGCGCGTCTCAAAGACTCCTTTTTCAGTCTCAGACAGACAAAATGATTGCCTGATTTTGTCATGAATCTCGGCCTCTTTGTCCGGGTGTGAGCAGGTTTCAAATTGGCTTTGTGTGTGTGTGAGTGTGTGTGCGTGTGTGCGTGTGCGCTGAATAAGACTATTGTACTCGTTGGAAGCTGCTGCAGGCCAACGTTGGCTGAAATACAGGTACTATTAGTGCAGAAAAGTTAGAAGTGAGAAGTGACGCAACATGACAAAGAAAGTCATTTCATGAAAACATTGACCTTCTGTATTCCCTGTTATCGCTCCCTCACTCTCCTTCTCCCTGGCTCCGACACACACACGCGCGCACGCGCGCGGACGCGCGCACGCTCAGGTAAAGCGAGACTATAGTTTTTTTTTTTATAGCAAATCAGCATGTAGGCTTTTCAACCGTTCAACACATTAAAATGTCGCTCTCGTGCTGTTTCATACACGGTATATCAGCAGACTGTGTGTGTGTGTGTGTGTGTGTGTGTGTGCGCGCGCGAGTGTGTGTATTTGTTTGTGCGCCGTGGCCGTGCTGAAACCTTTCCTCCTTGGGGAGTAATTACAGAAGAGGTTTCCTGGCTGTTTTCTCTCATTAGTGTGAATATAGAGAGAACTTGTGGAACCTCGGTTAGCATGAGTGCACACGCACACTCACACACACACGCACACGTGGACACGCACGGACGGGCTAAGGGCAGAAGTCCAGACATGTGCACGGGGCTGAGGTGGATGCCATGACTTTAGTCCGGGGGTACGTGGTGCACTTCTTTTGCCACAAGTCTATTTCAGCCTCCGCTCCTCTGTATACACACACGCGGTGTGTTTGTGTGCGTTTCTCTCGTCGGACGGCATCTGGCCCCGAGCCCGCCTCGGCCCTTCAATTCAAACTGCAGGTTGTTTGTTTGGGTTTCGCCCTTACAAACACACCATTAGGCCGGCCCTCTGCGCAGAGGACTATTCCTGGCTCTGGCCTCGGTTTAGCCCAGGCCTGCTGCCTGGCTCACTGGAGGTCCCTGCAGGCAAACCTCAGTCCTACCAGAACCCAGGAAGATCGGAACCACAGCGCGCCGCCCAGCCACCACAGTGAAACTCTAGCCTGCTTCAACCGGGCTCGCCCCACAGCGAGCCTCAAACGTCAGCGAGAGGGATTTAGTGCGCGCGTGTGTCCTGTAGCGTGCCTTTTCGAGCCATCGTGACGCAACAAGTCCAGCATCTTTTCTGCAAACAAACAGGTATGGGCACGAAAAAGAGCCTTGTGCGACTCACTTTGCGTTCACGATAAAGGGGTTGGGGAGTGAGGGATTGGAAAGAGAAGTGAAAAGGAAACCGAGGTTGAGAGTGGACGGGGAGAGAAGGAAAACAACAAAAGGTGGTCAGGACAAAAGTAGGGTTGTATCACTGAAATGAGTTGTGAGTTGAAAGCCCCGAAAGTCCTCCCCAGAGCTAGGTCATAAAGCCCAAAGACGGGCTTGGCAGCCGAGGCCAGATCCAGACAGGCCTGGCAGTCGAGCCTAGAGAGCTTCCAGTAACAGGAGATGTAAAAATCAATTTGCCGTGAAAAAGGTAAACAATCGGAAATGACAAATATGCGCCTTTTTTTTTTTTTCTTTCCCATCGCTCTTTATTTTTTCATCTCTGGCTCTTTGTTTTTTCACCGTTATGAAAGAGGACAAATGTAGGGGCGAGGAGAACGACTAGTCAGGAATCCTGCGGTGAGGGAACCCAGCAATGTTCGGGGGGGACGGAGGGATTTTTTTTTTTTCTTCCTCTCCCCCCCCCCCTTTCATTTTTTTTTTTAATACCTGAAACAGTCAAGCTGCACTTTTGAAGCGGTGGTGAATACCCGCAAATGGACGCAGCGCGAGTAACTTGTCGGCGGGCCTGATTAAAGACGCCGAGGGTCAATATAACCATGTGGAGGGCCAAATCATTGAGGGATAGAGGGATGTCGGAGAGAGACTGAGGATAGAGAGAGAGAGGGGGGGGGGTTAATCCTCGGGGGCCTGCTTGGTGGTGAGGAGTCCTCGGGGGCCCCGCCGGAGACCTCCATTAGTGGAACTATCCAAGCCTTGGGGAGCCGGTTTGGTGGCGGGCCTTCGAGGCAGGGGCCCGTCTGTTTAGCAGCAGTTCGTCCGCATTGCTCATACCATTGATCTGGTGTTGAGCCGCAGCCGTAGGAGAGCTCTTTGCCGCTGAATAGGCCGAGCGGCGGCGTATCGACGAGGCAGAGTGGACCGGCGGAGAGCGCCCGCTCCCCGTTGGTCATTTGGTTGAGACGGACAGATCCGGTTCGATCCCCACCTCCCACGCAGGCGTGTTAAAACTGCCTGTGTCGGCGCCTGCGTGCTCGCGTCTTCCATCCGCGCGCGTCCGCGCAACGATTTGTGCCTTATAGAATTTAATCCCCTTTGCTCTCTCTCCACTCCGTCCTCCTCAGATGAACTGATCTGCTGTGACTGGCTGGGAAAGAGAAAAATTGAAAGGAGGGGCGGGGGGGTGGGGGCGGTGGTGGGGGTGGACGACGACGAGGGGGAAAAAAAAAAAACAAACATATTTCCCAGGCCCCAATTAGCGGATTTTTTATTGCCACTAGACATGCTCTCCCATCCTCCTCACTCCCTCCTTCAGCCTCTGAAGTGTGCATACACAAAATCTTTCAAATCATTGAGAGTCATTACGCATCGGCAACTGAAAAGGGTGGTCAGAGGACACAGTGCCAGGGTGGGTATGACGGGATGAAAAGGGAGAAGTGCCCCCCCCCCCCCACTTGCCCTCAAATTTGTGTTCGCACTTGCCCTCAAATTTGTGTTTTCAGATGAACACCGTGGCGGGGGCTTCTGTTTAGTGACCGGGCGCACATCTTTGTCACGTCTTTGACGGCCGTCTCCTCTTTTACCGTGTTGGTCGGCCGCGCCGTGCTGCGTGTGTGTTTTTGCGGTCGCCGTGTTTGCACAGCCTCAGACGTTGAGCGCTCACAAACAAAACAGTTTGAACCGTCTTGCGCAGAAGCCATCAATTCTTAATGAGATAATGACATGCTAACATACACTCGCAGCAGCAGCTCTGTTTACAGATGAAGACAAACCACAAACAAGACGCAGACGTGCTGTAGCGCTGTAGCTTCCCTTTCATATCTGCTGTCGCGGGGCGGAGGAGAAGGAAGCAGGAAGAGGGGGAGGGAGGGGGGCGGCCCTCCTCTTCTGCGGCCATGACTTTGTGTGCCGGCCAAAACTTAGCGAGAATAACAGGTGGAGAACATCTTGATAGTCTGCGTGTGCGCGTGTGTGCGCGCGTGTGCGCGCGTGTGTGTGCGTGTGAGCGTGCACACGTCGGTCTGATAGACACATATGCAGTAATGAGTCAGGCGCGAGAGTGTGGCTGCTGAACAGATTCCCTAATAAAAGAAGAATGTTGTCCACGGCATCCAGAGTTTTCCACTGGAACCGCACAGCCATCCATCTAGGCTGCTTCCTGCCCCGGGGTCTTCTCTTCCTGTCGGCGTGAACGGGAGAGGGATCCCTCTGTCTCCTCTCTCCCTGGCCACATCCTTTTTTGCCATCCTTTTCATCCCTTTTTCTCGCCCCCCCCCCGCCCCATTCTGCTGCCGGTTCATGCCCAGTCTGTTTGTGGGGTGACACGAGCACATGACTCACGAGTGAGTCAGGCTTATTTTTCTGGAAACAGAGGTGGATTAGGAGGAGAGGTGTCTCTCTCGGACTGGTACGGGATAACACACACACCCATATATACAGAATATATATATATATATATATATATATATATATATATATACACACACACACATGCGCGCGCGTATCGCTGAGTAAGAAAAAAAAACGAAAAGATGAAAAAAGTGAATGAATTTCCAAAATTAATGGAATTCTTAGACCAGCCGTGGAGCAACTTTAAGCAAACCAAGACAGAAGTTTAAAAATTCACATTCAAATACTTTAACCTTGAAATCTCCTCTTGCCAAGGCACCAGCTCCCTCTTTTTTTCTTTTTTTTTTTCATCTGTTAAATGTTTGAGTGTTTGATAGTTTGAGGTCTATAGCAGAACCCGCCCGGGAATTAATGTCATTCATATGCCCTGCGGAAATTACTTTTGAAATGCATATAATCTAAAACATGCAAATGAGGCTGACTTTGTGCACCCTGTTTAATATGAATTATCATTTTCTGAATACCTATTATTACTGCGTACATTTCTCCAATTATATTGTTCTTTTTTTGTCACTTTTGCATACGGACCCACACACACACACACACACACACACACACACAGGCACATGAGGAACAGCGCGCAGGCACATGCTCGGTCACATGCGTAGACTGTCTTTGTGACGGCTGTATTTTAATGAGGAGTAATAAGGATAGTAATGACCCAGTCCACTTCTTGCTTTCACTCTGCGTCTTTGTTACTCACTCCCGCTCCATCCGTTCTGCCTCTCTCGCACCGAGCCTGGCACACAGCTGTGAGTCAACGCGAAGTCAGTGGGAAGAGTAAGATGCATCTCATTTAAAAGAGGAAAAAAAAGGAAAGATGTTTTTTTTTTTGCAGAAATTGCACAAATGAATTAGTTCAAAAAAAAGAAAAAAAAAAAAGACTTAAACAGCAAATAAAAATAACAAGGCAGGAAATACAAGTGTTGCTCATCTAATTTTCATTAACCCAGTGAAATATTGATGCACTTAAAAAGTGAACATTGCATGTTTAGTTTGTTTTTCGCTTTTCTCTCTCTGGTGATCGAGCACTGTTATTAATGTCCTTGTCCAGGAGGCAGACATTTTCTTGCTCTTTTCTCCTAAATTGATTTGAAGGCATCCCTTTTTCAAACGAATTACTCTATTCATTTATTTATACTGGGCCATAAATTATTCTATTAATATTAGCATGTTCCAAATTAGTATGACTTCTCTCAATGTTCCTTCTACTTCTATTAATTAGCATACTTGTCACTATAACAAAGATTTTTCTTTCTCTGATAAATTATAAAGTAGACATTTTTTAATACAATGAGAACTGCCTGAGAAATTATTAATATTTTAGTTGTGGCCTATAAGACAAAAGTAAGGAGAAAAGAGCAAGAAGACTAGAAGGAGACGAAAACTAACAATTACATGGAATACGTTACTGACTGTCCTTGATGTGCAATGGTGTTGATTTTTATTTAGCTTTTTCGAAGGAACAAAAAATGTGTGTGTGCGTGTGTACATCCACCCTGAATGCTCAAGGATATCATCTTGTTTTAGCACTTTTGGATAGGGTATAAATTAATTACCTCCGTAACAGCTTGGACCAAGTTCAAAAGTACTAAAATTCAATTAATTTGAAAAGTGGACATGCTATCATTTTCTCCGCATGTCTCCTTTAAAGTCTGGCCTGTTTTAACTGTGGACTTATTCAATTATATTTGATTAAACTTGCTCTGATCCAATCTATTAATTAACTAGGAAATGCAAAGTGCCCGACTTGAAAGCCAATGTATAAAATTATATCATGTCCACTTTGATATTTATTTATTTTTTTATATATTTTACACCACTATTTTTAAAAATCCATTGTAAGCCATTTTTTGTTTTTTTTGTGAGTCTCATTTTCAGGTGTAAATCAATTCCCTTTATCGTTCTTCTAATGCAAATTTTGATCATAAAAAATAATGACGTCTCACTTAAAGGAAACTACAACAAATTTGCCTTTTGGGAAAATGTTCTTTGACAATTCGGCCACAGCGCACTAAAATATAAATTGTCCCATGTAATTAAAGTTGGGAAGTTAGTCCTTTATTAAGTGAAGGTGTGAGTTATCAGTGTCCTGCATGGAGCACTTTTCTTATTTGAATGACAATGTTGTTTGAATATAAATTGGAAATATCCTTCCTGACACACACACACACAGGTTTAGAGTTTACATTCACATTGATGAATTCTTGTCCCCTAGTTCAACCAGTTTTTTTAATATATTTTTGGCATAGTGAACTAAGGGTCAGACAGATGAAATTCATCATACGCCATTTTTGCTCGTTATAATCTCAAGACGCTGAAAATGAAATCTCAGTGATGAACATAAGTCTCAGTTTGCTCAGCTATTTCGCCTTCATGTCATTTGTCTATTTTCCCACTCATACCCTTTCATCTCTCTCAAAATGACTCTTCTTCCTCCTCTCCTCCCTGTCTGTCTCTCCCCCCTCGCTGTGAAGGTCATTCTAATAAAGAGCTCTCATAGGACAGAGCTGCTAATTGCTGCGGGGCGCACTCGCTGGTTTCAGATCCAAATAAAGGCACAACGCTTTCTTCCGAGCTCCTCTCCCTCTTGCCCTCCATTCCTCCACCTCCCCTCTTCACCTCCGTTCCACCGTGTTAAATGCAATCTGAGCATTAGCCGCCTGGACTGTCATAGCCTGACCCCAGCCTCCATTACCTCTCAGGACAGAGGGGTGGGGGAAGCGGGTTCAAGATGAAGGGGAAACAGGGTATTATTTTTTTGTTTTCTCCCCATGATCACAGGATGATTTCCAACTGGCACACAGGAGCGCGCACACGCACGCGCGTGGGCCTTACCCCTTTAGGAATGCACCACTCGTGATTTCAGGCCCTGATAAATGAGGTGTGCATGAAGTCCGCTCCTTCTACAAATATTTGTGTGCGCGGTGTATGTGTATGTGTGTCTATCCTTGTGTCTGCCTTCAGCATTTCGAACAGACAGCAGTCTGCGGGCTGGTAAATCACTTACTGCACTCTGAAGGAAGGGTCGGGGTGAAGGCAGGAGTGTATGTTTGCCCCGGTCACACACACATACGGAGCGATCTCATCGGTGCGGAATGTGCTGTGTGTTTACCTATGGCTCCAGAGCCCACCTGACCGAGGGAGGCTAATCTTTATGGGCTCTGTAAACAGGGACTTTGTCTTCGGAGAGCCAAAGGCGGCCAATTGGACGCACAATTCAGACAAGCACGTGCACACGGCCACACGGTACACACCGGGGGGAAAAAAAATGGAGGTTAGGGTTTTATACAGCAGGTTGTGTTCTGTACATCCAATACACAGAAGCACACATGCACGTGCAGAAAGCTCGCACAAACTGAGCAGCGTGCGGCCAACAGTCGCGCAGAAGAACCCCCAGTGTTTGTATGGCAAGGGATTTTCTTATCATTTGCACCCTGAGCCACTTTCTTCTGCTCCTCACTCCCCAATCATCATTAGCACAGCAGCCCAGCACAATGGAGGTCACAACACGGGCCTGTCTCAGGCCTCTCTCTCTGGGCTGATGGCGCTCTTTGAAGGGAGCCAGTTGTAGATATTGGCCCACATCTGACTGACTATCTGTCTGCGGTATAATGGAGTTCACCTGTTAGCACTGGAACTGGGCCAGGGTAGCCGCAGACATCCAGCATTAGCCCTTTTCTGCTAGCCAACCTGTTAGCGCTGGCAGGCAGCCAGCGTAGCCCCGAGCACTGCTGTTAGCTGTTAGCGGCTAGCTCTGCGCGGAAGCCAACCTGGCTGCACCGGCCTTGTATCCTGCTGCTAACACGTAGCACTCTGGCCAGCTGCTGAGGAAACAAACGGTCCAAACTTGGACCGTGGTAGTGATGGAAAAGTGAATTGGTGCAGTTTGTTTTTACATGTGTGCACTCACATGTGTATTAGTGTGTGCGTTATTTCCTCGGCTTTCCCCTGACCTCATTCTCTTTCACTGAGGCTGAGTTTAGAAACGCCACGCAGATATCTCTCATTCTCATTCTGCCTTCTGTCAATGTGTTTGAGTCAGGAGAGAAAAAAAAAAAAAAAACTTCAGCAGACATCTGAAAATACTTTCACTTTATTTACATGTATATGTTTTTAAAGCCAAGATCATAGTGTTTTTATAAGCATTAAGCAAAAGAAAAAATAAATTAAAACAAAAATGTGTATTCATTTAAAAATTGAGAAAGAAAGAAAAAATTAAAACATAAACTTATTGCAGAGTGCCACAGGAGTGCATATTCGACAATAAGTCCTTTAACTGCATTCAGGGTGATGCCGTTCTTAGAATCCACATGCCTTGACATGCTCACAGTAGCCTCATTAGTTAAATATCTGTGTGCATGAAAAGGTAAAGAGGATTGTTGCAGGATATATAGGCGCTGGCGGCACCTGACAAGCACCTTGTCTCTGTGGCAGATTAATAATCCTACCTATGTTGACTTATTTTTTTTTTCCATTTGCGCCTACAACTCCACAGTCTGTTCTACTGTACCAGTATTTATTTTACATTTTATTTGTATTGTATGACAACATTTAGTTTTCCCTGCTCGCCTCTCTTCACTCCTAAACGTATGCAGTGATTAACGGAGACATAAAGGCCCAGTTGAGCTGATAGTTGGGTTTGATATGGGGCTTGGGGTTAAAGCGGATTCCCCCAGGGCCACTGTCACAGTTTATTTAGTGGGAGAGCCTTTGCCAGCTCGCTCGAGGGAGAGAATGAGAATATGGGTGTGAAAGTGTTTACTAAATTATGATCTGACTGCGTATGTCAGTGTTTGTGTCCCTGACAAAGCCCAGAAATAATATATTCTGAAATAAAAGACAAACCCTTGAACTGCTGCACTTAGAGTAAATAGAGCATTTTGTAGACACAAAGGGCGTTTATTTTCCCATGTTTGTGGCTGTCAATTAATATGAAGTAACGCGTCTTCAGGGGGCAACAGCCAAACCAAATATTTTGCAAATCCACACAGGCTGACCTCAATTCTGTTTCCTGATTACTAAACAAGTTAGAGCTCCGATTCGTCAGAAATCTAGCTCGGGCCGGGTGCTTCCTTTGCACGCAAATATTGATTGAACCATCAAAGATTATAGAAATAACCTATGTGGATTCTATTTCAGGGGGGAAACTTTAATGTTTTCCAGGGTTGAACCTTCCACTAGTTACCAGGTATAACCAGAGGGAGGAAGACGGCATGCCGAGAGTAGGAGAAAGAAAGATAATTCAAGAGTTAGATGAAAGTGGATAGATGATGGAGTGTAGATACTTGTACAGACTACCCCCCCCCCCTCACCCCCCCCTCCTCCTCTTCTCTTTCCCCCTCACTTTCCCTCCCACCCTTATTCCCCTCAGTTCTTTGCCTAATAAGCAGCGTTCCTGTGAGCTGATGCAAGGCGGAGGAAACAGAACAGGCGTTCTGGGACCGCTGGAAATATTCCCACATGAGGCATAACATGATAAAGACTTATTATCTCACTAAGCTGCTGTAAACACAGATGCACACATAAATACACACTGTACACAACTCTTTCTCCCACGCGCGCACACACACACACACACACACACACACACAGCCATTCACAGAAACTGGTCGGGGCTTTGCAGTTGTGACGAGCGCTGACCAGGAGGAATCTGACAGAGCCAATCCCTCCGACAAAGCCCGAGAGGCAGCCGCGGTGAGCCGGCTCGCTGGGCATTCGGCTCGGACCGTTTGAACTTCGCACGCCCAAAAACAGTGGGAAGGAAAAAAAAAAAAAAAAAAAAGAGTTGTGATTATTTTAAGTGCTGAATTTTCGGGAACACCTGAACGGGCTACGTGTCGGAACAGGAGCCCGTCCCAGCTCCTCTCTCTCCGCTCGTCAATCAAAACCAGACACACACATAAACACATGCACCTAGCATGTGCTGTGAGCTAATCCATTACAGTACAAAGGCAGGTGTCAGCCTCTTAGACAAACACACACACACACACACACACACACACACACACACACACGCTGACACACACGTATACACCCGAGTCATCAGAAACATGTTGAGTCCCATTTCCCCTCCTTGTCTCCTCCATCCCAATTAAAAGGCAAAGGAGGTCTTTTATTTCCCGCTCCTCCAAACGCATTCTTTATCTCTCTGATCTGCGCTCCTCCCTCCCTCCCTCCCTCGCTCGCTCGCTCGCCCCGGTCCCCTCGGGGTAGTGGGAATGTCTCTCCCCACACTCTCTCAGGTCAGGGGTTCAGCTGGAGGGGGTCTGAGCGCGGAGAGAGAGAGAGAGAGAGAGACACACACACACACACACACAGTGCGAGTGAGTGGCAGGTCGAGGCAGGCCTCTGCACCGGCAGCTCCTCAGCGCTACCAGAAACACTTAAACCTAAAGCAGCGTGTATGTGTGTATTATAGTCCTAATCAGAGACTTCAGGGCAGATTTATGCCCCTGCCTCTTCCCCGACCTCCATTACACCAGCTTATATACACCCATTACAGGATATGACAGAGTACACACCCTTCAGAGGAGCACACCACATTGCCTGTGTGTGTGTGTGAGTGTGTGTGTGTGTGTGTGTGTGTGAAAGAGAGGGCAACGCGCCCGCGTCTTTACACACTCCCCGCTCTCCCATTAGGTCCTTGTCCACCTGCGAGCTCCGTCTCTCTGTCCGTCTTTATCTCTCTTCCCCCTCGTTGCTAACGAGGTCAATGAGGAAGAGTAAGAAGCAGATGGGTGTACAGTACATTACAGTGTGGAGCGGGGCTTGGTAGCAGGCCGGTGATTCATGCTTAGTGAGACGCGTGACGATGCGAGGAGTTTCTACTGCACTGCAAAGTCAGTGGAGTGTGCGCACGGATATGTTGATCACTCGGCACCGTGCCTCGCTTGATAATATTACCTCGGGGAGCCGTTTGACCCAGGAGAGGTCCGGACGGAGGTGGGGAGGAGATGGAAGGAGGGAGAACGGAGAAGAGGGGGGGGGGGGGGGGGGGGGGGGGGGGGGGGGGGGGGGGGGGGGGGGGGGGGGGGGGGGGGGGGTTGAGGAGTGTCGGGAAGACAAGTGAGGCTGGAGATTAAGTGACTGGATTTAAGTGTCACAATAAAGCTCTTCTTCTCCGTCTTAACTTCACAGGCGGATGGGTGCCAGGAGGGAGACAGGGGAGAGTCAATGGGGAGGAAAAATACTGCAGTGTGATTTGTGTTTTTTCTTTTTTTTTTTTTTTCTTTCGGCGGGCGCTGGAGAAGCGTTGAACTGGTGCAGTATGTTCACCAGCCACCTGGTACCTTAGTGTGTTTTGTTTTTTTTACGTCTCGGCGTCAGCCACAGCTGTTGCCAAAGGCCTTGAGCAATCGACCACTGGCTCTTCCGAAATGATCCTTCACGCATGCGAAGGCAATTCGGGTCGTGCTGCTCGAAAAAAAAACGCAAAAAAAGAAATTTGGAAAATTCTCTTCTTTTCCAGCGACGTTAACTTCTTCGACCAAGCCACAGACCTTGCCGATTTCAAAGAAATCAATTATTTATTTTTTTTGCCAAACGACAAATAAGTGAAAAGATTCTCCCAATACCCTTTTATTGTTTCCCCAGAAGGCCTGGGTTGTACGTTTTTGAAAAACACTCTCGCACTCACACGCACACCCGCGCAAACCCGCACGCGCATAGTTTGCCCGCCTCAATGGCGTTTTGTGTACCCATTTCGGGTTGCCGAAGTAAAAGCTGCAGAACTTTCCCCCTTTAAAACTATGCGCCGGTGTCTGTTAATTTCTAAAACTGGATGAGGCAGAAAGACGAGATTGAGCTTGTTATTAGGAGTTCACAGCCCGCATGCTTGTATGAAGGTTTGTTTTGTTTTGTATTAGCTGCCTTGTGTGTGTGTTCTGGCACGCGTACGTGTGTGTCTCCCCGTGTCTCCTCTCTCCCACGCTCGGGCTCCTAACGATGGCAAATGTGCCGGTGTGTTTGCGAGGCGGCGTCTCGCGCAAAAAACAACAACACATCCAGGAACGGCGCGTTTTGTCGGCTTTCGCAGAGAGAACGCGCTCTAATTAGAGAGGCCCTATGAAGACGCATCAATCGGATCGCGCTCAAAGACCCACCTGCTCATGGCTCACACACGGCGCACGCATGCCACCTCTGATTATTGGAGAGATGTGTGCGGGTTATTTGCCTATATGGCGGAGTATTAACTGCCTTGTCAGTTTAGATTTGCTGCACGTCTCGTCCAAATCTGTGGATACGCTCCGGGACACACATTTACATGCGGAGGAAAAAAAAGGAAGGCTTCGCTTCAGGTGTTGCTCTGTGGCCACTTGGGCATGTTTGTGTGTCTGCGGTTCATGTCCAAGTTGCCCTTCCAACAGTACACATGCACGCGCGCGCACACACACACACACACATGCGCCCAAACATACAGTTCCCTTTTCTATCTCAGCGTGTGTTTACTTTAGTTTGCCGCCTTGTTTGTTCACTCAGACGGGAGCAGGCTTTCTGGCCAAACTGCCCTGGTCACTTTTGTTTAATCTTCGTGTTGTTCCCTGCCCTCCTCCTCCTCCCTCCCTCCTCTTTCCCTGCTCCCAGGTGCCAGTGATGATGGTGGAATCGGCCTCTGAGACGATTCGAACAACGCCGTCCAACCAGAACGGAGTCAGCAGCCTCAGCAGCCAATCGGACGGAGGGGGAGGTAGAGAGGGCGGGTCGAATGGAGACACCAACGGAGAGATCAGTCCAGTTGACTTACTGCACCTGCAGCAACAACAGGTGTGTGCGCGCGCCAGCATGTGTGTGTGTGTGCGTGCGTGCGTGCGTGCGTGCGTGCGTGCGTGCGTGCGTGCGTGCGTGCGTGCGTGCGTGCGTGCGTGCGGGTGGGTGCATGCATTCATGTGACGTTTTGGTTACATTACATATTGTGCATACAGGATGTACACTTCAGACCTGTTTTGCCACACCTCCCCTCTTGTGCAACGTATATATGCAAAGAGAAGGCACCTCAAATTCTCCGGGACAGCGCCACCAGGCCCCTTACGTAGCGCACGGATGCGACAGCGTGCGGTCAGGCCGACTCCGGTAGGCCAGCCCTGCAGGTGCAAATAGGGAAAAGCTCTTGACAGGTTGGCTCGTCGGCACTTTTAATTATCCGCCGTTCCTGGTGTGCCAACTAATTCCACTGGGACAAAGTTCACCACGATAATTCATGCACACGTGGTTCCCACTGATATACTGTTACACGTTACTGGCTGAGAAGGGACTGGAAGGCCTACCGGCAAATTAAGCTCTGCCTAGTTGAGAGAAGCCATTTTGTTCCTTTGCGAGGATCAGACGTGGTCCAATAGTCGCACGATATCGAGGAGGGCGGGGTGAGAGGGAGGGTGTCACAGTTGTGGGAGGAAAGTTTTCCCTGTTTTATTGTTTCACAAATCCATCAAGTGTTGTTACTATGTGTTTGACACTTCAGCCTGAGTCTCCCATAATGATATTTTACTTGCATCCTGTTAGTCAGTTCCCCTTATAAACACAAGCCCTTATCCTTGCACAAGCACACACACACACGCACACACACACACACACACACACACACACACACACACACACACACTGGCCACTGTGTCAAATGGAATTTCCAAACTTCCCGGAACATCTTGGATGAAATTCTACATTTTTATTTCTCATTCCCTACCAAAAAAAAATCCACATCGCTTTTTCTCTGATTGCTCCCTGAAGGACTCGAACCTTTGCACACAACACACACTTCATGCATACACCCGCACACACGCACACGTACACGCGCGCACACACACACGTTTCATTTTTCTACCAGAGCTCTGTACGTTAGTCATTTGTCCACAACGGCACAAGAATGTCTGCTGAGCGTTGTCATCTAATGATGGAAAACTTAGTGATTCATATTTTTTTTCATCCACTGATGTGGCATGTGCTGCAATTGATATTGCAGTTTCTAGCTCATTCAGTGACCACATTTGCCAAAATTCTTGAACTCCTTTCCCAGTCCACCGCCTAAAAAACGCTATACTTCTGCGGCACATTTTCTTTCAACTCCAGGTTGTTAAAAAAACAAACAAACAGAATGATCCAATAAATCTCTACATGCTACAGCCACCCCGAACTCTATTGAAAACAATATATCAAAGATAAAATGAAGGTTAAAAAAATGAAATCGTTCCAATTCCAAACACAGCTGAGGGCAGTTTACAGCTGACGACCTGCCCAGGTGATCTGTGATTGGCCCCGTTGCCCATGGCACGCAGACACAAGGAGAGGAAGACCAACAGCAAGGGGGCCCTCTCATGAGACGCGGGTCCACAGTTATTGACCCCGTGGTGAATCATGGACTCTTTGAGAGAGGCCGGTTTAAGGGCGAAGCCAAGCGCTGCATCAATATTGGCAATTTTACTTTTACAATGTTACTTATTCCACACTGTCAGCACAGCAATCATTTTAGTTAGTTGACCTTATTCTAATAATAATAATAATAATAATAATAATAATAATAATAATAATAATAATAATAATAATAATAATAATAATAATAATAATAATAATAATAATGTAACTACAACTGCTACTACTAATAATAATACAAAAATATTCATTCAAACTTTGAGAATGGAATGTTTTATGTGCTGGTGTTGTGGCTCAATGAGCCTATTTTGGATCATGTGTTTTTGTTGGTGAGAAAGAGTCTCGCCGCTGTGATGAACTACTGTAGCCGAAATGAATTTGCACTGCAGGTTGTGTGATGAGTTTTGAACAAGTAGTTTCCGCATTGACCAGCGCTCGTGGCCCGTTGAAAGTCACTGTGAGAGAGACGAAATTCTCCTATTTTGCAAGGCTATGTGAACATGGAGGGATATTTACAGAGGGTCGGTGTGAGTTCTCGGCTCACCAGCTGAGTTTCGAGTTGAGGAAACCCAGAGGGGGAAATAAAAAAAAAAAATCAGGGTTTTCCTCCCTGCTGTTAAAATGATTCCCCCTAATTATAATGATGGAGGTGAATGAAGAACACTCGAGGCCCTTCACTCCTGTCCCGCTCTCCCTCCCCCTTCCCCTGACTGCATCCTCACCCTGCTTTCTCAGCAACCTTCAGCCGAGGACTCGCACACATGGCCGTGCACAAACGCACACAAATAAACACTAAACCTGTGGCTCATACAAAGCAGCTCTTTATTCTCTCGGACGTGTCTCTGCTCTCTTATGTTTTTGCACCTGTGTGTGTGTGTGTGTGTGTGCGCGCACGCTGGTATTTCCTCTCTTGAGCGGGTTACCGACCACAAACATACCTCCCTCTCTCCATCTTTTTCTCTTCCTCTCTCTCACTGTACTTCTTTTTCCTTCCCTCCGCTGTAGACCATGAAAGACAAGCACAACCTTTCCTCCAGATCCCAAAACCTACCTCACAAAAAAACATCCCCACATCAAGCAGTAAATACACAGTCATTTATTGTAGTAATTCAACATTTATGGCTTTCTGCTAAACTCAATTTGCGCCGATTGAAATGATTTGACTTGTCGTGAGCCAGAGGTGGGTCCTTCCTGCGCTCTGGGTATTTTTATTGGAACTGTTGTTCATGTTCACCGTCATTTTGGCTTTCATATGATTAATAATCATTTTCACCCCCTTGTAAATAGTTTTGCATCTTGTCTTTTGCATGCAATGCGAATAGCTGGGTCAAGTATCTGCTTGATTTGTGTGTTTTGTCATTTTATGTATAGGAATTTTACCTTATTGGTAACTATATAGTGCATTAGAATGATCCGCCTCGTGATTCCCCCAGCTGCCACAGAGACAGCTACGGAAGTGGAGGGGAAGTGAGGAGAAATGTTATAATTCAACTAGATTCTTTTAAAGACACTCACAATCAGTGCCCAATCTGTAGGGTAGTTACTCTATGTTAGAGTTCATATCTAGTGTGTGTGTGCGCGCGCGTGCGCATGTGTGTGTCCCCCGTCATCTCCGTTCGATATACCAGCATTTGATTGCCCCTCACACCTCTTTATCCCTCGCCCCTCTCTCTCGCCCCCTGCCTCACCCTCTGGATGAGAAGGGGTTCTGTGCCAGTGAGCACTGCTGATTGGCTGCCCGACCACCTGATATTTTTTTCTTATTAATCTCTCACTTCTCAATCTCACTTTTTTTTTAAACGGCATCCATCGATCTTACCCTTGAGGCCTTCTAAAAAAATAAATAAATGAAAAATAAAAAAAAATCCGTTAAAAAACAGTCGTCGAATTGAGTTGAGCGAAATGGTGTCATCAGTTTGTGTTGTGATGTCCACCTGTTCTTTAACGTAACAGAATATGGAAAACATAATTTCCTTAGATACCATTATACCATTTGTCCAAGGGGGTATGTTTTTATCTCGTTCCAACATACTTCTTTATTTAGTTGTACTAGTGCTAGGTGGGCAGAGGGGCTGTACTTTTGGCCCACAGCTCATAAAATCAATATTGTCTGACACAGACGGCACCTGTACTGACACTTGTTACCTGACAAAATTCTATACAAACCGGCTTTTTTGCTTCAACCTGAAAGTCAGGGGTAAACCTCCTCCTCCTCCTCCTCCTCCTCCTCCTCCTCCTTGTTCCTTCCTCCTCCACGCTTGAGTCTCTCACCTGAAGGTGCAGTGCAGACTAGTGTTGGTGCTTAAACACCATGCCAGTGTGCACTGGAGCGGAAAAGACACACAGACACACACACACACAGAGAACTCCTGACACCGCGCTGTTGTCAGAACACAAAGCCGTCTTTTCCTCGGGCCCCTTGGGAACCTGAGAGAAATCACAGCCATCTCCAGCCGTCAAACCCCTCCACCAGCCTCTCTCCGTCGTCTGACCCCCCCCACCAGCCCCCCTGTCTCCGTCTTTTTTCCTACCTTTTCCTCCTATTTTCTGTTATACATTTTTGTTCGATAGATGTCTAATAAATGGGTATGTATATTTCTGATGAATAGATATATTTTTGATAGATCTCCGATAGATTTCTGAGATAGATGTCGGTGGTCAGTGGCTATAATGGGGAGGTGAGTGAGCGGGAAAGGATGAAATGGGGAGATGGAACATATAGCTGGAGGGAATGTAGGTAAAAGGAGGGGTAAAGAGGCCGTATACTGGGGGAGGAGGGCATTGGAGGGCTACAGAGGAGGAATAGGGGGGTGAGGGAGGTGTGTAACGCTGAGACGTGTCAGAAAAGGGCGCCTGGGCCTCCCTGTGGAATGTGGCCTGTCTGCCTCCCCAGAAAGAACAGAGCAGGAAAGAGGAAAGGGAGAGAGAGAAGAAAGGGAAGAGGGGGCGAGGACCAGTTCTGCCCCATCATCGAGGGGAGAGAGGAGGGACGGAGGGTGGGAGGGCGGGAGGGAGGGAGGGAGCAGAGGGAAAACAAAGAGCGGCGTTAAAGGGGGGAGAGGAAGGAGAGGTGGAAAAGTGAGAGTGTAGCAGAGAGTGTGTATGGCACTTTGCTGAGGTGCCGGGCACGGCTGTAGACATGAAATGATGCATAGCAGAGGAGAAATGTAAGCAGGATAAATCCTAACAAACCTCAAAGTGTGTGTGTGTGTGTGTGTGTGTGTGTGTGTGTGTGGGTGTGCGGCTGGGTGCACGGTGCTCTGACGAGAACCAGGTGTCTTCAGTTCTGGCCTTTTCTTAACGTCCCTCATCCCCTCTTTTGCAGATGTGAGCGCACCCTTTAGCCACCGTCTCTCCTCTGTCATTCCCCCCGTTTCTGTCTCCTCCTCCTTTTTTTTTTTTTTTTGTTCCCGCCATCAATGAATGGCTTCTGGTCTTCCAGCAGTTGGAGAAGTAGTGGCTGGTGATGACAGTAAGAGAAGAGGGCAGAGTCGTAGGGTAAATAGGAAGAAAGGTCAATCTGCTCGAACCAACCACTTGTTTTTTTGGGTTTTTTTTTTTGCCTCCTCTTTCTCTTTCTCCCTGTGTTTTTCTCTCTCTTAACTCACTCTTACGTGCAAATAGAAAGCGAGAGGCAGATTGTGGTGGTGGTCTCGCTTCCCCGGGGGTTAAAAGGAACATTGGTTGAGAAAGAGGCAGTCTTAGAAATTGGTTTGGAGCTTCGATCCCCTCTGCCATTTGTCACGTTCAATTTTTTTCCTCAGTGGTCCCCCCCCTCCCCCCCCCCCGTTCTCTATCTCACGTGCACGCGCACATTCCGAAAATCTTTGTTTCTCTCCCTCTTTTGTACACACACGCGCGCACACACACTCACACACGGGCAGTTACACACGTGCACCGAGCTGATGTGAGTTAATGAAGGGTGTAATTAAGGAGCCACAGTGATGACTGGAGATTGGGGGGGCGGGGGGGGGGTGGATACAGATCTCACATATACACAAACTCTGATGATAGATCGCTGTTTTGTGTGCATGCACATGTGCAAGCGTGCACGTCTGGCCTTATTGCCAGGGGGTGCTTTGCGGACAGATGTATGAGAGGGGTGTGTATGTTAGGCGGACGATGAGAGACGCTGGATGATTCAGATAACGTATGGCTTCCTGTTAGATCGGGCCGTAGTGCGTAATTATGACCCGGGTAGATGGAAGTGGGGGAGATTTTTGAAGACGTATGGGATCCTACGGCTTCAGCTGCTAGGCCTCGGCTAAATGATGGGAGGCGAATGCTGGTCACTTGGGCAATTACGTCCTGTTTGACCTCCATCGAGTTCACCCCGAGGTCAGGAGTGCAGAGGGGAGGGAAGTGAAGAGGTGGAGGTGGAGAACATTTCAGGCACATTTTCCGGTGGGATTTCAATTAATTTCGGGCCTGTGTTTTTGTTCATTTACACGACTATAACGGTTATAACCCGATCGGTCTGTGTGCTTGTCTTCACGCGCGACCTGTGAGTGTGCGCACGCGTGTTCGTCTGTCGTATATATGTATATATATGTGTGTGTGTGTGTATGTATGCGGGCAAGTAAATCAGTCCCCAGCCTCTCTCTTGAGTGCTGTCACCTCCTAAAAGCTTTCCCTTGGTCTGGGCCCGGCCTTTCTCTTTATGTCTGAGGTCAGCGTGGTTCACAGGTCACCAGAGGTCATGCTGAGCCAGAGGAGGGGCAAGTGGGGTTGCCTAGCGTCACAGAACACCCACTGCCGTTACCACGGCAATACAAAGAGCCCTATAGAGGGCCAACTTCCTGTAGGAGTCTTAAAAGTAGCCGCGGTCTCCTTTGACTTTTTTTTTTCCTTGGCCGGTCAGTTTGCCTTAATAGGAACCTTGTATTGATCAACTTGGAGGGTGACTTGCAATTTCACACACGCATGCAATGTTGCAAACACACCTGCACGCCCAATTCTAATGGCCATGAATCGCTTTCACACCACTCCCCTTCCTCATATTCGTCATCCAGTCATGTTTTTCACACACCGCGTCCTAATTCTGAGATGTTGAGATGTTGTATTTACGAGCGGCCGTAAAAATCTTTTTACTGCTTTTTCCAGCCAGGCCATTGAGTGGTGGAGAATCCACCGAGTGAGACTTGGAGCGCAGATTTTTGTTCTCACTATTGATGTCCTTTCAAATCCTTTCCTTTTGTATTTCTCCACTCTATGACCTCTATACACACTTTCATTCTCTTGAGTACAGTGTAAAGTTCTTGACGCAAGGCGGTGGTTTGACAAGTTTCCGAAAGGAACGGTGCTCGATACGTCATCGTTTTCCTATTGATTTGACTAAACGTGTAAAATCAACAGGTCAATACGTCTTCTGGGTTACGTTGTTCCACAGAAGGATACCCCGAAGACTACAAGTCTGGATAAAGTGTAGACCACGGACTGTAGGCACGGCCCACCGGGCCATATCAGCCAGACACAGTTACGGCTGGTTGACCCAACCAGCCATGAAGCTCAGAGACAAGAATAGACAGAGGAGGGCGTGCATGTTTGTGTGTCTGTGTGTGTGTGTGTGTGTGTGTGTGTGTGTGTGTGTGTGTTTGTCCTGCCTCTGTTGTAGAGACTGAGGTATGCACACACATCCCTAGGCACCTGAAAGGGTTAGGTTGTGTTTGGTTGCCATGGGAGTGTTTGGAAGCACTTACCCTGTGTAGGCCTGATTGTGCTGTCAGGTAAATAACACACATATGAACACGCACACACACACACGCGCGCGCGCGCACGCACGCACACGCACACACACACACACATACTTCATGACCCATGAGCCCGGATGGACACTCCTCATAGAGAGATGTTTCTGAGGGTGTCAATTGTTGACTCCTACTCTTCAGAACTTATTTCCATGGTGACAGAGGCCTTTTTAAGAGGTCGTAGGTCAGCCGGCGAAGCTGCATGACCTCATTACAATTCCAGGTCACTGACACTGGGATGTGACTGTGCGTGTGTGCGTGTGTGCGTGTGCGTGTGTTTGTGTGTACGATTGTGCTGGTCACCGTCACCGTCTATCGGTTTCTCTTACAAAAAGCAGCAGCCATAACTGCTTTTAATTGACAGCTGCTATGATTCACAGTTTCATAGTTCATTAGGGGTGAAGCACTCAAACAAGAGAGCATTAGCGACCGACAGCAATTACACAAAAGCTTTATGTATTGGTCTTCTTGTCTTGTCTTTTCTGAAAGTCTCCACTTTTTCATTCGCTCGCTCCGAGAAAGACAGTCACCGAGAGGGGAGCGGGAGAGAGTAAAGACAAAATGGGCAACGCTTATGAGGCTGTTGGCCAAGTAGTTACCCTGGAAACAGTCGAGAGCCCGGGATGCACACAATGAACACACGCACACACACACACACACACACACGCACACATCACACACAATAGCTGCAGTGGCCTAAAGTGTTGCTAATTAGCTAGTCTGTGCTGGTTCTTTGTGTGAGCCGTTTTAAAGGAGAGATTAGAGTCAACAGGGAGGAGGAGAGGAATGTAGCTCCTCTCTCTCTTTCTTTGGTTTGCTTTCTTTTGCAGCGTTGGGACTGCGTGCGTGACGGCATTTTTTCCACCTGATTGACAGAACGTATTAGCTGGCTCGTTAGTGAAGTTTTCCATAACTTTTTGGAGCCACAGTAAGCGTGGGGAAGTTGCACTCGAATTAAGAGGTAAATATATCTTTTTAAATGACTTAAAAAAAAAAAAAGAGTTCAATATTTTTCTTGCTTTTCACCTAAATACTGTAAATAATAATCTATGATCTATGAGGTCATAAAAATGATTGTATTTTTTGGTTATTTTCCAACTTATTTTCCATAATTACTCTCCTAAAAATAAGCTCATTCTTGTTTAGTCATCTGAATAACGTTTTACGCACCATTTTTTAATACCATAGAGGTTGACTTTTGTTTTAATTTTATTACATGGACAAATTATTGGAAGCGACACTGCCGAGGAAAAATGTGTGTGCATGACAGAATTAAGTACAGCAGGTCAAACTGGAAATAGGCAGTGGTGCTGTGAAAGGTCCTCAGCATGAGACGGTTATTATTAATATCATTTTGTTTAATTTTGTTTGCACTTTCTAATTAACTGGTTTAGTTATTATGCATAGAGCGATGACCGAAACCGGTGTTTGCTCTGGTTGCTTGCCTTAGTTTCCTTTTAGCGGTTGAATAGCGAACTCTCCATTTTGCCAAATCTTTTTAGGAAGGCAAAAGTCATTAAAAGGAAATAGAAAAGTTAGTCAGCTCAACTAAAATAACCTTGTCCGTATTATTATTATTTTTTTTATAAGAATAGGAAAACAAAAGAATTTAGTACTCGGCCTTGGGTTATTTTAAGCTGAAAAATGTACCCGTTCACATCTGGATGGATTGACCCTCTTACTAAATCACATAGTCTAGCACATGTACATACACACACACACACACACACACACTTCCCCATTTTCCTTTTTCTTGAACACACCCCAGCCTTTCTTCTCATTTGGGGAAGTTAAAAAGTGTATGCTTGTTTAGAAGTTTAACTTCTTGTGCAACAGCCAGCCTTTGTTGTTGTCACCCACTTCCGGTGTGTGTGTGGGTGCACGCGTGTGTGTGTGTGTGGGTAGGTGTGTGTTAGTATGTGTGCGTGTGCGCATGTGTGTGTGTGGCAAGGGTGGGTGAAAGGGTGTGTCCACCTCCATCTCCACAGCCACAACCAGGTGCGAAATCCCTCTGAAGCAAAAACATAAAAGAGTTTTTATTTCCATCCAAGCGGGCAGTCAGACTAATACTTCTGCAGGCCACTGACTGGGAGCGTGTTTTTCTTTTGAGCCAATAGGCGTAGTTGTGTGTCTGCGTGCATGTGTATGCATGTGCACATGGCAGACGGCCTTTGTTTGTGTATGTATGTGTTTTCCCTCTGTCTCCTGAACTGAGACTTGGCAGGCTCCTGCACGTGTTATTAGTTTGATTTTTTATTTTTTTTATATTCTTTTGGTTATTAATAATAACAGTTAAACGGTTTCCATATGTGAGGCCTGGTTGCCAGGCTAGTGCTATCCTCATCATGGTCTGGCTTCGCACAGTCTCCCCGCTCAGGAGTTTCTCCGGTTGGTCAGGAGAAACAGACTGAGAAGGTCACCCGAATGAGACCTTACACCTGAGAGGCCTCGTCTTCCCAGGAGCATGACCGTACCACTTATCTCACCCAGCTTATACATGATGAGGCCCAAATATTACAAGGTACTCTATGTGTATTTGTGTGTCTGTGGGTGGGTGTGTGTGTGTGTGTGTGTGTGTGCGCGTGTTGGTGTGTGTTTTCCGCTGTGGGCTCGGTCTGTCTGGAGTGAGACCTTCCTCTCTTGCCAAACGAGCTTGGTTGAAAACCACAGGGAAACTGCATATGTGTATATAATGTATGACGTGTGTGTGTGTGTGTGTGTGTGTGTGTGGCGTATGTGTGTGTGTGTGTGTGTGAGGAAGCTGCTGTAGAGCTATTTGCCATCAATGAGATGCCTGGACTGAGATGAGGCCTACAGTAGAGAAGGAGCGTTTTCTTTTCGCTCAGGAAGGGAGTTCCTCTCCTTATTGTCCATCTCTCAATTTTTTTTTCCTTTTATTTAACGGGCGAAAAGCTGACAGCGTCTCCCCGGGACGACTCTTTCTGCGCGTGCGTGTGTGTTCAAGAAGTGTGTGCATGATGATGAATTGTGTCATGATATAGCGCAGTCCCGGGTATTCGGCCAGCTCCTTTTTATGGCCGTGCGTGTACCCCTGTGAATCAATAGAAACATTAGATGAGTGTAGGGACGTAGTTGAAGGGGAGAGGTTTTCTCGTTTCACAAAACAGTTTTGAACTGAAGAGAACCATCTGGAAAACGGCACGGTCCCCGGAGTTTAGAACAGGTCCCTTTTGTGAAAAATAGGATGTGAAAAAAAAAAAAAGAATCTAAAATCAGCCAGGGTTTTTCAAACATTACGGCATATTTTGAAGTTCTTTTGGAGTTTGCGAGTTTTTATTGCGTTGGCTCTTGAACGCGGTCTTTCCTCTCTTTAATGGTCAGTCTGGGCCCCGGAGAAGCTTGCTTCAGCCGTTTGAAAACCTCAGCCCTCCGAACGGTGCCTTTATATTGCGGAAACATTACATTAAATAGCTGAGCGGGATTACGGCTGGCTGGTATTTTCTGAAGGTGTCCCAGGTAGTTGCGGCTGGATGGGGGCCTTAGCCGAGCGAGCCGCTCCGCGCCGCTCCAACTTACATCGGTGGACAAGTGGTTTTTGAAGTCCCCGTTGCTATGAGCGAAAACAAATGGCAGGAAAGGCTGGAAAGGCCTGATTAATACCAGAGAAGGGGAGAAGGCGTACGTGAGGAAGAGTTGGGGGGGGGGGGGGGGGGGGGGGGGGGGGAGGGGGGGGGGAAGGGGCGAGAACTTGGCAGAGCAGAGTTTATTTGTAACCCACCATGAAATTGGATGGCTTTAGCAGGCTTTTCTTTAGGCTTCCTCTTACCCCTATATGTTTACCCCCTGGAAAAAAAAAACCCAGATCTACCCTAAATATATATATATATATATATATATACACCACTCCCTGTTTACTTACCCCTTTGATCTACAGAAAAACGTATACCTAAGTTTAAAAAGTTCATTAGGGGTTCCGAGTATATGGATTTTGACATAGTTGCTCCTCAAGTGTTTTCTACCCCATTGACGAATCAAGCTTATTATCGGTAATACTTTCTCGCAACCCACTAGAACAGTACTGTTTGTGCTGGTGTTCCCCCAGTGCGTTTGAGACCCCGCTCGTTTGTCTCCGACCGACCCGTAAACATCTCTTCGTTGATCCAGAATGGGGCATTACCTTTAGCTACCGACACAATTTCCCCCCCCCCCCCCCCCCCCCCCCCCTGGGGCTGGGAAGTGTACTCGCACTCATGAGGCCAACAGCTGCATTCACAAGCCTCGGTTTCCATTGGTAGGCCTGCACGATCTATTTTGGGACTCTGTCTGTCCCATATCTCCTCTCGTAATTTACAGCGGCGAAAAAAGGGTATGGACGACAGATTTCCAGCGCAGCGCCGGGGGAGGGGGGCCGGGGGCACGCTTGGAGAGGTGCCAGCCAGAGTTTTGCGAGCCGTGCTCTATGCGGAGGGGCGTAGCGGCGGCGATAGACGGATCGGGCGATGCAGACGGGAGAGAGAGAGAAAGCAAGAGTGATCCGGGGGAAGCGCTTTGGTTTTTGCGGGCGGCTGACGGTGATGCATTTTGAGACGTGAGACCCCCCGCCACGGGTGCCACCAAGCCTTCGCCCACGATTGGCCCGAAGTCACCTCTTCCGTAAATCCCTGCGTGGGGATGTAAACACTTGGCCGGCCCTCTGAAGGCAGGTGTGCCGTGTATCATCACCCCTTTTTTGATCAAAGTTACATGCTTTGTAGATGGTGTTACATCTGTTGGGTCTTGTTTGGTCTCCGTATCTGATCAACAGTTCCCCTGGGCATCCCGACCGAGAGAAGAAATCCAAGATAAAAAGATTTGGAACCAGGCAAAAAACTCGCAGAGAGTCGAATAAGGGAGAGTCAATTAAAGAAGAAAGGAGGTGTATCGGAGTTTCTTTTGTGGCGCCAAAGTGAGAAGGCGCGCCTGGATTCAAGGGATCACCCGAGTGACCCGTGAGGACGGCAGCTTTGGCTTGACTTTCGGCTTCGACGACGGCACTCCGGGAAAAAAAAAAAACAAAAAAAAAAAAGAACTGGGGAGATCCGCCGCTCCTTCCATGAACCTGGTCTGATCCAAAATCAGACAGCGTGCAGGGCCTGTGGAGGAGCAGCGGGGTGTGACGAGCGCCTTTCTCCATCTTCACCTCGGACCCATCTCCCGGTCTTTCCGTCTATGGCTCTCTCCAGGGGCAAGGAAAAAGGGATCGAGGAATGGAGGAGGGCGGCATTACGGGCCTCTCTCGCCAAGCTGCTGAGCTAGTAAGGCGGGGGGGGGGGGGGGTGTGTTTGGGGGGGGGGGATACTGGCCTGGCACGGTGGAGATCTGAGACGTCTGAATCACTTGCTTAGTCTAGCCTGGTTTAGCTCTGTCAGGGACAGATGAGAAAATCTCTCGCCCTTAGTTGGGTTACTTTTTCTCTCTCTCTCTCTCTCTCTTCTTCTAAGTCGAAGAGCAAAGAAATCCGATACCACCTGCCTCCCCCTTGCCCTTCTTACCGCTCTACCCTCCTCCTCCTCCTCCTCCTCCTCCTCCTCCTCCTACCCCAAGGACAGCCCACTGTCTGCCCAGGGGCTGTTTATCTACGGGGGAGGTGAGGAGGAGAGGGGAGAAGGGGGGCGGGGGGGGGGGTTTGTTTCGTTTCGGCCGTCAACAATGGACCTCAGTCAGTGCTGACGGATTACTCCAACATATGGTACCCACCTGTCTCTCTCTCTCTCTCTCTCTCTATCCCTCTTTCTCTCTCTCTCACTGTCTGTCTCCCTTTTTTTTCTCCCCCCTTCCCCTCCTTCTGTTTAGATTTCTTTGCTTATTCCTGCGTTCTCCCTCTCGCTGTCTCACCCAAACACACTGGGCGGATTAGAGGCCAGATTCATCACACACACGGACCTGTTTGCTTTAGCAACCTGAGCCAGGCGGACCAAAGAACGCGCACACACGCACACATTCCCGCGCGCGCGCGCACACGCATCTTTCGAAGGAGGCATGGCCTTGTTACATATTGGATTTAACCTTTTTGTTCTTATCTGAGATTCAACTTGAAACCTGATATCTCAGCCTTCGTAGGTGTGTACGTAAACACACTCTCGCATACCCACTGCGAGAGTATACACATGAAGCCAATTTCTGTCCTTCTGTCTCCTCTAATAAATTCTTCAACTGCCCCACCAACACCCCCCCCGTTTCAAAGAAACTTAGTTGTCAGCCATTTTTCCGAATTCTTTCAAAGAGAGAAAGTAGCATTTATTCTCTCTCTCTCTCTCTCTCTCTCTCTCTCTCTCTCCCTCGCTCCCTCCATCTCTCCTCTCTCTGTGTGACCCTACTGAATTAAAAAATGCACTGTTATTAAAGGCTCTGTCAGAGGCGATGATTTACAGAGGGGAGCGATGACAAGTCAGAAGAACTCACACACTGAATTCACACACACGCACACGTGCACACACAGACGCACACACACACACACACTCACACTGTGCTCTCAGGCCTCCAAGCTGAGCAGTGACCTCCTCACCCCTCCTTCCCCTTCCTCCTCCCCCTCCCACCCTCTCTCACTCTAATAAAACCTGTCTGACACCACTGATGTGTGTGTGTGTGTGTGTGCGTACGCGTGTGTGTGTGCGTACGCTCAGCGGCAGCACAAAGACTCTGTTGTTGGGCCTCCCTCTTAGGCCTCCCTCATATTTTCTTTAAAGGTGCAGTGCACCCCCAAGAATGCCACAGGGGGAGCAGGGAGTTGAGGTTTGGGGGAGTCTAGGTGGAGCTGGTGTGTGTGTGTGTGTGTGTGTCAGTGGGTGAGTGGGTGAGTGTGAAGGTGGGGGGGCTGGCATTCTTTACAATACTATAGCTCACCCAGGTCACAGAGAGAAAAAGCAAGGAGTGAATGTGAAGAGGAGAAAAGAAAGAAGGGTCAAAAAAGAGAAGTGCTTCTTGAAAAAGTAGATATGAGAGAGTTCTTCTACTTCTCTCTTTTTGTGTGTGTGTGTGTGCGTGTGTGCGCGTGTGTCTGTGCCAAACTGGTAGTGAACACCCATTAAATCATAAAACCATTGATTCAGTGATAACAAGCCTCTGCATTTGGAGCAGTGAGGAAACATTTTGTCCAGGGCCGCGCCGCAAGGCCGGGTAGAAGAAAAAAAACGAAACAAAATGTGAGTGCCCTGAACACCACTACCTTTTTTTCCTCCCTTTATGTCCAATTTAGATGTCGTCCTCTCTCAAACACCTGCCAGCCAGTGCCGAACAGTTGTTTCCCGTGGTTGTCTTTACAATACCTAACTTCAGCGCTTTACCGGAGCACATTTGAATAATCTGGTGTCTCAATCCACGGTTCAGAAATTTCGAGAGAATCACGCGTGTGCTTGGTTTTTCGTGTCTCCTGCGCACACGCACACACGCACGCGTCCGTGAATGCAGGCATAGGAGAGGAGACAGGCATCACCTCTGCTTGGTTTTAGCGTTTATGAAAGCCATAAATGGCTCTTTAATATAGTGGTAATCAGGGTGGTAATTTGGGTGGAATTGTCCCTTATTGTTGCCAGACATGCCTCTCCAACTCCTGCCAACGCACATGTATACACACACACACACACACACACACACACACACACACACACGGACGCACACAAGCGGCCAGACAAACACACACGCTCACTCTCGGGCAGACAGGGTGTTCGAGCAGTAATTCACACCACATGCCAACAAACTGGGCGGTTGTGTTTTTTCGCTGTTCCTATGTGTGTGTGTATGTATGTCTGTTCCTGCTTTAATGCTGAGGTCAAACCAGTAAATGGGAGGGGGTTCCCGAGATTTTTGCGAAAGTGTTAAAATACATGTGTGCGTATGCGTGTGTGCGTGTGTGTGTGTGTGTGTGTGTGTTTGTATAGGCACATCCACAGCCACGTCCGTGAGTGTGTGCGCTTTAATTGCGGTCTCAGCAAAAGTAGCAAGTGTGTTCGAAACAGATGGTTTTCATCACTCTGACTGCACAGGAATCTCTCTCTCTCTCTCTCTCTCTCTCTCTCTCTCTCTCTCTCTCTCGGTGTCCCTCTAATCTCTCCTCTCTGTTTTTGTAATTAAACATTACTAAATGGACCCACGCTTCTAATTTGACAAATCATTAAATATGCGGCCGTAGACTGTAAGTGTGCGCTGCACTCTTTCACAGTGGCACAGTTGTTGTGAAATGATGGACAATTACTCGCGCTGCACGGTTGAGTAAGAGCTTCCATGGTAAAGAACAGCCCTCACTCTGGCCGTTAATTTGTGGTGCAAGCACACGCGCGCACGCGCGCACGCACACACACACACACACACACACACATGCAGACTTTCATAAATCAATATTTACTGAGGAACCTTTCCCCTTTTGAGTCAAAGGAAGCAAATGTGCATCCTGCTGTCTCCCCTCTCAAACCCTCTGTCATGAGGTTATGTGTGTGGGTGTGTTTGTGAGTGAGTGACTGTGTGTGCGTGCGTGCGTGCGTGCGCGCGTGCGTGCGCGCGCGCGCGCTTGTGTGTGTAGGCCTGTGTGAGCGTGTGAGAATATCCACTTGCAGCAAACGCCACGTCGGCTCATGTGTTTGGACACGGATGTTTTCTTGTTTTGTTTTCGGAGGCCTTCGGTTCATTTTCCAACGAAAAATGCCCACCCCTCAGGGACTGATTTGTCGTAATGGCCGAGAGCACGAGTCCGTAGCCCCTTCCCACAAAACAAACCACACGGCAAAGACAATACAATCAAGTGTGCGAAGGGAGCAGGGAGGAGAAAAAGGAGACAAAAAGACATGGTGGGAAGGAGGGCCGAGGTAACGGTGTCCAAAAGGATGAATCAGCAGCACTCAGGGGCAGCGGGAACGAATGGAGACGAGAGGCGAGTGAGCAACGGTGTCACGGGTTTGAATAGACGGCACTGGAGGGCAGGAATGAGGGAGCGGGGGGGAGGAGGGGGCACGGAGAGGTGGGTGGCGGTTAGTCACTGCTCTTCAGGGCACATCAGGGCAAATGGCTCCTTACATCACGCCGACGCACGCAAACGCACAGCAGCGGACACACACGCCGTTGCGCTGACACACTTTTTGCCCGAGAGGATGTGGAAAACCCACTTTGCGCCCTTCTCCCGGAAAAAGAGGAGAGGAGGAGGAGGAGGAAAGAGGCGGGGGAGGGGCCGGGAAACGGATGGGAGCGCACAGGAACAAAGAATGGAAAGAAGGGACACTCGGAGTTTGGACCGAAAAAAGGTTTTCAAAGAGATTGGGACCCAATCAGTTGCACACACACACACACACACACGCACACAGGCACACACACAGTACACAGACACGCGCGCACACGCAAGAGAGCAGGTACACCTTCTTGAGCCAATAGTGGGGGTGCCAGGTGGATGCCTGAGGTTGAGGATAAATCGGAGCTGACAGCTTGGCCAACAGAGAGGGGCCAGGATCACAGAGCGCTTTCCAGTTTCTCTTTTTATCTCGATTGAAAAAAGTTGGGAGCGTGTCGCTCGAGCGTACACATGTGCCCTTTTTTTGTGTGGGAAAGTGCATGTTGCTTTCACGTGTGTGCCGTTATTGGAAAGGGGGAAAATATTCCACCGGCTGTGTGACGGGGGAATGCGCTTGATCAACACGGCTAATGGCTTCTCTCTGTCTCTCGTAGGCGATCCAGGCGGCCAGACAGTTCCTCCTCCAGCAGGCCTCTGGACTCAACTCCCCGGGCAGCGACCAGGTCAAACAGAGCCCTGTGCAGGTCAGAGAGCGCACACGCACGCACACACACACACACACACACACACACACGCAGAGTCACACACAACCCACGTGTCGCTTTGTCAGAATCTGTGTATTATTAAGCGCCTGGCCGCCGCAGCGTTGCCTTCACCAACCTGCCACGTCAACTACACTGTGTGATATAGGAGCATACTTTTCCCTCCCTTTTTCTCTCCCCTCCATCTGCGTCTCTCTATTTCAGCGAGTGCATTTTTGTCATCGTGTGTGTGCGCGCGCGCGCTCGCGGGGGAATGAAGTCCTCGTAGCGGCCGGGTAGTGGGCTGCAGTTGAATTCCACAGCAAGCGGAGAGAGTGGGGTGAGCTGGAGTGCAGGATTCCCACTGAAAGACACTTGAGGATTACGCGCGCACGCGCGCACAGACACATTATTATACTATGAGCGTATGCGGCTTCATATCACACGTGACATTACCTCTGGCTAGGTATTTACAATTCTGTGATGTGCAGAGTCCATGCACGAGTGTGATTTGTAGCTCTGTCTCATATCAATAAAGCGGAGCCAGGGGTATACTGGAGCAGCACGCAGTCTGGCCGTTGCCCTGCTCTTCTCATTAACGGGCCACATGATAAACAGCTGGACCGTTGCAGGATGGGAAATGAAGAAAAAAATGGCCGGGAAAGACGCAGCCAGGGATAAGATCCGATTTCATTTGCAGCGAGTGGAGTCAGTAAGTTGCTGGTGGTGAAATGGGAAAACGTTGCACATTTAAATGTGATATCAGGCTGCAGGACATCGACACTGCAGCTTATTGATTGCGCCGTGTTTTGCTGCAAGAGCGCTACCTGCAAATAACAAAAACACCCAATTCTGTGGCCCGGCGGGGGGGAAGTGCGAAAAGGCCAACCAAGTAATGCCGGCTCATTTCTGATGTCGGACCTGAAGTGAAATTTAAAGACAGGGGGATCCTGTGGATTACGCTCAATCGGAATGACTGTATTTACTTTGGATGGAAACTGGCAGTGGAAAAATCACACGGTGACTTTGAGGGGGTGAGGGACAGAAAAGAGAAATGTCGAAATACTCCAAAGATTAAAAAAATAAAATAAAAATTGCATTTATATTCTACATCATCGCAAAATCGTGCATAAACTGATATTCACGAGTTCAGCAAACACTTGCTCTGGCTCACAGTAGTCGTTCGTCTGTCTCCGGATACTCTGCCTATAGCGTTTTCCGTCCTCACGCGCGTGGCGTACAAATCCGCAATGGCAGTTGATCCAGATAGGTCAGAGTGTGTCAGCAGACCCTCCCCCTGACCTGGGTCGGATGCACGTTGGACGCTGGTCCGATCCGGTCGGCAGGCTGCAAATATGATTCCATTTTCAAGCCGCAAACTCACACGCCTTTTTAATCTGAAAGATGTATCGCCCCTGACGTCGTTCTTTTCCTGTCCCGTTTGTTGGTGCTTGGCCTGGCTCGCCCCACTGTGCTCTCCGGGGCATCCGCGCTACATCATACACCGACCACGCGCACACACACGCGCGCGCGCATCCCTGTCCGATTTGCGTTTGAGAGCACACAGGCACCAAGTGTAGGTCAGTCGTTGTTTGTGTCTGCACGTAGTAGTAGCAGCAGCGCAGCAGTTCACCACACCTCGCGCACCCCCTACTAAGGCGACACATAGGAATGACTGAAGGGCTGTCATTTCCAGCTTCCTGGTCATTTACCTAAATGGCAGATATTGCCCTCAGTGGCTGTAATGGCAAGCAAGCAATCACCTGTTGGCCACAGAGAGGCCGAGTGAAGCCAGCAATTGAATCGGGTCGTTTCCAAAGGTGGCGGCAAGCGAGTGCGCGGTGACACTGTGGCTCGCGCCAGGCACAAAATGGCCGTCCTCAGGTTAGTTCCTGCTGGGCTGCGCTCACACATGCAAATGAACCTCCGCCGATAATGAGATCTTTAGGAGCTCGATAATTAGATTTTTCCCTACTCTCTGAGGGAGAACGGCGCAGGCGGACAGGGAGAACGGGAGGGAAGACGTTTTTCTTTTTAATTTTTTTTTTTCTTGTCTTGACTTTCTGGGGAGAAGCATTGGTCTCCCCTTTATTCTCCCCGTCATATTTTCCTTCTTTTCTTTATTTATAATAGAGGGGAGGATCAGAGTGGAGGAGCAGAAGAAACTCAAAGATTCTATCTGATTTTTGGATTGGTGGTTCAGAGATGGTCTCTGTGTTTGGCAGGCTGTGGGAGATTGGTATCAATGCGCGCGTGTGTGCGCGCCAGTGTGTGCGCTTGCGGGTGCCAAAGTCACGCCTTGAGAGAAACTCGACAATAGGCAGGAAAAAAAAAAAACGTGTGCAAAAAATGTGCACCTATCGTCCGAAGAGCAATTTCAAATTCGACACCGGTATAATATTGGTAGGTAATGATAACAGTGTCAAAATGGCCTCATGTGAATGGAATTCCTGATGGTCTTCCTCAGTCATTATAAGTCAACGCTCCTTTGCAAACGAGTGCAATCCAAAGATATCCTTGCCTTTCGCTGTGTTTGGATCATTTAACCCCTTTAGGTGTGCTTGGAGTACGTATTGGACATCATTGACCACAGTTACTTTAGTCTCGAAATGCAGCTGAGGGAATTGGTGGGCACAGAGTTGGCAGACTCAAAAGTGGCAATTGGCGGATTACCCAGCGCGACGCGTAGCCTGCCTCCATGACCTGGCACACGTTCTCTACAATGGAAACACTTGCCACGCACGCTAGGAGGGCACACACACACACACACACACGCGCGCACGCGCGCCCACTTGGCCGACACGCGCCTGGCACACTTAACTCACCGCTACTTGGCATCCGCACATACAGATGAATGCACGTGCTTGGCTGTGGCCCCTACGTATGTAATTGAATAGCGCAGTGTCCTGTTTTCATGTATTATTGAGGAGCCCGTTTAATTAGGAAAAAAATGAAAAGACTCATTAGAGATATGTTAATTAGCTCGGCTCCGTGCTCTCTGGAGAGGGCTGGCACCGGCACAGTGGGATGGAGGAAGAGAGAGAGAGGGAGAGAGAGAGAGAGAGAGAGAGAGAGAAAGCGAAGTCACGTCAGTCTCCAAGCAGAGATCATTTTATTTCAGTGAGCCCACTCTCAATCAACATCACAAACCTAATTCATATGTTTTCCATATGTTGCTAAATCGCCTTTCCAAGCTGCTTCGTTTGAACCGCTGTGGATTTGTGGGCAAGAAAAAAGAAAAAAACGACAACACATACAGATTCTGAGGCAAAGTTCAAAGTCTTTTAACCAATCAACAAAACGATGCGGCGAGATGAGTGTTAAGCCCCCCAGGGTCCGCAGGACCGAAGCGGCTCCTTCTCCCCTTCTCTTTTATTTCCTTTCAAAGTGTTTTTTTCCCAAAGCACTCCTTTTGTCCACTCAATGAAAGTGCTTAGTTGGCAGTTTCTCTTATTGGATGCGGAGGGGAACTGGGGGCTCTGCGCACATATATGTGTGTAGTTGAGTGTGTGTGTGCGCGCGGTAGTACGGGGTCCTGACAGTTTGTGAAGGGTGCATGGGAGGAGGTTGAGCAGCCAGTGGAATGGGTTTGGCTCTGGGCGGAGGGGTGGACAGACGGAGGGGAAGGATGGAGAGGAGAGGCTTGGGTCTGTCCACTGGAGTGTGAAACTCTTATTTTGTGATTTGAAACATGAGTGAAATCAGCAATGAAATATGGTCGATAACAGACTTGCACACTTCCCGATGAAGTGTGTGCGTGTGTGTGTCTGGAAATGCGTTGTCATTTTTATTCTGAAGCATTGGGGCGTTAGATGGAGGGGAGAGGGAAGGAGGGAGAGATGGAGGGAAAGGGGGGAAGGGGAGGAGTAGGATTTTCCACTTGAACTTTCTGCTCTTTCACTGTCCTCTCTGAAGTTGTTTTTTTTTTTTTTGTTCATGTGTCTGGCCCCTGTCAGGGAAAGCTGAGATTCAGGCACATCCACACACATACCGCGTGTGTAGGAGGACAGCGTGTGCGTCCCGGTGTCCACGTGTGCGAGTCCCAGCTCAGCAATAGGGAGCTGGAGGCGCCAAAGCAACTCATCACAAAAGCCATTTCATTCTCAAGTCTGTATCATGTCGTTAAATCTCAGTCATTTCAACCATCTTACAACCAATCCAAAAAAAAAAAAACGAACTAAAAAGTCCTCCACTCCGACATTGGGCAGAGAGCGCCAACCTGTACTGTAGCTGCTTTGCACTTGTGGCTGATTTGAAAAAAAAAAAATAGCCAATGATGTGCAGTCAATTAGAAATAGTCAGAAACATATGCACCAGACTGAGAGCAGTGAGAGTTTTTGGCACTTAGCGCTTCCACTCACACTGTTCATTGTTCGAGGGCACAGACAGAAACGTCGCTCAGCAGAACGGTCTGAGGCTTGATGCCCCTGCACATCCCCACCTGGCTTCGCTCATCGGCTCCCCCTGCGGCAAATGTGGCCCCTGGCCCTGCCGAAGATTAGCCAGAGGAGGGGCACTCGCTGCACACAATGGGGCCCTTTTACACCGAGGCCTGGCCCTCCGCTCCAAACGACGCTCTCAGCGCAGTGGGCGCTCCTCCTTTTCCAACCTCTTTAGTCAAATGCTTCTCTGCTCCATTCCTCTCTCCTTCTCTCTTACGCCCCCCCCCGCGCGCTCCCCATCTTTACGCTCACCTCTCATTTCTTGGCACGATGAGCGCCGGCGGGCTGTTTACCTGTGTGTGTGCGTGTGTGTGCGTGTGTGTGTGTGGGGGGGGGGGGGGGGGGGGGGGGGGGCTGAAAGACGAAAGAAGAGGGGTCGTGATGAAAGCTGGTGAAAAACAAACCCCCTCTTACAAAGCCCCTACACACCAAGGAGTGGCCCAGTGCGGACTACGTTTCAACAGACGGCCCGCTGGCAACTACAGTAGCAGAGGAGGGTCACGTTGTTGCCATGTGTGTGAAAGAGAGCAGATTTCTCTCTTTTCAACTTTTCAACTCTTGCCCCTGTCCAATCAGAACAGATGTAGAATGGGAGGCTTTTTTTTTTTTTTTTTTTTTTTTCGTACAAGTCACAATAAGAAAGTGGGGATACCGACAAAGCATTACAGCAGGATGCTTTGGATTGTTTCAAAGACGAGGGCCATTTTTTGTGTGTGTGTGTGTGTGTGTGTGTTTGTATGCGCGTCCGGGTGTGTGTGTGTGTGTGTGTGTGTGTGACAGAGTGAGAGCAAGACAGAGAGGCAGGCGTCCCTTCCGCTGTGAGGTGGTAATGCTCAGTGACAAGGATAAACAGCGCTGTGGTTTGCTCCTACCAGGAGGGACGAGGAGGAGGAGGAGGAGGAGGAGGAGGAGGGGGAGGTCCGTGTCAGCCTCTCTCTTTTCCTCCTGCTTTCTCCTTGTCATTTTTTCAATTATCCCTCTCTCCCGCGCTGTCCCCATAGACCCAGAGGCAGGCCCCGCATCATTTAGACTGAGAGCCTGTTTAGATTCTGATTATAGCCTCCTTTCTTCTCACTTACTCACACACACACACACCGGCCACCCATTTTTGAGCCAGCATGGGGGTGAATAGGCTTACCAGTACACATTTGATCCGTTTATGAATCTCAAGAGAGCCGGGGCTGCTCCGCCCCCCAAAAATGGGCACATCATTCCCTGAGAGTGTTTTTTTTTGGATTTTGATTTGCGATAATTCATGCCAGACACGGAGGAGATGTAAAGGCGGCGGTGCTTTGGTGTATTTTCTTCTCCTTCCCTCGTCCGAGTCCTCAATCGAGACCAGGGCGAAGGGTGTGAAATCCAAACGCTCACTCCCCAAATCTGAGGTGATGCAGTCGTTTGACCAGCCTTCTATAGCCCGCTGGTTAAATATCAGCTATGGTGGTTTCCTGAGGTTTCATCTGAAATGGAAAGCGGGGCTTTCCTTCTCGTTAGAACCGAAAGCCATCAAGGGAGGAGAGAGAGAGAGAGAGAGAGAGAGAGAGAGAGAGGGATGGACCCTCATTGAAATGCAAGTTACATCCCCCCCCCCCCACCCCCCATCTCTCTCCCGCTCGGCTCCTCCGGGACCCCATGCCTTTCTCCTCCTTCTCCTTTCCCATCTTTTGGGTCCTCCCTCGCTTCCCTCTCTTCTTTTGTTAATCAGTTAAACTCCCTCTTCAAACATCCCCTCTAATTACTCCTCCGCTCTCTGTAAACGCCAGGGCTGTCTCGCGCTTCTCCTCTCCCTCCTCCACTCCTCCCTCCCCCCAGCTCCCTCTCTGCGTGGCAGGGGTTGACCTCTGTCAGCCGCCGTACCCTCGGCAACGTGAAAAAAAAAAAAAAAAGAAAAAAGAAATGGGACGACAGCGGGAGGGCGGGGTGGGGGGGGGGAGGAGGAAAAAAAAAATGAAATGCATTTAATAAATGGCTGACTTCAAATCGCCCGACTTTTCAGACTCTCCCTATTCACAGTCCAATGAAAGGGGAGAAATCATTCACCGGGAGAGACAAAGCCGAATGAAAATATAATTCCGCATTGTGAGGCGCTTTTGTCCTGGCCCGTCAAACCGCTAATGGCGTAGCTTTTGTTTTGCGGGCGGCGCTCTCGGGCTAGCGGTGTCGTATGGCGGTGGCAAAGCATGCCCCATAATCACCACGCTTTGTGATATTAGATTATAGGGGCAATTAATGGCGTCAAACCTTAACTACTTGGCATTCAGCCTTCTGCACACATTTAGCCTTAACCGCACGCACGCACACGTATGTCCGCATGCACGTGCAGCCACACACTCGCGCCGTATGTCACGCCGGCGCTTCTGATGCTGCCATCAGAACGCTAGCCGACGCGCGGGAAGGTGCTATAACTCCAGTAATTATTACGCCTGTGACTTGAAAATGTCAATGGCGCTGTGTATAAAATAGAATGTATGAGTTGTCAGGGGGGAAGAATGGGATGCACAAGAGCAATTAATTACAGCTTTTCATTTGGCAGCTTAGACTGACGAGGCCCGGCGGCGGGGGCAAGCTGGCATGACGCCAAGCGGCACCCATCGCCCCCCCACCCCCACCACCACAACCCCACCCCCAGTCCTCTTTGCCTGTTCCTTTACCAGCTGCCACAACACCACCTTTCCCCTCGCTCTCCGCTCACTGTCTTTTCTTCCTCTCTCTCTCTCTCTCTCTCTCTCTCTCTCTCCCTCCCTCCCCTCAAACCCACGCGCGCACGCACACACACACACACACACGCACTACTGCTCATTTATCCGCATACCCCAACGCTCACATCTTCCACTTTCCATAACCCGGCCCGCGCGGTCTCGCTCAGGTCCTCCAGTGTAACATGTGGCTGGGAGTGTGTTTAGTCAGGGAAGTCTGGATTGATAAGGGAGTCGCGGGTCACAGAGACACACACGCACGCACACACACACGCGCGCACGGAGAGGAAAAAGAAACGGACGAGGACGGGGGGAGGAAGAGGACTGGTCTGGTGGTAAAGTGGGCGTTAGTATTTATGGCCAACCTTGTTTACAAAATCAAATCAGCTCTTAATAGATTTAATTCATCAGTGACAGCTCATCCCTTCCCGTGCTCACCGCCGCACAATTCCCATTACCCTCCCCACCTGATCCCCTCCGGTGACTGCTCTGAAGAGAGCGCCGCGCGCCCGTCGCTTGTGCGTGCCCACACACGCGCGGGCCCACACACCTGCACACGCACTCACAGTTTGACCAAGGGAGCGATGAGCGGATATGGCTGCGAGTGAATCTGACTCAAACGGGCAATTTCCGAGGTGATGACTCACCCGCGGCCAAACACACACACACACACACACAAACACAACATCGCAACACGCTCTGTGCCTAAATATTTGGTATTGGCTGTGTCTCCTCACCCCCACGTTGTTGTCTCAAAGCGTAATATGCTTGACAAATACAATGTGTCCGTCAGCAGGATGCTCTATGTGTTTTTTTTCCACTTATGGTGTTGGCACTTATGCCTGCGCACGGATTGTCTCCGTTGTTTTTGACTCGCATTGTTATTTTGGATTCGGTTTTGCAGTGTTTGTAATCGGATAAGCTTCTCTGCCAACCTTTGTGTACGACGCTTGCACAACACATCTGCGGGAATCACTGCACTTCTCTCTCTCTCTCTCTCTCTCTCTCTCTCTCTCTCTCTCTGTCTTTGCCTGCCTGCATCCAAATCTGATCAGATAGACATCTGATCAGATAGCCACTTTGTTTTTTCCCTTTTTCTTAGCCAGGCTTGACTGTGTGTGGAAAGAAAATCTTTATCTTTATCATGTGTTTATGGGAGCAGATAAGGTTTTATTTTTTGTAGGGGAATTGCATATCTGTCCTTTTATCTCTGCCTCTTGTCAGAGAAATTGCCTTTTTTTTTTTCCCGGGGAAAAAAGAAGCCTTCCGCGGAAAAATGGTCAACGGTACGTCGCCGTCTGTTTATCTTTGCTTGAAGTCGGCAGCTTTTCTCAGCGGCGACTGACGATGGACGACATAGAGGCAACGGGCCTCTCTCCGTTTACGCGCATGCGCCAGCACACAGTGGAGTTGAGCATTCGGTTGCAGGCGTAGTCTTGCATAAAGCTGGACGGGCCTTCTCCCGCAGCGCTTTTCCCACAGATTGAGTTGTCCTGCCTTTGTGAGCTAATATCCAAAACGTGTACGGTGTCTAACATGTGTGTGCGTGTCTCTGTGCTGCCTTCAGGTGCCTGTGTCCATGGCTATGATGAGTCCACAGATGATCACTCCTCAGCAGATGCAGCAGATCCTGTCTCCCCCCCAGCTCCAGGCCCTGCTGCAACAACAACAGGCTTTAATGCTGCAGCAGGTAACATGCAAACACACACACACCTACCCACGCACACACACACACACACACACACACACACACAGGTTGGACCTTGTCCCGGGTCCGGCGTGTTTGAATGTGTCTTTCTCAGTAGGTGTGCTGACACACACTGGGCGTGATTGTATCTTATTCAGTGCTCACAGATCTTTGAAGATAAACACACATCCTCATAGCCACTTATACACACATTGTCATTTCAAGTAACTCTGTTGAGCATTGTTGCTCGGAGAAGGCGCGTGCTCCGCACATGCACACACACACACACACACACACACACACACACACACGCACGCACGCGCGCGCACCTTTGAGCATCAGCCAGTGAATCATTGTGATTCGGGAGCGTGCGCTCATGCCCAGCAGGTGACAGAGGTGTCGCCGTGTCGACCCAAACCCAATAAACACTCCTCATCTGCAACAGATCTGTCAAATACTTGGGCCACACCGACCCGTGACCTTTCTCCCTGCACGAATGATACGCACACAACCGTGTAAGGGCTGTGAAAAGGACTATTAACAGAGAGGGGGCGTGGAGTTTAACTTTTGCCATAGGGGATGTCTCGAAAGCACGCGCGCGCGCGCGCGCGCAGACGCGGGAAAGGCCAGAGCAGATAGATTTAATAAGGAGCAGTAGCTTTGGGCAAGTATAAATTGCAGTGGTGAGATGTGACAGCGTGTATCATAATGGAAATGCGAAATGTGCTGGCTTTCTGGAAACAGACTTGCGGACGCCCAAGAACCTCTTCACCAGCTCTTTTTTCTTTTCCCCCCCCCTCTAACGAGGAAAAAAAAGACGGGGGCGGTTGATAATGCACGCTCACACTCACCCACATTACACTCCCGCTATTAAAACCACCGAGTTTAACATTGCTCTCCCACTTAATTAACCACAGTATGGACTTGCTCTTAGTGTATATCTGCAAATCAGGCACTTTTACCCACAGACACAGAGAAAGAGAGAGAGAGAGAGAGCGAGAGCGAGAGAGAGAGGGGGAGAACAATCAACCGCCATATCACTCACTGGAGCATTAAATTTCATATCCCCATGGCAATACAGCATTGTGTAAGAGTGTGTAAGTGAGGTTTACGGCCCGCTGCCACACAGAAGTCAAGTGTTTGTACAGGCAGACAGTTGTGTGTCGAATGTGTCTTTTTGTGTACGTGCTTTAACCTTTAGTCGTGCTACAGCTGCTCTGCCTGTTCTTTCTTTTTCTTTTTCTTTTTTCTTTTTTTTTTGGTGAGTTCACTTAAGTCAAGGTCATCGTAATAGGCTGGAGAGGTGAGTGCTTCACTTACACATACTCCTAATGCACAGAGCCACTGAATCAAATCATTAAAAAGGCCTTAATTATCACCTAATTATTCCCTCAACCCACCACTCGCCAGCCAACCGCGCGTGCGTGCGCGCGTGTGTTTGTGTGCACATTTGCATTTGCCTGTGTGATGAGGAGGGCGATCAGGGCCAGTGACGCGGAAAAGAGCGATTAACTCCCGCCTAAGGAGCGATAAAAGAAAGTAAAGACAGATGGAAGAGAGAAAGAGCGGCCGGAACGCACGACTCCTGCATTTAAGATAAATGGAAGACAAGCAGGACGGTGGCAGAACCAAAGCACACCAAATGATTCCAAATTGTAAGCGGTGGCCGGGGTAATATTTAAAGGGGAATTGTAAATCAATTTCACGGAGGGAGAGCAGGAGCAGGCGGTACACAGGGTGTGCGGTGAGCACGGGTCAGGCGGATGGGAGACCGGCGCCACCGCTGCTGCGCGGTGAATTCGTTCTCCGGTGAAAAGCCTCTTTGAACATTTGATGCGCCGTGAAACAAAGACAAACTGCAGAGAGACACCTGTGTGAGCTGTTCCCGAGAGGATAAGCGCGCACACACGCACACACACACACGGGCACACACACTGTGGTCAGTGTGAGTTTTCCTGTTTGCTCTCTCTCTCTCTCTCTCTCTCTCTCTCGGCTAATTTCAAGATTATAATCTTAATGGAGCTTCCTGAATAAATGAATGAACTTAAACAAAAACAGACAAGCTGTGGCCAGTCAGAGGAAATTGTGTACGTGTGTTTGCGTGTTCGCGTGTGCGTGCGTGCGCGCGCACGGCTCACGTGTGTGTTATCGCTCGTGAAAGGGGAAAACACTTTGAAGGGTCAGTGTTCTTGTGGGCCCAACGGGCTCTTCCTGTGGCGACGGATGGACCGTACACACCCACACACAAGTAACCTTACAGACATTACCGGGGGCCACTTCGCTTCTGTACCGCGCGCGGTACAGCAGCGGCCCATTTACGATAGACAGACTCCGAAGCGCGTTGCCATACAGTGTGGACGTGCACTCACACGCAGCAGGTGTTTCCTGACGCCAGAACAGTAAATGCATTGCGCGCTGGCCTTAGGTCAAACGAGCAATACCTCCTTGCGCATTCCCCCCCCCCCCCCCCCCCCCCCCCCCCCCCTGCGGGCTTGCAATGGTCTTGTTCAGTCCTGCAGACCTGCGTCTATGTACAGTACATGCGTGTGCGTGTGTGTTTCCTCTCTTTCCTATGGATATTGGGTTCCACTTTGCAACGTGGGTAAGGTAGAAGGTGTCATTTCGGTCATTTGCCCGCGCGGTGCTGCAGAGCCGGCAAGGTTGAGTGCTATGACACGTACGATCGCCCAGCAACACAACCCTGACTCACCATAATGGCGCAACAATATTCTTTGGGGGGGCGGCGTCTGTGAGGTCTGTGTTCGCTTGTTCCGTGCGGTTTGTCAAGGAAACCACACGCTGCCACAACAATACGCTGCAGCCGTCACCGAGAGCGGAGCCGATAGAGAGAGCGGCCGCATTCCTCGAGACTCCTTTTTTTTTTTTCCCTAAGAGCTAAGGTGTAGGACTATTTCACTGTTGGGAAGAACTGCGATCTGGTTGAGGTTGA
Source organism: Colistium nudipinnis (assembly GCA_016785305.1). Classification (NCBI taxonomy): domain Eukaryota; kingdom Metazoa; phylum Chordata; class Actinopteri; order Pleuronectiformes; family Rhombosoleidae; genus Colistium; species Colistium nudipinnis. The sequence goes on from JAFBJU010000471.1 coordinate 206,253, forward strand.
TACTAAGTGACTCACTCATATCTTATTTCTTCCCCCTTCGCCCCAACGCCCCCTCTCTCCTCCTCCTCCTCACCCTTCGCCCCCCCCACCCCCCCCCCCCCGGCCTCCACCTTTTCTCTCTGCCTCTCTCCAGTTACAGGAATATTACAAAAAGCAGCAGGAGCAGTTGCATCTCCAGCTTCTGACTCAGCAGCATCAGCAGCAGCAGCAGCAGCAGCAGCAGCAGCAGCAACAGCAACAGCAGCAGCAGCAGCAGCAGGCCGGCAAGCAAGCAGCAAAAGAGGTGAACCTCACCAAAGCGCACGCTCACTCAGCTCAAGTGCACACTCTGAAGTGCACAAGTGCCCTTAAACGCAGTCAAAGTGGTTGACATAGGCGGGAGGAAGAAGAAAAAAAAAGTCATGAAGGATAAAGTGTACAGCATGTTCCTCTGCTCTCGTCCCACGGATGTCTGCCGTTTGGTGTACAAGCGCGACTCCAAACAAGGATTAGCGCCGGTGGATTGCTATTTTTCCGCGCGCGCGCTGCGCCGCGTCCAGGCACCGTCGGGGCGCCGCGCTAAGCCGCGCGCCGGCGTGTTCATTTGCGTGCCTTCAGCTCTAAGCCTGAGGTGAAATCTCTCTGTAGGAGGGGTTTGCCACTCTTTTAATTGTCAATTAACCCGACCAGCGGTGGGGGCCTCCCTCGCTCTCGTTTTCTCTCTCTCTCTCTCTCTCTAATACACACACATACACACACAAGGATGCGCAAACACACCAGGTTTAACCACAGCTGTGGTACAGTGGGATAACAGAGGATCAAGTAGGATCACATCGTGGCACAACAAAGAGGATTTCAATCGATCACACAAGATTACTGTCATAACCTGTGTGTGCGAGTGTGTGTGGGGGGGTGCGCGGATGCCTGTCTGTGCGTGTGTGTGTGTGTGTGTGTTGTTTGGAAAGCTCCTTCCTCCAAAAATTGCTGAACACACAGAGGAGAGTGCGGGAGAGGGGAGTTGAGCCGAGAGGCCTCATGAGACGTTTCTGATAAACGCATGAGGGGACACATCCTGGATTTCCTCTCCCGCCCCCCCCCACCCCCCCTCCCTAGCTCCCAGTAGGCCGACTCCCCCGCGCCCCGCAAACCCCCTCACCCACAGCGGTCAGCCAAGTCGACCGTGACCACAGCAAACCAGTTGTGGTTGACTCGCATGTTGGGTGTGCGTCTGAATCGCTCTCCCCCCCCCCCCTCTTTCTTCGCTCCCTCCTCCGCTCCGCCGCTGTCCCAGTTTTCAGGTTTGTTGTCCTGTAACAACTAGACAAGTGCAAACACTGGTCACGCGGCGACGCGTACACGCGGAGAGGGAGAGGCGTGATGTGTGACGGTTCACCGCGCAAACACCCGCGCCAGGGGGTGGGGGGGAGAGGGGGGGGGGGTCATGGCTCCCTGCAGAGCTGCATGCAGCTGATATGACTAAGGCCCATTTCCAGCGGTGGGTGTTTTTTCACTCGCTGCAAGGCATCAACAACGCCTTTTTAAATCGGCTCCCCACAGCTGAACCAGGTGCCGTTAAATACTGTACAGACACGGTGGTGGTGGTGGTGGGGGGGGGGGGGGGTTCCTTGTGGGCCGTACGACAGACACGGTGGTGGTGGTGGTGGGGGGGGGGGGTGTTCCTTGTGGGCCGTACGCTGTGTGAGAGCCTCTAAGTGTCTCTTAACCAATAAACCCGTTTCGTTTATAGTATTGATTAGCCAAGCGGGCCTTGAACAAACTCTGCAGAGTTTGGGCGGAGGGAGAGGGAAGAAGAGGATGGAGGGAGGGAGGGAGGGAGGGAGATTGAAACCGAAAAACTCTGCTCCCTCGTGTTTGTGCATGAGTGACTGTGACTTTTTCACCTTCCTCCTCTCTTCTGCAATTCCGCTCCACTTTCTTGTCTGCGTGGAAGTGGCGATGCATTGAAAGAGGGAGTATTTGTGTGTGTGTGTGTGTGTGTTGGGCCCGTGTTTGTGTGTGTCGCCAGTGCATTTGGGACTGGTCAGGAGTCAGCTTAATGAAGTGACTCTGACCGTCACAAGAGATGTGTGCACGTGTGTGTCTGTCAGTGTCCATCCACAGAGTGCGTTTGTGTGTGTGCATGCATTTTTGTGTGTGTGTGTGTGTGCGTGCGTGTGCACGTCTGCGTGACTGGCAGGCTCAGACAGTGTGTGATGTGCTCATAAATCACATTGACAGCCTGTTACTGCGCTAGCTTTGGCCACTCAGCCACAGCTAATGTAAACAGAACGCAGACACACACACACACACACACACACAGACACACACATGCACACAATGTGTGTTTTAAAAAAAAACATGGCCATATCTCAGGAGGGAATGAGAGACAGATGGGGGAGTGGTAGAAATAAAATAGACAGACAAGTAGAGAAGGGGATAGGGTGGCTGGAAAGAAATTCAGAACACTCGGATCACGATAAACTCTCTGCGGCTCGAAATGAGAAGTGGGCCATTCCAGTCAGCGAACTGAACTATGCGAGCATGACACAGATATTGTCGGCGTTGCACCTAAGAGCACAAACAGACACCGATCGTGTCGACCGGTGCACTGTGAAAGAAGAAAAATGGCGGGTGACACAGAGCCACTTACTGGCTGGATAATGATTCCGCAACTCCGGTTTCGGGGATTACGTTTCACTCTGCACCAAGAAACTGTCATGTTTGGTTACAGTGAATAAAATCCTCATATAAGTCCGATTTCCCCCAAAATAGGGACGGCTGAAACGTTTCAATAACTCAAAGTTCAAACCAAGTCCCACTAAAGCATTATAATTAAGAAAAAATCACGAGGGTTTCCCTTTTTTTGTCCCCCTCTCTTTTTCCAGTCGTTGTTGTGCTTACTCCGTTTGGCATCTCCCCAATCGCCGCCTCCCCCACACACACACACACACACACACACACACACACACAAACACACTGCCATCGCACTTCTCCTCCCCAGGCACCAAGTCTGAAAGGAAGTGACCTATCTGCCCTTCCTGTGAGTTCCTCTCTGTTCAAAGACTTGCAGGCTGCCACTCTCGTACACACACACACACACATGCACACACAATGAGCCGTTGTATTTATTTATTTTTCTTCTCCATGAGTTATCTGTTAAGAGATAGCGTCCATCTCTCCCAGGGGTTGGTCAGGGGGGACTTCAAACGGCGCCGCAAAGGCCAGGTCTGCCCCAGACTGGGAGAGCAGGAAAGGGGACATTTATCACCGTAACACATCCCGACATTATCGCCAAGTGCCTCCTAGTCTCCTTTACCTCCCTCATTCCTTTCCCTCCTTCTCCCAAAATCGCCACAGCCCTCGCAGATTGATTTCAGTGTTGTTGTCGTTTTTATTTGATGAAAACCTTTTAATCATTATCAATTTATTTATTGGATATGGTTTTAGTATACATATCAAAGCAATCTAATTGGCCGACCGGCTGATTTCGGAGTCAGTACACGAAGGACTGTGAAGTATCAGTGGCACCTTTTTTTGGTGAAGCCAAAAATGAATCTTTTGATTCCTGTCCTGTCCAATAAATGACAATATTGTGCGTCAAAAATGGCTTGCTTATCATATTTTGTTCACAAATTGCCATAAAATATCGTTCTGGGGAAAAGAATCAGTGGTCGAATGTTAGAAACATGAAAGATTTCGGTGGGAATGAGTTTCTTTGAGATAGAATAGAATGGAAATGATTTTACTTCTACTCACACACGCCAAGATAAGATGAAATAAGATTTTCAACCTGACTTGCTAACTTTTTCACCCCCCCCGCCGTCTGTCTCTCTTGTCTTCTGGCATAAGCAGCTAGGCAGTAAGCAGTTGGCCTTCCAGCAGCAGCTGATCCAGATGCAGCAGCTTCAGCAGCAGCACATCCTCAACCTCCAGAGACAAGGCCTGGTCCCACTGCAGCCCACCGCCGCCATGCAGTCCCTGCAGCAAGGTACGCCTGTGCCCGCGCGCCCGGCACACCGAAGCCAGGCAGGCGGGTCCTGACAAACACGTGCGCACGACATATGGTTCCATACACAACAGCGCACGCAAACGGGCCTGTGCCCCCTTGCCGCATGTGAAGCCCGTTAAGTTAATCAGCCCATAAAAGATAAAAGGGAACCTGATTGGTGGGTCTGTGGAAGGTACTCATTTGGATAATAGGTAAAGTATGCCTCTAAGGCCCCCCCCCCCCTTTCTTGGAGGTGTACATGGGCCTGTGCAACTGTGTGTTTCGCGCGCGCGCGTGTGTGTGTGTGTGCACTTGAGATAAGCCAGACACAAAAACCTCATCGTTTTGCCATTACTGTGCCCTTTGGATATTTTTGTTCTGTTCCTGTGTGTCACGTCTCCCACTGTCCCTTCATTTTGTCAGCAGAGTTTTAGAAAGATTAGTGTTGACTGTGGACTGGCCCGCCCTGTGTTAGCATGTGCGTCTGTACACTGCACCGTCTAACGCACGCATGCACACTATCTCACACACAGAGAACGCTCAAGGGGCTCCAAAGTGGCCGTAACATTGCTAAAGCGCTGAGTGAGTTGACCAAACAGGCCAGTTTCCTCCCCCCCCCCCCCCCCCCCCCCCCCCCCCCCCCCCCCCCCCCCCCCCCGTCTGTCTGATCTCTTTCCCTCTCTCATGGCCAGTCACATGCAGGCACACGCTCCCATGCTCCCTCTGTGATTCTCAACGGGACACACACACACATTCAATGAAATACATTTGATGGGACGGATGGCGACTGGTTTGAATTAAATGCATTTAAAGTTCTTTCCAAATCGTTTGAAAATAGCCTTCGAAAAAAAGCTATCGGTGTAGGTGTGTGAGGTCAGTTTACACAGAGAGTGAAAACAATGAGTGGATTGAACTGAACTGAAACCCGGGCCACAGTTTGGGGATAGAAGCGTGTAACTCTTCGGTGAGTTGCAAACATTTGGCTTTGGCTTCTCTCTCTCTCTCTCTCTCCTTCTCCCTCCATATCAGGGTGGAATTTCCCTGCAGTGTGATAGAGCCGCTCCATTGTAACGGCTCAGCCAGGCGTGAGCCAGGGCATTCCTCTGGCCAGCCATGCCACACAAACACACAAACACACATGCATAAACACTCACTCACCGCACACACACACACACACACACACACAAGCGCACACTGTTGCCCCCGCCTCAAAGGGCCGTTGTGTCCGGTCTGTAGGTGGCGGTGGCCGCGGTGGGGGTTGCACAACGGGTCCTGATAGGGGGTTTCTGTTTGTTTGCTTAAGCTCAGACATTTCAAATTGAATGAAATATTCATAAAAAAAAAAAAACAGCTTTCATGGATGTTAAAAAAATATGGAACAGATTTCAACGAGAACCACTCAACTGCTTCAGACAGTGTTTTTCATACTTCAGGCTACTTCCCAGCAGCCAGATATGGTTTTGCACATTAAAAATGTGTCAGTCAGTAACTCCCGGCAAGGGCGCTCTCATCTTCCAGGATAGTTCGTATCTATCAACAAACGCTGCAGGAAATTGTGAGAGCGCAGTTGCACTTAGAACACAAACTGCTGACTTTTTTCCAGAATCCGGGCCGACGAGCCAAAAGAAAGAGGAAGCGCTTTATCCAACAATTCATTAACCGCTTTACACGTTCACTCTCTGGGTGTGTCCACAGAGTGGTCGGATTTCTTGGCTAATGCAGGCAGACATACACAGGAGATCCATGCGCACACCACCTCATTCCTCCTGAGTGAGAGCTTTTGTTTTGGCGGGACCCCAGAAGAATGCAGACAAAGCAGCCATAATATTTGGATTGCTGCGAGGTCTCTGAATGTGTATGTTACGGACGTGTCCGTGTGCGCGTGCATGTGCGTGGCAAGATCCGTTGGAGTAGGTTTGAGGCATTTTTGGGGCGTCTCTCTCGCCCTGTGAAATTAGAGCAGAAATAACAAGTGTGCGACCCCCCCCCTGCTCAGACAAATAGCGGTCGTGACAGGAGCAGCGGCGTTGGTAGCGATGGCCAACAGAGATTGGGAAATAGTACCGAAGTGGTCAATATCTGGAAAGATTAGAATACTATGCAGACACTAAGCTCTGGTCTGTTTTTGTGTGTGCTATTTTCATTTTAACCACTCCCAGGGCACTGTAATAGCTGCAGATGTGGCTGGCCACTGTCACAACCATTTATTTAAAGCCTCTTGACGTCTGCATGTGGGTGACACTGTAGTATTGTCCAATCTGGCTTATCGGCCATATTCTTAGCTTCCGCAAATATTCGGAAATCGTGTTCACACCAAACGTGTGAAACGGATCCACCGAGTAAGGGGGTCGAGCGATCGTACGATAACGCGCTGTGTTCCTTCCCCCGCAGCGATGTGTCCGTCAGACCTCCAGCAGCTGTGGAAGGAGGTGTCGGGGGTGCAGAGCAGCGAGGAGGCCCTGAAGCAGGCCGAGGGCCTGGACTTGAGCACCAACAGCGCCAATTCTACCTCAGCCTACCCCAAAGCCGCCAGCACTCACATCCCCCTGCACAGCCTGCCCAACGGACAGAGCCACACTCCAAAGAGAGACAGGTACGCGCCGCGTGCTCGACAATTTTCACATTGCGGTGTGTGTGTGCGTGTGCGTGTGTGTGTCCCCCGTCTGACCTCCGCTCTTTCCAGTTCGCACTCTCTCGCCGTGTCATTTTTGACATAAAAAAAAAGAAAAAAAAAAAAAGAAAAGCTTTTAGCTTTTAGCTGTCCTTTCTTGCCTATGCACGTAATAGCTAGTTAGAAAACATGCACATGTGGCATACCACACATCCTCAGGGTGTAAACAACTCCCCGCTCATTTCATGGGAGGTTTGTCGGGTTCAGTGTGTTCTGCCAGCGTGCTGTCAACCACATGCCAGTATGGTATGGATGGGGGGGGGGGGGGGGGGGGGGGGGGGGGGGGGGGGGAAGGAGAGGACTGTGGATGCAGCGAGGAGTCGAGCTATAGAGAATAAAATTCCCCTGTACAGTGTGTGCATGATCGCGCGCGTTGTATTTGCACTTTGCACACTGTGTCAGGGTTGTGCTGTTGCCCCGTGGCTGTGTTGGCTCATGGGCTTGTTTCCGTCTTTAAAGAGCCCGACTTTTTGAGTGGATCTCCTCCTTCACCAAGGCAGACAGCGTGGACGACCACGTCCCCCTTTACTCCAAAGGCAGCCAACCCCCCAGCCAGTGAGTAGCACACTCACACACACACACACACACACACACCCACATACATGAGCGCACGAGGCAGAAAGACGCGCTCATCGGAGGGTGGTCCGAAGTGTCCTTCAGCACTGATTTACTGCTCGCCCCCCGGAGTCGCTCCTGACCCTCACCTTCGACCTCAGCGTGCAGGAGGTCGGCGCGGGTTGCCAAGTGTTCATTCTAAGAGCTCTTCTTAATTGATCAAATGTGTCACCCTGTGTCACGCACCAGCTACACTTGGGCTCCCGGTCTCCCGCCAGAGCCGAGTAGATGACGAAGCGGGCCAGCGTTAGTGTGTTAGATTGCTAAGCTAATGCATGGCTGATGTGGAGGGGAACGTGGTTGCCAGCAGTTTGTCATGTCTGCCGTCTGAGCTGCTTCTGAGTGGACTCAACCACAGCCAGCCGGCGCTCACGCAGACGCGCAAAGCGCACACACGTGCAGATGCACGCGCAGCTCCAGCCCCTCAGCCTGCACATATGATCAGGACCGAGACAGGCAGAGAGGGACGCGCTTCCATCTGCGGACCAAATGGTTTCTGTTAGACGGCCCTCTGATATTGATTTGGGAGAATCCCCATACCAGTACACACTCGCAAACACACACACACACGCGCACACACACGCACATACGCAGTCATGTAAATATATGTGGAGACAGCAGTTGCCGGCGAAGATCCAGGTCTGAACCGCATGTGCTACTGGACCTGCCGCACACACGCGCACACACACACACACACACCCGCAAAAAACACATGCGCAGAACCCTTTATTTTGCCCAGAGCCCGAACCAAACCTGGCCCTGTCTTTCATCATCGCACACAGACAAATACACAAACATTCATGAATATGCACAAACGTACACACCATAACACACACGCAGGCCCACCACAAAAGAACGAGCAGCACATGGCGGCAGCCGCGGCCAATCAGTCATGGCTGGTCGGTGCTGCGCCGACTCTGTGTCAGCTCCTGAAACGTAAGAACACACACCAACACAAACTCACACACTTGCGCAACACACGCCAAGGACGGAGAGACAGGTCGTGGACTTGAAAATGTGCTTCTGAGGTTGCTGGAGCGATTCCCTTTCTTGCCTGGCTTCTGTAACTGACCCCACTCTGCTCTATCCTTCTCTCTCTCTCTCTCTCTCTCTTTCTCTCTCTCTCTCTCTCTCTCCAACTGTGCACTTGGCTTTGTGAGCTGTGCAAACTGAGGGCTCCTAACCAGACTCAGATGGCTTGATGCTGTTACTACACTTACTTCTGCATTCGTTGTGCATGACAGTGTGGCCTACCAATGTGTTTTCTTTTGTTTCGTTTTTTTTAAGCATCTTCCTTTATTTGCTGTTATATGTGCACTATACGCTATAATAGAAATGCTGCCTATTGTTAAACGATTTCTGCGACTCTGTCTGTCAACAGTCATGAGGAGCATGCCGGCTCTCATCCTCTTTACGGCCATGGAGAGTGTAAATGGCCCGGCTGTGAGGCCCTGTGTGAGGACATGGGACAGTTTATCAAGTAAGCGAACCAACACCCAAAATGCGCTACACAATATGATGCATATGTATTATTTTCATTCATTCATTACTTTATATTCCTAGAGATTTTTAGACGTTTTTTTCACTTTTTAGTTAGTAGACCTGTGATGTAGAAGTAGAAGTAGAAGTAGAATGTGATGATGTTTATATGCATTACTCCTCCAAATCATCCATCGCATCGTGTTTGCTCTGATGCACTTGGATTTTTTCCCCCACACAGCTACACACATACAACTCTATCCTTTTCTTTGTGCGCATAGACCATTGTTGTTATTATTATTATTTAGCGCATCCATAAGCATCCTCCCATTTTCTTCCACCCTTCATGTCTTTCGTGGCTGTTATTCAGCCAGTTTGGAGTCATTGGGGGACGCTGATGAAGCGTCTGGCCTTGACATTGAGCTACCTCCTCCTCCGTCGCACACACACTCTACGCTGGACTTCCCCGTGGCTCTGTGGCTGTTCACAAAGGCTTCCCGAGTCTCTGATGAAGCCCTAAACAAACTCGCACGCTAATTATCTGGAACTTTTAGCGGTTTGAGCGGTGGAGATATTAATAAGCTGGGGTGATGAAATACTCGCACACGCGCGCGCGCACGAAGGCACGCAGGCACGCAGGCACGCACGCACACACAAGTGTGCGTAGTGATTGTGATGGCATCGGACAGTCAGATCAAAGCTCGAAGGCAGGCTGGGAAAGTTTGGAGAGGAAAGCTGTTGTTTGGTGTCTCATTTCACGTAGCCCCAGGGCAGATGGTAGGAGAGAGAGAGAGAGCGAGAGAGAGAGAGACAGTGATAGTCTGTGTGTGTGTGTGTGTGTGTGTGTGTGTGTGTGCGTATGTGTTTGTGTGCGTAAGAGAGAGAGAAAAAGGGGGAAAAAAAAAAATAGCGGCAGTGACAGATAATTCTGTCAGTCCGACAGTGCGCTCCCTTCCAGGCAGCTTTAGTCATCGCCCCAGGAGAGAGAGAAGGGTAGAACAGAAGAACAGAGGAGGGGGGACACTCCACTATTTGAGGGCCTTTCTTCTCCTCTCCTCTCTCGCCCCCCCCCACCACCCCCCTCTCCCCGTCCTCTGGTATAATACTTTGGTTGTGGTCGGTGGAGCTGGGTGTAATGTGGGTTAAAGCCTTGTCTGCCAGCACTCAGAGGAGTAAACAGAGCCTCATTGTCGGGACACATCGAGAAAAAAAAAAAATGCTACTGTTTATGGCCCTGCTATAGAGAGAGAGGAGGGTTTTTTTTGGGGGGGGGGGCGGGCGCAGATTTGGTTGGAATGAGTGTGAATCATAGTCATTTGGGGAGTTGCGGGGGAAGAAGAGTGGGAAGGGGTGAGTGAACAGGAGTACAAGTGGGGGAGAGGGAGAACTTGATAGAGAGTGAGAGAAGTGAAAAGAGAGAGAGAGCGAGAGAGAGAGAGGGAGAGAGGGGTGAGATCATGTTTTTGTTATTATTATCGTGCACTTGTGTTGAGCCGTCTATCTGCCTGGATTAGCCATGCCATGACATCATTGTTTTTCTTTCATTTCTAGTCTTAGCCTGATATTGCCTAACATTCTGCTTTCTTAAAGCCACACACTACTCACGTACGCCACAGGCGCACACGCAAACACACACATGGCGGGACACACTTTTGCAATCACCCAAATCAAACGGCTTGATGTCGATTCGCCAGATTAGACGTTTTACACCGGACGAAATGAGACGTCTGGCGGTGATACCGCGGCGATACTTGCACTGGTGTATCCCACACCGTGTTGACACACACGCGCGCACACGCACGCGGACACACACCGGGCCAGCGGCGGCAACCTGCGAATAACCTTGGTGATGACAGAGGGGAGAGAAAGGGATGAAGGAAGGGAGACAGGGAGGGGTGCGCTGGGAAAGATCAGAAGGTCTCGGTTCCTCCCACATCGCAGGAAACAAACAGCGCCACACATTGACGCGCACGCGCGCGCCCCGCGCACACCAGTGTTCATAAGTGGAGTGGAGTGGAGTTTAGCGAACTGAAAGTCTGAAGATAAGGCGTCGGTGTGATAACACATGAGCTCATATCCAGGTGGTTGTCTTGGATCATGCCTCGCTGAGCACCAGCGAAGTATACACACACCAAACACAGCTGCTGCTGCGTCCTTCACTAGACAAAATAAACCCCCAAGATTGTGATTTATTTGTGTGTCACCGGGACGGCTCATAACTCTCCACTTGAGACGTGAAAGGCGCGAGTTGGGTTACTTCTCCATCTAGTCCACCGACTTCAGGGTGTCACTTACAAATGGCCCTTTTATTTGTGGACATAGAGTCGTTTATTTAGTGATCCGCCGCTCTGATCCCCCCCGTTTCCCCCCCCCCCCCCTCTCTCCTGCAGGCACTTGAACAACGAGCATGCCCTGGATGACCGCAGCACAGCCCAGTGCAGAGTCCAGATGCAGGTGGTGCAACAGCTGGAGATACAGGTGAGTGGCGCGCCCCCACGTCGACGCACATTTCCCCTTCGCATCCACATCCGCAAACGAAGTCCCGAAGAGCGTCTCAGCCACTCAATGGCAGTAACGTGTCTGAGGCAGGGCAGAGTTTATGGAGAGCAGTGGAGCTTGTAATTTAAAAGGAGCAGTCGGCAGGGAAGCTGCCATCGCTGCTCCAATTATAAAGCTGCTCCGGTCACCGGCAAGAGAGAGAGAGAGAGCAGAAGAGAGAGAGAGAGCGAGGCCGAGAGGGGAGGAGGGCGAGCGAGGAGAGAAAGTGGAGGACCAGGCTGCCGTGGCCTCTCTTGTGTTTGAAGTGGTTCGTGCACGCAATGCTCTCGAAACATCTGAACGCTCTGGGAAGGGCGAAATACCGACGCTTGATAAGAGGTGAACGGTACGTAGGGACAGGAGAAAAAAACAAAAAGCAACTTCTCTTCACGCACATCTTGACATAGTTTGGGAACATTTTGTTTGTGCAAGTGTGGGTTGGGGGGGGCGGCGGCAGCCCGGAATTAGGGTTAGGGTTGTGTTTGGTGGTGGTAGTAAACAGCGTTTAGCTGAGGCACTCAAGCCGCCACCAGGGAACACAAAGTGACAGAGAGGCAGCTGGTGTCACATCACATCAAGTCGGCCGTCTCTCTCTCCGGGAACATGTCACTTCATCCCTCAGCAGTGCACAGGAAGCTGGCCACTGTACGCACGGTACAAATGTCCCATATTTGCACATTGCCACGCCGCTCCGCCGTGAGTGCGTGGGTGCGCGCGGAGATCCACCGTTTTCTACAGGTGTGCGCGCCGGTGGTCCCGCACACACACACAAGCGCGCGCCCGCAGCGTTGACTCGGTGCTGCTAACACTGTCAAACGGGGACGAGGGGGACTGCAGGCGAGAGCGCACGAGAGTGCGAGGCAGCTCACTCGCACTCGTCTCGCCGCCTCAGGTGCGATTCCAACTCACTTAAACAAGGCGCCGTTTTGAATGACGAGTTCTCTTCCCGTGTGTTTCTCAGCTGGCGAAGGAGAGCGAGCGACTCCAGGCCATGATGACCCACCTGCACATGCGCCCCTCAGAGCCAAAGCCTTTTAACCAACCTGTGAGTACCCGCCACGGCCTCCTAAACCCTGCGCTGTGGGACATTTTCCTTCCTTCCTTCCTCCGACCCCAACCCTTCCACCGTTGCATCTTATTCACATTCGCACTCCCTTTTATCAGTTTCTTTACTGCTTAACCTTCCCGGGGATTTATCGCCGCCGCTGGCTTGATGAGCTGCGCCCTCTACTGACCAACGGGGGTTATGATATTATTTGTAAATCACAAACGTTACTTTTTGTCCGTCTCGTTCAGTTCTTCCCTTTCTCCGTCTTGTGTCCTTCCCTCTCTCCCCTGTCTTATTGTGATACCGTGTATGTGTTGGTCCTTAAAAGGTCGGAAATTCTCGTCATTCACACCCTCAAACTGTCTGAATAGAAGTCCAGTTGTGCGTTTATTCGTCCTGTTATTCTTCCGCTTTTCTGGGAAACATAGCCAAAGCAATCTCTTATGGTATTTTGTGGCGACAAAAGGAAGTAGAATGTTGTGCGTCTCTGTGTGCGCGTGTGTGCGTGAGTTGGTGTGTGTGTGTGCGCGCGCGCCAACACTGGTTGGCAAAGTTGTTATTAGGTATCTAATGAATATTTCATTATTCAGATTGACGAGGAGTCTTATTAAAATATGAAGATGTTGAAATTAATTGTCAATTAGAGGTGGAGTGTCTTAATTTGGGGGGATATAAATGGGTTCAGCCGAGTGGCAATGTGTGTGTGTATTTGTGCGCGCTTCTGCGCCTGGATGATGTGTTGATCACAGGGGGATCGGCTGCCATTAACGTCTAATGGCAAATCAGGAAGAGGCGTGTTCTGTCACCGCTGGAGAGGAGCCTAGGGGTCAGGGATTGGAGGAGGAGGGGCAAGGGAGGGGCGTCAGGGAATGGAAACAAAGCTTGGCCTCAATTAACAGGGTTCGACTGTTGCCGTGGTGATGTGGCAGGGTTGCAGCGTTAATGAAGTACCTGTTAAACAGCCCCGCCTCCTCCAGTCACTTTAAATGGTAGAGAGTAGGGGCAGAGAGGCAATTCACACATTTTTACATATAGACAACACGCGCACACACAGGCGCACACTGTGGTTTTAATTAGTCCTAAACTAGCATCCCTACAACGGCTGTCCCAGAGAGACTGGGAGCACTGGTTTGTGTGTGTACACGTGTGTGTGTGCGCGCGCGCATGGCTCGGCCTAATTGGGCCATATTAGTGCGGGAAGACTTTGCCATCTCAGGGTGTATGTATGTGTTCCCCTTCTTACAAACATGCCGTCGTGTGGTTTTGTTTTTATAAACTCAGGGTTAATTGCATCCAGCGCTGTGTGTATAAATATATGTGCACGTTCAGCGTGCGAGGAGTTCCGCAACACGGAACTGTAGGTGGCTTTTGGGGAATTGGTGTTTGACAAAAATTCACAGGGAGCGCTGATGGCTCTATTTGTTTTTATTTTGGACCGAAACTCCAATTTTTTTGTATTAATAATGGATGAAGCCAGACAAAGTTAATTTGATTTTCAATTCCGAAATTTTCACTTTTCAGCCTGTTTTCACAGAGGAAATGAATACACACTGTGAAGCATTACAATAACTATGATTCAAGCAAGGGGCGGCGAGTTATATGAGGACAGGATGAGATTTTCGTTTTTCTGGGTTTAAAAAAAAAAAAAATGTGGCTGCACAGGCCCAATCCCTCGAACTTATTTCGCTGCCCGTCCTTCCAGCTGAACCTGGCTTCCGGTGGCTCTCTGCTGAAGCGGGACAGCGATGCCTACCCAGAGGGTCTCCCCCACCCCCCCACCTCGGCCGCCACCCCCATCACCCCGCTGCGCCAGGGACCCTCGGTCATCAGCTCCTCCAGCCTGCACACACACTCCCACTCCCACTCGCACGGTGTCGGGCCCATACGGAGGCGCAACTCCGACAAGTACTGCACCCCCATCGCCTCAGGTAGACCTTCACATCCATTTCCGCTCCCTTTGATTCCCACACTCGCTCAGTGGCTTTTCCAGCCCGGGCCCTTTACGGTATTACCGTATATCATTTAATTATTATTAATAGGCTCTAATTATTTTTTTTAATCAAGAATTGATGAATGCTTTAGCTTTTTTTTTTCCCTCATTCTCATCATCAAATTCTCATCCAAGACCAATAATTACTGCGTGCCTTGATTCATCCATCACCTTTCATTCAGGGCTCAAAGAAAGAAATGCAGTAGATGCCACCTCTTGCCTTTCTTGCAGCACAACTACTATAATCTTTGTTTCACGAAAATCACACCGATTTATAGTAATTCATATGACTGAAGCGATGGTGTTCGAATTGTAAATCAACCACGTGGATAAATATTGCTAAGATATTTGTTTGTACAACTCAGGAATTGTTTTATTTTTCTTGCACGCGTTTATTCACTGAAAAAAAACAAACACATTGAGGCCAGATTGATTTTACTTGTTACGGTTTCATTTGCTAGTCAATTAGTTCACCGAAGTTCCCGGTTAATTTCAAATAATCCTGCTTTTTATTCAGAGCTGGCTCAGAACTGTGAGTTCTACAAGAACGCTGATGTCAGGCCTCCCTTTACCTACGCCTCTCTTATACGTCATGTAAGTCTCTCCTTTGATCCCTTTCACCATCTCTCCTCTCCATCTGTGTTCCCTTCTAAATTGTGTCCGCTCTCCACCTGTCCTCAGGCCATTCTGGAATCCCCAGACAGACAGCTGACTCTCAATGAAATCTACAACTGGTTTACACGGAAATTTGCCTATTTCAGGAGAAACACAGCCACGTGGAAGGTAAAGACGCACCAAACATACACTATATGTTCCAACTGGCCCTTTGTCCCTCAAAGGACACGCTTGCGGCGAGCCGTGGGCAATGTCATGAAAACAAAAATGAACGGAAAATGATTGTATTTCTACCAAATCATCCAAATATACAGTTACCCTGTAAGCGGCTTTCAAAGCCCAGGTTCGTGTAAATATCCAGAGCTCAGTGAAAACAAGATAGGAGCCAGACCGATTAACAAACACATTTGGACTGGTTTAAATGATGATGGTGGTGGTGGTGATGTTGAAAATGAACAGCAGTGTATTTCAAAAAAAGGAGAGTTTAGGCTGCAGTTTAGTGCTGCCGAGCCAATTGCTCGCAGAGTAAATGTGGTCCGCTCCCGCCGATGAAGCTGCAATTTGTTAGACCAGAAAAAAGTGGGAGGCCGTTTTTGTTTCGCAGTGTTGTTTGGATTATTGAGGACTGGCCAAATGACTCATACTGCGGGCCCGTATGTGACACCTATCCTGAGAGTGATTCCAAGTCCGAGAACGCATGCATTTCTGCGCATAAATTCAGAAGCAGACTTTGCTCTGCTCTGCATAAGATGTGACTTATTTGCACGTTAATGACAGGGTCTGTCCTTTATGCCTCGCCTCTCTTCCTCTCTCAGTCATAAGACAGTTCCGTCCCCTCCAACGTGGAACGCGCCGAGTGGGCCCCCGCCCGCCCCGGCAGAGCCACATATAGCCAGGAGAAAGCCTCATTAGAGAAATGCACATACAAAGCTGCACACAGCTCGTGATCACACACGCACATTGAGTTCTCTCTCGCTCCCTCCTCATCTCTCTCTCTCTCACACACACACACACACACACACACACACAGACACACAGACACACACACACTCCTGGCCTGATCCCACTATCGTAGGTGCTGACCCATTTCTACAGAAACCTCACACTAATTTGAGTGTCAGTTCCTCCAGAGAGAGGGAAAGTGAGAGAATGTGCAAAAGAGGGAGAGAGATGGGTGGAGGAGGGGGCGGGGGGGTGCAAGGAGAGACCACGGCCCTCTCTCTAATAGCCCCTAAACCAAGGAGGGAGTGACGGGAGGACGAGGTGGTGTGGAGAGGGTTAAGAGACGGGGCAGCCAGGAATATCTTTACCTCTTCATCGGACTTTTATGAATTTTAACTATTTATGTCGGGTGTCTGCTTCCTGTGCCGTTGGCCTCGCAGACCTTTGAATATAGCTCGGCATGGCCTTATGTATTTATATAGCCGCTCGGTGAGTCAAATAGAGCGGCCGAGATGTATGTCCTTTAATAGGCCGTTATATTTCATGAGAAGAGCAGCGGTGTCAGGGAGCGGAAGTCATTGATCAGAAAAACGGAGCGAAGGAGAATAAGAAAGAGACGGGAGAGAGAAAAGGAGAGGAATGATTGTGGGGGGAGAGGAGAAATACATGTCAAGTGTTATTTCAAGGTGCCGCAGCGTGAGTCTGAGGCCTGAAAGAAAAGGTTTATGATTTGTTTAATTCAGTAGAAATTGGGATTAGAATTGAGAATAGAATAAAAAAAAAGGGAGAACATTTTAGAGGCAAATCCTGTACATCCCTGTAACTATTTTAAAGCTCGAGTAACCAGTCACTTTGCAAACGAAGACCTAAATTATATATACGTCGTGCAAAACATAAACAGTGCTGATTGAATATGATGCATTGTTATGGATCTATCCATTTCTAATACACTACGTAGACATTAAAGCATTAGTAGAGGTATTACAACAATATTATATTTAATATTATTAATAGTATTGGGTTATATTTATTAGGCAATTCATTTTTTTTCTGCATTACCGGTACTTTCAAATTTGATATTTCGAGTACAGCTTGTGAATCAAAGTCTAAGGTCATATCTAAGAAGGGAGTATTTTAAATGTATCGTATGGAGATTTTTTAGAAAGCGATTTGAACCAATCTGTCACAAATGTAATGCTGGTTTATTCATTACTTTATTGATCATCTTACAGGCTCACATTTAGAGACAAATCCAGCATGCAACAGGCCGAAACGCAGCCAGACTGAGCACAATGCTTAAAGATTTATTGGAGGAAATCCTAAAGTACCAAAATATGTCTTCTTCCAGCCTCTGCCCCTCTCTCAGCCAGAGGGAGTGGAGATGAGTGGCACATGTGCTGTGACCCACTGTAAATGACTGCTAATGTTTTAACTGGGAGAATTAGGCTTTCATCACGGAGACGAATGCAAATAGCACTGCAATAGCACCGGAGCCTGCCGCGCGTGTGTGTGTGTGTGTGTAGGTGTGTGTGTGTGTTTGCACTGTCAGGGTGGCGGGCAGAGATTGGGGTCAGACTCATTTACAAAACTTAGCATCACAGCTCGGGGGTTGAGGGGATGCGGGGGAGAAAGGGTTCCTCTGCTGATTATGGCTTGTGTAATTATGTGTGTGTGTGTGTGTGTGCGTGAGGGTCTTTGTGTGTGCGTGTGTTTGTGTGTGTGTGTGTGTGTGTGTGTGTGTGTGTAATTATGCCGAGGAGTGATGCATGCCTGGCCTGTCCCTCCCTCTCGGCTTAGAACAGCGTGTCAGAGAGAATATGCAGGATTTAATTATAGACGAATTAAAATTGGTAATGAAATTGGGCATGAACAAACTACAAATAGCAGATGAAAAGGGAGGCCTGTCCCTCGGGGGGTGAGACAAAGATAGCGGCGTGCCTGCCTGCCTGCCTGTCTGAGAGTGAGTGAGTGAGTGCGTGTGTGTGTGTGTGTGAGTGGTGATGATGACTGATTATAAAAATTCGCAGATAAAATAACGCTGCGAGAGAATTGCTGCTGTCTTGTATTAGCACTGTACATAGAGCCACAGTAAGCGCGTGTCTGTAAAAAATGAATAATAAAAAATAAAAAAAAACGATTGTGGTGGTGGTTAGAGAGGCCTTTTTTTTTCCTTAGGTAGCAATACTTGAAATAAAAAAAACTTCCAACTAAAAAGCTGGAAGCCATTGTTTGTGCTGAGCACATGCTGGGTGATTGTTCTTACCTCCAGCTATGTGTGACTTCAGGTGAAGCAGCGAAGGATGTGAAGTTTTAACTTCACACGTGGAATTCATGGAATATTCTGTCAATTAAAGACAGAAGAAACCAACTTGAAAAATGTCTTTGGGTATAAGGGGGTAGACCATGGAATATTAATAATTCACACGTTTAAAATGGTTTCTTTCTTTCTTTTTTTTTTTTTTGCAATTATTTCGTGCATTCTTTGCATTAAACCTAACAAGTGGATGAAGGTGATTGCTTCCGCCAAATATCAACTATGGTGTTTGTGTGTTTTTAAATTGAAGTCTCTCTACAAAAAGTCCAAAAGGGAAAAAAACAAAACATCACAACCCCAGATGATAAAACAATAGAAACAAAATAAAATTGTAAATAATAATAATAAATAAATGAAAAAAAAATCATTCTTAAGATGTATGGTCATATTAAATCTCTTCTTTTCTCTCCCCCCCCCCCCCAGAATGCTGTGCGCCACAACCTGAGTCTGCACAAGTGTTTTGTTCGTGTTGAGAACGTGAAGGGGGCCGTGTGGACTGTGGATGAAGTTGAATACCAAAAGAGGAGACCACCAAAGATGACCGGGTAGGTCACACGCTCGCACACAGTCCCGTACATGCACGCACACACATGCTGTCATGCGCACGTTTGAGCCGAGTGAGATGTGAGTGTGAGCTTATGGGTCCTGGCACTATGATTGCCTAAATGGTTCCTCTATTATTACCCAGAGGCCAACTCAGCAATCATTGGGGGGAAAAAAGAGATGACTGCTGACTTATCCTGTATGAACTGTACGTGTATGTGTGTGTGCGTTTTTCCCTGTTTGTCGACACTATTAGTAAGCAGCTGTGTGCGATGCAAGAGTGCAAAAAAAACCTTGTTAGTGAATGTAAACAGATGTTCTCTCTAACCGCCAGAGAAACCAGGGATAATTACGCACACACACACACACACACACACACACACACACAGACACACACCTGCAGGCCAGATATCAGATGCTTTATATGTGTGTGTGTGTGTGTGTGTGTGTTTAAGCATCTGTTTACAGTCTGTGTGTGTTTCTACTCGTAACAAACGTATTTGTGAGATCTGTCACAGTGCTTTGGCTGAGGGGACGTCTTTGAACATGTGCGTTTAATCTGTGATTCTCTCACTCTCTGTCCCGCACATGCACATGCTTAAACGCACGCACACACACACACACTCACTCACTCTCTCTCCTTTTTTTGTGTGCGCAGAAGTCCCACTCTGGTGAAAAACATGATTTCAGGCCTGGGCTTCGGATCCCTAAACGCCAGCTACCAGGTGAGCACCTCCCCTACCCTCATTTCCCTTTACTCTCTTTTTTTTTGCCCTCTTTCTCACTCACTCACACACACACACACACACACACATCCACATTTTTTTTGCGATCAGCCAATCGCAATCAAGGGCACAGATATCAATTCCCTCTCATAATTAGCAGATTCCCTAACGACGTTCACACCACATCCTCCCACGCCAACACACATTCTCACCTCCCACCTCACTTCCTCACACGCACCACCCCCCACCTCTGCACACACTGAAACACACACACACACACACACACACTCGACCCATCTCACACCAAACCCACACTCGCATGCAATTTTTGCGACTGAGATGATTTATAGCGTCAAGTAGTTGTCAATTAAGGTTACTGCATAAAATTATCGCCTGTCCCAGAAAATCCAATCGCTGAGCCAATGAGAATTTTCCTGCTTCTCTCTTCTTTTTTTTCTCTGTGTAAGATGAGAGGTGGGTTCAGCTCACATCTGCAAACTGCTGGATGTGAGCCTATAGAGTGTTTTCTCCTCTGTGCCAATGCTTGTGTATCTTAAAGTCGGGGTTGTGGCTCCTTCTCATTCAACACTCCTGAACTTTCGCATGAAAACACACATGCCAACACACACGTGTACACAAACAGACGACAGGCACTTGAACGTTAACGTACGAGCCACGGTGTGGAATGCACTGTATATAAGTGCCCCCTAGTGGTTTGTCTAAGTTAACTTGCGAGTGAGTGGCCTCAAAGGCTCTCCAAGTGGAAGAGCTCTTATTAGTGCTTTAAGACAAACCCCCTATTATTTATTCTGGCTGTGAATGTTCACCATAAAATATTTAGCATCAACCTATTTTTTTTTTTTGAAAATGTTCTTTTCAAATATATTAAAGCAGACAAAAGTCGGATGGGATTTAATGTTCCTGGTTTCGGTGGACACCATTTCATTTGCATTTCTTCAGCCCTTTAATGGCTTATCTAATTTGATCCGCCGGATTAAGAGATACATGCTCCAATTTTAAACTGACTCTCCCCATCTCTCGTTCTGTGTAGGCGGCTCTGGCGGAGAGCAGTCTGTCCTTGCTAAACAATCCTTCCCTGGTGAGTCCCTCTGCGGCCAGCCTCAACATGCTGCACGTGGGCCACGACGATGTCAGTTCCACCGTGGAGCAGGTGAACAGCAACGGCAGCTGCAGCCCCACGCTCAGCCCCCAGCAGTACAGGTACATACGGTAAAAGACGCACACACACTCACGCACATACACGCGCGCACGCGCACACAAACATCCGAGCCAATCAAACAAAAGTACACGTGTCCTAAGAAAGTGGGTGAATCAGACGAATAGTGTCATTTATACCTGTACACAAACATGTACAACAATGAAGCTATAATGGTTCTAAAAAAGATTGTTACCCTCGTCACACCCGGTGTGTTGTTTTCTACACAGCAGGACAATTAAAAATATCAAGGGAGACTTTCTTCCGAATGCTTCGAGTTCCATTACTTGCTTTTGCAATTGATCATTCATTTTTCTTTTTTGCAATGCATGACCTGATATTACAATGATGTGAGCAAAATACGAAGTGCACATATCACCTGTAACCACACCGTCTCTCCTTTTCGTTTCTGCACCTGCACTAGTTTTAGTTCCGCTCCTCAAAACGTGCCTTGGCTAATGTCGGCCCTCTCCTTCAGCCACCAGGTGCATGTGAAGGAAGAGCCCACTGAGCTGGAGGAGGATTGTCGGCCAGTATCCCTGCTGGCCGGTGTCACACACAGCCTGCCTTTGCCGAGCGACGAGCGCGACCTGGAGGATGACCTTCCCACCGAGGAGCTGGAGTAGAACAGACCCAAGATGGACCGGAGGGACGGGACACAGCGAGACCAATCCCCGAGCCCTCGTCAGCGTGAAAAGATAGCGACACTTACGAGAAAAGAGAGAAGAGATTTTTTTTTTTTTTTTTTTTAAGAAAATGCAAGCAACCAAGGATGACATTGAAAAAAAAAAAAACTCCAAACAGGGTTAGATGACCTCCGTTACTTTCAAACGCAAAAAGACTGTGGAGCACTGCTTTACCTCCATGTGTTTCTTTTTCCAACACTTGGCTCCGAGGTGTAACACCACTTAACGCATACACACTCACGCAAACACGCACACAGACACACTCATCCACTTGTCAAATCGCGTTTCCTTTTCCTCCCCGGCCGGCAACATCGGCCTCTGTGTAGAGACCCCGGGCGGCGTTGTTGACGCACTCTCTGCTCCCCGCCCCACCACTCTGCATACGTCCTCCGCACTGGAGGAGACACACAGGTGCGTGTGTGTTTGTGTGTTCGAAAGAAGAAGAAAAAAAAAAAAGACACATAGGATCATGTGTACATAGATTTGGAGCAGTCATCAGGGGCCGTGCAGTTTACCTCTCCTTCTTCCCCCTTCTCCGAGTCAATCCCGTGCTTTTTCATTTTATTTGATTCAATTGCTGAAACTGCTGGGCTTCAAGATAGCATGGACGGAAGGAAGAGTGCTTTCAAAGGTTACCTCCAGTCGTGCCGCAACACTTCTGCCCACCAGGCTCTTGTCTCCAAGTCTGTGGATGAGCCCTCGCTGCGAGGCCGAGCTAACAGAGGAGGCGTGGCCCGGGCCTGTGCCCAAATGTCTGCCCCCAGCAAGACACTTAATGATGGACGTCTTGTAAACTCTTTGTTTCTACGTCAGGACCCACCTCCATCCCACCCACCAAAAGATATTGCAGGATATTGGACCACTTGGTCCTGTCCTTCTCTCTCTCTCTCTCTCTCTCTGTGTGGATGGAGTGATGACCTTGGGAAACTTAATTATCGAGAGGAAACAAGAGGAAGCAGATGGAGAAGAGGGAGGAAGCATCTACAGAAATATTGTGACTAAAAAAAGAAAACTGTTATTGATTATGGAAATATAACAAGAAAAAACACGTGGTAGCTTTTGTCATTTCCTTTTATTTTTCTGATGTTATGTTGATGATGATATCACTTTTGAGGATCAATATTTCCATGGTGACGTTCTGTTTCAACGTACCTTTTCTAGGAATGCTGTTTTTTTTGTTTTTTGTATTGTAATTTTGTTTGATTTAATCTGGTTGTTCACATTCCATATGAGTATTGGCAAAAAAAAAGAGAAAGAAATGAAAGCGCAGTATTGTCCCAAACTTGTGATACCCAACCCCAGCTCCTGCCCCTCTCCCTTTCTGTCCTAAGTGTAGCAGGCAATAAATTTGGAAATAGCACTTAAAGTTTCCATTATCCAGACATATTATTTAACAGCTGAATATTTTTGTTTTAATTTCCTCTCATTCACTTGTTATCGGTTGTGTGTTTAGTTGAGGAATATCAGCAATGCTTTAAAAATATATATATTATTACTGCAGTCAGAGAATACCTCATCCCACAAAGGTTCTGCCTGGAACTGTTGTCCAAATTGATAAAGAAATAAGGGGGAATTCTTTCTGTGTGACACCAAATGTGGCAACTCTGCTCAGCTTCAGATTTAAAGTTCTATGGTTGTAATAGTTACTGTGTAGAAACTATCTACAATTCACTGTGTGAGTTTGTGTTAAAGGAATAGCACGTGAGATTAATTTTTTATTTTTTGTTTGTTTTGTTTTTCTGTGAGCATAAGAGCATTACTTTTCTCTCCAGTGCCATACCAAATTTAACATTTATTTGAATCTGTTAACTGCTTGTTCCCGTTTTATTTTTGTTACAGGTAACCAAAGAAATATGTAGAAAACCAAAAACCCTGTAGTTTATTTTGCCCCTTTGAGTTTCTTAATTTTTCTTAGAGAACTGGCCAAAAGACAACAAACCGGGAGCTTGAATTCCTATTATTGTATTCACATAACTATTGTGTTGAAATTATACATGGCTTACAGTGCTGACCATTCCAAAAACCAAAGTGTGAAAAGTAAACTAGACTTTGGAGACATCAAAGCTTTTACATGATAAGTACTAACTCA
Organism: Colistium nudipinnis; assembly: GCA_016785305.1. Lineage (NCBI taxonomy): Eukaryota > Metazoa > Chordata > Actinopteri > Pleuronectiformes > Rhombosoleidae > Colistium > Colistium nudipinnis. Next base: position 229,691 of record JAFBJU010000471.1, read on the forward strand.
CATTAGGTATGAGGCCAAAAAAAGAAAAAAAAAAAGTCGTAAAAACCAACCTCGCACAGTTCCTCTGAAAAACAACAATAACAAAAAAAAAGCACTTAGAGGTGAAACTCTCCCACTCTCAGGCTTAACTTTTGTCCAAACAATCCTAGGATTGGCCGTACCACAGTATGAGCAGATCAAAAGATAAAAATGAGGCACTTGTGAGGCATTTGAACACATGTACCTTTCACAGTCCAAGATGTGTACACACAGAGAGGGAACACCTGGCCTTTACAAGCTATTATTCTGGTGCTGACATCACAAAAAATGTGGTTCTGAAATCTCTTTCCAACTGTTATTTAGAGGAAGAGGAAGTCTGTAATGTCGTTAAAGAAATGTCACGTCTTTGAACAGGGAAAAAGAAATCCAAATGAAGATTACAATAAGGGGGGAAAAAGTGAAAGCAGTTAAGATATACCAATGTAAGATGAAAACGACCAAGGGACATCATGTAATTCAAAGTTGGGTACATATTTTCATACTTTTTGTCAAACGAGCTCTTGCACTTGCGACAATTTTTTTCTTATTTAATGAAAGAACCTTTCTGATGACTTTGTGTTCCAACAGGACTGTTTCCTGTCACATTAGAGACTGATTTCTAACAAAGTACAAAGTGGCAGACAGACATCTTGAAACAAGATTTAAAAAAAGAAACCAAAAATAACACTACCTCCTTTTTCGAAAACAGTTCAACACATAGCCAATGGGGAGACTGAACTCTCATAATCATCAATTTTTCTCTCTCTCTCTCTCTCTCTCTCTCTCTCTCTCTCTCCATTCTTCCTCGACGATTATAATGAATGCCAAAATTATGTTACACTTACTGTATGACTGACAAACAAAGCTATTTGGTGATCTGGACTCCCCAAAAAAACATACACAAACAGATGTTTCACTTTCCATGGAATTCAAAATGACTACCTCTCCTTAAACCACATCTAAAGCACTCTCTATGTCTCAAATTGTGTCGTGCAGTGCTCGCTATATATTTCTATCAGCTGTGTAAAATGACCCTATCCCTGCACCTGATTAGCACTGGGCAGCCTCTGGACTGTGTGTTCTCACTGTATGTGTGCAAATGAATGATCTCAGCCAATGAGAAACCGGTCGTTAATGACTACGTGTTGTCGAGGGAAGCTGGTTGTCAGGGATAATGATGGGCAGAATATATGTCAGTGCCACCGGGACGCACGCGCACGCACACACACACACACACACACACACACAGGCAGACTCGCAGGAAGCATAGAAGCAGGGCTACGGGTTAGTGCAAACAGAGGCTCTGACCATCCAGATATCCAAAGACCCACGACACAGTAGTAACCCCCTTCACTAAAAAAACAAAAGAAAAAAAAAGAAAAACAAACACTTGCAGAGACACAGAGAAAGACCAACACACACACACACACACACTTAAGGAAACGCGTCACTACTACTAGTAATACCTAAACCAAGAGGAACTGCTGCATACAGTACATAGATGATCTCTGACTCGTGCTTTAAGGTACACCTGTAAACAAAACTGTTTTATAAAGATGTAGATTGTTCACAGGTCGCCATGTAAGAGTTCTGTTTTTTCTCCAGCTTGGCATAACATGATGTATTCTTGTATATTAGTGCTTGACTTATCTCTCCAGGGCATTCTCTTCATTTTGTCCTTTGATTTTCTTTTTTTTTTGGGGGTTTGTTGTTGTTTTTTTTTCTCTCTCTCTGCACCTGTTTAGCTATTGTAAAGCTTTCAGCTCTGATTCCTATACTGTACTGCTAATGCTGAAGTATATGTATTTATCATATTAAGTGCTGCAGATATCTTGGTTTAATCGTTTTTTTGTTTTGTTTTTTTTCTTCCATTTTTTTCAGTTCTTCATAAAACGTCTGGGACGCTGATTTTTTAAGTGTATTATCTCTAAAAAAATTAAAAGATTAAAAGTTAGATCAGTGGTTTAGGTAACACCTGTTTGTATATTTATCTTAGCTAGGTCTATTTTGATACTTTTTTGTCTCTGTACTGCATTTATGCATTTTTAAGGAAAGAAAAAAACACATGGAAAACAAACGAAAAAAGTTACTTCATTATGTATTGATACCTCAGAAGGACCTTTTTTCTCTCAGACAGGACCAAAACCTCCAAAAAGAAAAAGAGAAAGAGGAAAAAAAAAAAAGTAAGACTATGTAGCCCCTCTCTTGCTTTAAAAAATGCAGAGCTCTGGAAAGGTATTGCCGTTTGGTCCTTTCAGGTGCCAATTTATGTCCCCGTGACCCCTCCCTGTGACCCCTGACCCCTGTCATTCCTGTGCTGAACTCTGATCCACAGAGCTGCCGGTCCTCTGCGAGTGAAATGGGAATGTCGCTGTGTCCCCCACCTGGCCGGTGGCGACCAGTCTCAAGTGCCCATCTCCCAGTGCCGAGAAGGCAGGTCAAAGATCGACCCCTTTGCATTTTTTGATACTCCTCCTCTTGCATAGTCTCAATACCAAAATGTGGAATGGCTCTCAGAGATGCAGCTCATCCTCTGACTACCAAAGGCATTGAAAGCAAACATTGCTTAGTCCAAACCCCTGAACTGTAACCAAACTGTAAGCAGACCAATGCCACAAAACGTAACCAAACAAGATGCCAAGCTACTTCCAAAAGTCCCCCGACTCCACCGATAGCTGATATCTCTCGTTCGTCCACGTATTGGTGTTGAAGGACCAGTCTGTTTCCGATTGGCTGGCGAGTAACTCAAAGGACACAGGGACGCCGAATCCTGCTGTGTTATTGGACAGTTTTGAGGTGTCACGCGAGGGGTAAGGAACTCTCAGTGTGGAGCATTGCCTGACGGTATTATCAAATATAGACAGCCAGAATCCAATGGAACTACCACTTCATTTCTCCTCTGGTTTAACCTTAGGAATGTGTGTACATTTTTTCAGCAGTGACTCTCTGTGTTGTTCTTTAGTTTCAGTTTACTTGCTTACCTCCTTTTTTATCCTTTGGGTTTTGTCCTGTTTCTTGTTATTTGAAAGTGTGACCCGTGGAAGAGGCGGGGACAGGGACTGGGCGGCGGCTTTGGACAGCCCGGCCCAGCCCCCTGACCCTCCACCCCGGGTAGCCATGTAATGCCAGTCACTGCCCTTTCCTTCATGCTGTATAAAAACACACACATATATCTGTGTATTTGTAACCTGAATCTTCTTGTGTCTGTCCATGCAGACAATAAAAAACTGTACAGTAGATCTAGTTGCATGTAATCTGTACTAATTATTGACAATGGCATTATAAAATGCAATAAAATACTTATTACACTGTCCTATGTTGCGTCCTTGTTTCCTCTTCGGGGGTATTGAACATATATATGTACAGTATATACACAACTATAGAGCATGGAGAAAATACCCTACCATGTCACGTTAACTACAAAATAGTGCTACGCTTTTGCAGCACATTTTTCAAATGTGTTAAAAACACAATTGAAACAGGATGGTTTAAAAAAAATCTCTCTTCCAGCTGCAGCCCTATTGAAATCTATTGAAAATAAAATAAAATGCAAATAAATCCAAACACAGCTGAGTGCAGTTAACAGCTGACGACCCACACAGGTGACCTGTGATTGGCCTCATTGCTCATGGCAAGCACACACATGGCTTCTCCATGTTCTTTTCAGAAATATGGATAAAGAGGTCAGGTTGGTGGAGAGCACAGTTATTGACCATGTGGTGAATCACGGACCCTCTTTGAGAGGCTGTTTAAGGGTGCAGTCAAAAGTGCGGCGTTCCAACAGGTTCTGGATTTGTTTTGTTTTGTTTCGTTTTTTCTGGAAGACGAGAGGTAACGTATGCATCCCTCAACGAATGAACTGCACTTTACGGTACATACCTATGTTTATATTTCACATATGCTGACATTTTTGAAATATATTGATTGTTTTGAGTTTTAATATTACTGTAGGTAGGATTCGAAGGTTGCCTCCTACACGAGGGAGAGGCCCAGTTTCTTTTTAGATGAACAGGAAACTGCTCCCCTTGATATTGGTCATCGCAAACGATGCCTTTAAACTGTGAGAAATTCAGGGAAAGAGTGCTGGCAGGCCATGTAACTTTTGTCAGTGTGAACACGGCCAGCAGAACAACTGAAGAGTCCTTGTAAAACATTTAAAAAAGGACGACGCAGTGATTATTGATGTTATTACGAAATAATAATTTTTTTGAAAAAAGAAATCTTTCAGACTTTAAATATGAAATGTCTTTTATGTAATTGAAAATGTTTTGTTGGTGAAAGTGCTGAGCTGAGATGCATGTTTTTACTGCAGACTGTGAAGGGTTTTGAAACATTTTGACCGACGCTTGTGAGCAACGGTTAGAAAAAACATAAATATAGCTACTTCAATTTTTAATATGACTTGTGGGATACCGCTTGATATTTAAATGCTCCACTACTGCAGTTTCTAATGACTGTAATCAGGGAAAACCAATCAAGGCAACCACGTTTAACAATGAGGCTGAATGTTTTTGGAATATTAAGCAAACTTCCACTTAATATCCTGTTGAGTCGTATTATAGCCCAGAGGTAAAATAAATTTAGCTTAAATACGATCGCTGCAGCACAATATAAAAATCATGCTCATCAGAAACATATTCAATATTTGCATATCGATTTAAAACAAAAAAAAACATTCACATTTCAACCCTCGATATTAAGAAACTGGTCATTTATTATATAGTGAAAACACCCATGATCTCACACTGGCGAGCTTACTTGCTCGTGAGGATGGTGCTTTTCTGGTTTAGTTTGCCTTTATCTATTTAAATAGCTTTGTTCCTATTTTTTTCCACATTGAGAAAATGCTCTTCTTCATTATTCAGATCACATGGTGAAATTGCATTATAAGGAGATGAAATTATAAAATGCCTGCCGCATGCTAAGTGTTCAGAGGTCAGTCCATGTCACTCCTGCAGGATTCCTCAGAGGTCAGCAGGAGCTGTGATACAGAGAGTGTCCACCAGGAGGAGTAAACAAACTGGACAACACGAGCAGCATTTCACAAACACAACCACAGCAACAAACATCAGTGTGGCCCACTGACGTGCTCTGTCCAACAGGGTGGGCCAGAGAGCCCAGAACAAACAATTACCTGTCCCGTGCTTGTGTAAGGTTAAACACCTGTATACAGGGACGTTTCAAGACTCTCTCGGGGCCCCAGGCAAAAATAAATTAAAATAAAAAAAATAAGCCTTTGACAGCGCGCAAGTACCATGGGGGGCCCCCTATAACGGGGTTCTGAACGTGTCATTGCAGTGCTCCCTCATGGCAAGTCATTTAAGGGGTTTTCAGGTTGTCGTTGCTGTGGACCAACGTAAACAGCCGTCTTTTGGGGGCCCCCATTTAGCTCGGGCAATTCATTAGTTTGCCTGTGCCGTTGTGACGCCTCTGCCTGTATAGATGGCTGAAGTCTCATTAGATGTATATAATTTATTCAATATATATACTTTTTACTCATTCCCATCTTCATTTTTTTTTCATTCCTCTTCCTTACCCCCTTCTGTGTTCCTTTCAGGTTTGACGCATTCCCTGCAGCGTGTCTTTCAACCTTAGCGGCTCATCGTGGATGTGTTGCCACAGGGAAAAAAAAGAAGGGAATTGGCTGGATGTCTTTTGGAAAGTTTCAACTTTGTTTAATCTTGTGCTTTTAGTGAACTTCACCGTCAGCTGGGAGGGAACTCACTCTTAACGCTTAAATCCCTGTGACATTTTGGTTTTGGGAGAAACCCAATCCAGACACACAAGCGCGCACACACACACACACACACTGAGAAAGACACACTTGCTGGCATGCATACATCATGAATACTAAGCAGGAACTTAGTCCCATATTGTGCAAGGTGAGCCAGGGTGCAGAGCAACACACAAAGAGGTTATTCTTGGCGTGGCACACTAATGTTTGGCCTAAACCTGCGGCTGAAGCTCTGAATATGTTTCTTAATGCTCATCTGGACCGAGTAAGCAATAGCTGTGTGTATGTGCGTGTGTGATCGCCGCCATGTTTATGGGCCAGACAAAGTAGAGATATGCACCGATGAGTTGCGTATCTCGTGTAGAGACTAGGCATGAACAATATTCCGGCGTGTATGATTAGGTGGGTGTGGAGGGCCTGCAGCGTGGAGAGCACTGAGGTCCAGGCAGACCCTGTGAGTCATGTACCGAGAGCCATGCTGACATTCCGCCCCCCCCCCCCGCGCGCGCACTCCGTCACTGACATCCTCCCTCTCCCCTCATCTCGTGTCTGTGGCTGAAAGAGTGGGCCGCCCTCCAAAGTGTATTGACTCAGTCAAAACAATGCAATTTCTTGGCTTTGTCCAAGTAAACACCCAAAAATGTGTATAATGTAGTCAACAATCCGATTGGTCATTGATGTCAGTTTGATTTAGGCTTTTTAAAGCGCCCCTCCCCCCTGGGCCCAGGGACATGAAAGGGAGCTGATTAAGTCTGAAAAATGCCCGTCTTCATCCGTTTGTCAAATACTCCAACAGATGATACGATTCCCAGAAAAAGTGTTTAAATTGCACGATGATTGCTAAAAATGCTGTGACGAGCTGGCTGCTGACCGACTATTGGCTCAATCGACTCATCATTTACTCAACACACATAGCATTAATGACCAGCGTGTGTAGTACCACTTCATCGCATTTGTTAAAATTGGACCGTCTAACACCGAAATGCTTTCATTTGAATGAATAGCCTATTTTTTTTTTATATATTCCAGCAATCATGACCTCCAATGTCTCTGTGTGGGTTCAACATGCAACAAACACGGCAGACAACCAGCCTCCTGTTATTAGTGCCTCACAGGTCGCGTCTCTATACCCTCCCCCTGAGAAGCCATGAGTCTGATGAGAGGCTGGATGCAACTTCATGACTCCATGTGTGGCAGAAAGAGAGAGAGAGAGAGAGAGGGCCCCAGCTACAGAACAAAAGCATCTTTGTGAGTGATTGGAACCACATTTTTACCCTTCTCTCTCGCTCTCCGTCTCTCACATACACTATCTCCTCCTTTTCTCAATCTCCCAGTGGCATCAGTTGTTCAGCACCACCACAAAACAATCAACATTTAAAACAGTACTCAGTGGATATGCTCGGTGAGCATGTGGCTCCTCTGTGAACACACACACACACACACCCACACACACACACTCCTCATACACAAATGTTCTTTCTCTACTTTCGTCTGAACTCTCACCCCTTTTTCAATCCCTACATTTCCGCTCTCTGCCCCTCCCACTCTGCTGCTGTTTGCTGGATGGAGGCGTCCCCTGAACTCTGCTCAGGAGTCCTGGAGCACCTCAGTCATCCAGCGACCTGTTCTTTCTCCGCTGGCTCTTAGTGGACTTAAAAAAAAAAAAAAAAAAAAGAAGCCAAAAAAAGACCAGGTCTGTGAAGGTGATGTGAGAAACATGGCATGGCTGCCTTGGTGAGGTCAAGGTCATGCTGTGCAAAGGTGAAACGATAACAATATTGCAACATCCCTTTTATATAGTATCACACCAATATAGGAAACAAATATATACCCTATATACTATCCCACAGAAAGGATTCATGATTTATTTGAATCTTATAAAAACATGATATCAGTGTCTTTCAAAGTAGTACAGGAAGTATTGATGCAACAGCCCAATTCCTAATACATTTCCCCTTGTCATTGTTCAGCTGTGTAAGAACTTGACTGATTTGCCTCCTGAGGAGAATAAGATGAGGTTTCGTGGCAGTGCCGTAATTTACTTAGGTGGAAGTAGCTTACCCGTTAATTTAGGATAACATATAAATTGATTTTTTTTTTTTACACTTCAATGTTTCATACGGAACAAGCAAGAAAGAAGGATTAGCTGCAAGGAGGAAAGAAATAAGCAAAAAAAAAAATTGGAAATTATTTTGTTGAAATATTTATTTAAATAGCTGCCATTGTTCTCCGGGATGGACACAATATAGTCTAATAATACAGCCATTTCTGTCCTGTTAAGATAATCCTTTATTGTCCCACAGTGGGGAAATTTGCGTTTTTGCAGCAGCAGAGGTAAAAAAAAGTATACAAACATAAAAAGAGACAGGTTCAGAACAAAGTAAACTAAGGCTGTGCAAGAGAGAAGAATAGAGTAGAATATATATATATAGTACTGGAGATACAATATATACAGTGACCTGGGTACATGTAGTGGAAAAAGGACTGTATGTAATGAATAGTAACATAAGCAGTGTAATTAACATTGTTGAGAGAAAAAATGACACTAAGCACCCCGTTCACCCCTGCAGGAAGTCAGCAAATCTCCTGTATGACAAATGTTTAAATAAAAATAATAATAAAGAAACATTCCAACAGGATTAAATTACCACTGCGTACCTTTGGATAGATAGCGTTTATCCCTAATTATGTAAACACCAAGTTAGAGATGCAAAGAAAAGCTATCAGACCTCAGAGAGCCTTGTGGGTGCGGTGCAATGGTGAAGTTGGATAGGAGTCGGGGAAAAAAAGAGGACAGACAGCAAACGCTTTTCAGGAAGTTGAGGACATTTCTCCCCTCGCATTGTTCAGCAGCAGACTAGGTGGGGTAACTTAACGCTTGACGATCCTTTGAAGCTTGTATTTGTTTTTTTGATTTATGTCACTCATAGTTTCCGGTTTCATGATACGATACATAAACACTATGTGATCTTTATCAGAGTAATAAGACTAGTTCATCTTACACGTGACGCACATTGCGACTCAACTGGCTGAATTGAATTGTAGTTTTACAGAATTTGTAAGTGCCCTGTTGAAATTGCTCACAGCAAATGACAAATGGGTAATATATGCATGAAAACAGCATCAATTCAAGATGTGCTCGTGTGGATTAGCTCAATGAAACTTTATAACGCTGCTGTTTTGGCCATCAAACCTCCTTTCAGTGTTTACGTTTGCAGAATCTGTATTCATTTTCATAAACGCTGTGTGTGTGTGCAACGTTATATTGTGAATCTGATCTGCCGTCAACTACATACCAAAACCAAAAGCATCGTGTCAATATCAAACCAAATTCCTTCTAGAACAATACTCCCCCCCCCCCCCCCCCCCCCCCCCCCCCCCCCCCCCCCCCCCAACACACACACACACCCACAGAACAAACCCCTACAAATGCTTTGGTGTCAGTCTCAGAAGAGTGATGGTACACAAATTGAGGAGGAGGTTATCATGTTGTCAGTGAAAATGAAGCCTGTCTCAAAAGCCCTTTGCTGCTGTGAATTACCTCACACCCCTGCCCCGCCTCCAAACATCAATCACAGCGAAGGCACGTTTCAGCTTTTCTCCAGGTGAGGACAGGGCCTGCCTGTCGTGTGCTGTATGGTTTCGTGGCATGCGCGGCCAAAGCTTAATTTTCTTTAACCCGCCAGCCCTATTGTTAACAATATCAACAGGTAACATATTTGAAATAACATCCCTGACAAAGTTGTGGATAAGTTCTGGTTGTATGAGTCGAAAAAGAAAGTTGGAAAAAAGCAGTTTCGCCGAAATTGGTCGGCATGTTGGATATAAAGTAAGAGCGTTATTCATGCCAGCTCGGTTTGAAGCCCGGAGGAAGCACAATGTGCGTTTCCGGTCCAGGAGCTGCAGCCCAGCTCTCGGTGGGAGTGAGGAGGGAGCAGAGAGCAGGAGCACAGCACGGACACGCACTGCTCCTCCGAGGAGCTCACGCCAGCTGTGGAAGGTGAACTTTTTGTTTTGGGGGGGGGGCAGAAAAACAGACGGGGAGAGAGGAAAGCTGCGGAGCAGACAAAGAGCGGACACACACACGGACGGAGACCCACGCAACATCTGCTCTGCTGCAGGAGGAGGACGGGGCGACACAAAGTTTGGAGGAGGAGAGAGCGCGAGAGAGAGAGAGAAAAAAAAGTTTGCTCCGCCGGAGAAAATGCGCTGAAGCGGAGGTGCGGGACACCTACACGAGCCGGGGAGACTTCGTGTGAAGTGATAGAGGAAGAGTTGGAGGAAGAGAGGAGCTCGTGCAGGGCCAGGGCAGAGAATGAATTAATCCCCGGAGGCTTGGCTGCTCACCGTCCCAGCCAGAGACAAGGTAAGAGCTGCTGCTCCTGAACTCCTGTCCCACGTCGGATCGTGTCACTGTGAGTTCATGTGCGGAATCAATCCAGGCAGAACCAAAAAAAAAAAAAAAGTAGATCCTGCCGCTGAGCTGGAGCTGAGCGTGCAGGGACTCGTTCGGGGGAAAGCAGGGCGCAGACCTGCAATAAAGGTAAACACACAATACGCCTGTTTGTGGACGACAACCTTTACTCACCGTCACCGTTTAAGCATTGGCTCTGTGTCCGAGCGACAATTGCTTTTTTGAAAGGTGGACCTTGTTTTTAAGATGCATTTTTTCGTTTAAACCAGAGGTTTTGGCACCGTTTCTGTGAGTGAGCGCGGCGACGTCTTCTCTCTCTCCCTCTCTTTGAAACTTTTTAAAACTTTTACTTTTTTTTTTTTTTTTTTTTTTAACCTTTTCCAGCTGTTGGCAATTAAAAGATGAGCGCTGCAGTTGTGATCACTCAGGTGAACTTTGTTTTGTATAAAACCTTAAGTGTCCAAAATAATTGTCAGACGCTTTTGGTGGCGGTGATTGCGGAGCGAGCCTCGGGAGCGCGCAAGCAGCTGGCCAGCTGAGGCAGGCGCGCGCCAAAACACATGGAGGCGCGTGATCTATATACTGAACTCGTATTGCCTTATATATTATTACCATCTAAGAAGATGTTAAGCAATAATAATCAAATGCTGTCGTGACTTGATATCACCACCTCTGCGTAATCCTACTCACTTTGTTTAGAAATTGCACATCACTTTTTCCCAAAAAACTGTCAACAATTTGCAGGAGATTTAATGGCTAAACGTTGAGTTTATATGACAGCCATACTGCTTCAGCGTATTATTTATTTCGGGCTTCGAGGTCGATTGAATGATCCATCATGATGTGCTCCCTTGAACCATCTTGAATCTTTCAGAGGTGTCCGATAAGGTGCTTTTCTTCAAGGAAAAAAGGCAGCTGGAATGCTACTTTGCTGAAACACCTCACCATTGAATAGTTCGACAAACGTATGAAATGTTGAACTTTAGCTGAATTGTCCTGAATGGTTTTAATGGTTGGTTTGTTCAAATTGCTGGAAGAATGCTGAAGTTATAAGATGCCAAAAAAAGAGCAACACGCCGAAACGCCTCTTCCTCAATCTCTTTGAATAGCTGAAAGGGATTCATGCTGGTTCAAGTCATGACTGATATCACCTCTGCATATGAAACACAGCCTGTTGGCCTGAAACGTTCGCATGACCCGAGCAGTAATCTTTGTATTAACATTTGTTATTACCTCCTCTCTCGGCCGCAGGCTCTCTCCTTTGCCCCCTGCGCCTCGTCCCATAAGAGCCGGGCCTATGTCCATGGATGAGGAGAGGAGTGCCCCTGCCATCTCCCCAGAGCTGCCTGATGATGGGGACCCCAGTACACCAGTTCCACCGCCAACTTCCCACACCACAGAGAGAGTAAACAGCTGCCCAAAGCCATGCGCTTGTGAAGGTATGACAGAGGAGAGAGCAGAAAAAAAAAAGCACAACTCTGCTGTGTACCTGTTTGTGTCACTGTCTTGGAGAGAAACCACCAACGATTCTATAAACAGTTGTGTGATGGCTTTAAACATGCCCTGAATAGGCTCACAATAATAAGTACTTACACCCGGTGCTATTTAAACTCCTTTGTTGTTGTTGTGTTTTTTTTTACGGTGTCCCTGTGTACTATAAAAGACATAGTCTAAAACGGAGTCTAAAGGAAGAGATTAACCTCTGCACTCTGCACTATTTTTCACCATGCGGAGTAGCTCCCCAAATTTCGTTGTGTGTGTAACATACAAAGACAATAAAGTCTATTTCTATTTCTATTTCTATTTCTAACAGATTATTCTAAAAAGGTGCTCGTGGAATATGGCTATGTGTAGATGAATTCGACATTGGCCAGTATGTTTGTGAATGTATATGTGCATGCGAGGCCCTTTCTTTTCTGTCCACGCTGGAGCATCTTTGCCGATTCAAAAGTAAAAAGTGTTTGTGGGAAAAGGCTTGAGAGACTTTTGTCTTCAGTAATTAGTCATCCCAAATGTTGGACTCGGACACTGAGATCTTGACTCCTTCTAAGTCCGAGGAAAAATGGATTGTACACAGTTGTGTATTGAGGTGGTCGGCCTGTGTGGGGGACATGCCTCCGTGGACGATCTGAAGGATGAGCACCAAGTCAGAGCTGTGGAACGCTTTAAGGCTGCAATGGCACTCTTGGGGATTTTGGTAATGAACCTATGACCCTTTCCTTTGTGCGATTAGTCATGGTAAGGGTTGACTGACATTGGGGCGGGGCCAGGAGTATCTAGACCAACTCAGAGCAGCATTAGGCCTCTGTGACTCATCCGGGATCGGCTGCAATCTCCCTGCAAGCTTAAGTAAGAAATGAAGCACTGACTGTAGATCGGAGTGCAGGTCCGATGGGATAATTTGGGTAGGTGTGGTTCCCCGTTAGGGAAGTGTGCAGAGATTTAAGTGTCCTGTTGGCATGGGAACCTGCCACAAAAATCTTTGTTGGTTGATGGGTTTTTTTTTTTTTTTTTTTTTAGTTATTTGAAAGCGGCAAGTCTAAACCCAGTCTATCGTGATTTCTGTCCAAACGCACATATCTCTCCCCCTCTGCTACATTGTTGTATATGATCGTGAGCGCACCGCATCCGATTTAATAACAATACCAGAGTGAAGAGTTTCGGAGTAAGGTCGGTGTTTGAACATGTTTTTCGTGGCTGTGCTGACTTAACCTGTGCTCATGAGGAAGCCGGCGCGAAAAAGTATAACTGTGGCTTCTCTCACTAAAGTTAGACTGCTTGTCTGGTCAGCCTCTGTGTGCGTGCGTGTCTGTATGTATGTAGGCTGAGGGTAGGTAGGTGCGGAGGGCAACAAGGCCCGGCTTTCAGCGCTGTGTTTGCCGCCCCCCACCCTTGCCTCGGCCCGCAGGGTGCAACACAACAGGCACATAGATCTACCTGAGGCTGAGAAGTTTTGTGCGTGCATTAACAGGACTTGATAACAGCCTCCAAGCTGGCACTGTTATTTACATTGAAAGCTTCTTTTTTCCTCTCTTCTTCCTGGTTAAACACCAACCTGTACATGACAAATGTGTTCTAGTAGCCCCTGTAATTAGTCTGATTTGCCATTTCTTCGGAGCCGTCCCTGCTCGTCGCCGCACGGCTGTGCGTGTGAACGTCTGCAAGGGGGTAAACCCGAGGCTCGGCACTGCTGAGGCCTTGGACAGCACCCCCCGCTCTGCTCAGTCATTACAAGGCCGTGCGTGCGCGCGTGTGTGTGTGTTGCTCTCACTCTTGCCTCTTACCGCCACATGATGGGCACTCTCTTCTTCTTTCACCGCTGGCAGCTTCTCTATCTCACCTCTCAGCCGCCTTGTTTCTGTTTATCTGCCTTTCCGCCCGTCTCCCCGGACGCAACTATAATTTGTTTTCATATTAAAAGCAATTTGATAGGATGCAAATTTGAATTTGTAAGTCATTTAAGTATGTCTCGCAGTGTTTTTAAGATGTGGGAGATTAAAGTTGCAGCCACAAGGATAACAATGGATAGCAATTTGGATCGCCGTAGTTAATTAATGTTTAATTTTGCACTTCTCTCTCTCTCTCTCTTATTTTCCTCCAGACTGTTGATGCTGATATTTGCCTTCTTGTCCCTTTTTCGTCCCTGAGGTTTTTTGAGGCTTGTGTCTAATTTGGTTTCTCACAGCAATTGAAATAAAGCAGGGGCAGTTTGAGGAATATTAAGCATATTTGAACCACGGAAAATTCGCTTTTTTTTTTTTTATCCTTCACGACCTCACAAACATCCTCTTTCTTTCTCGAGGACAGACTTTAAATACCCATGAAAAGGCTGATAATTGAAAAATAGCAAGTAACTGTACATTTTCTGCTGTAACAAATAAGATGGTCCCCCCCCCTCAGGTGTGTGGTTGAAGTCGACAGTTGTGGCAGAACTGATGTACGGCCACATACAATATATCGTAGATATCAGTGTTTTTTATGTAACCGATAACATATCTACACATTTTTGTGTCAGGAATATGTCTAAAAATATTATACGATTGAATTATCAAATTAATTAGATATTTATTGCCACTGTATTTGTTTTGAATATCTGCTAGCTGGATATTTTTATCTTTTCTGATACCAATACCGTTGTGTAATGGCTGATATGGAGAGCTAATCCATAACAGAGTGAAAAAACAAACTACTTATTTACCTTATTTTAACAGCTGAGTGATGATCACATAATACGATGCCCTATCCAGAATTGCGGTCAGTATTGAAGGCATTTCCGATTCTGGTATTGGGTCATCTCCAGTGCCAACATACACTCTGATACCAATATTTTTTGTGATGACCCAATATTTGCCCATAATCTCAGCCTGTTGAAGCGTGAATTCGCCACGGGAGCTTGTCTCTCTGTAAATTCTACCTGAATGTGAAATCTGTCTGTATTTCCATATGCTGTATCGTGCACATACAGTGCGTTTGTGTACGTGCTGGTGGTGTCCATGTTCGGTGAACACATTTCAGGCTCCTTGTGGTGACAAGAGAAGAATAGGAGCTGTATTTTCCCATGGACCGGAGGCATTTCATAGACAAAGTAACGCAATTAAATTCCCCTTAAGCCTGTTCAACAGCAGACCGTTTGTGTCTTTAATGAGCTTACACTACTTCATTCTCTCAGCAGCTATAATCTCAAATTTTGGACATATTCCAGTACTGCACTCTCACTGCCTCGGTACGTGTGTGTGCAAAATTTGGCTGGATTGCAGCAAGACAAATGCCTCGTCTTTCTTTTTCATTGTGTGTTTCTGAATGTATGGGTTTGTAACTTTGTCGCAAGATACAGAACCCACCCCCCTACACACACACACACACGCGCGCGCGCACACACACAATTGCTGTAGTTGTGTGCTCTTTTCTCTGTATTGTCCTACGTCCTGAATGATCAGAATCTCGGTGCTTGCGTGTGGTTTCAATCAGTTCCAGTCATTACGCTGGCCAGAGAGCTACTACTGCGCCGTCTCCACTTACCGCTCTGCTGCACATTATTCTGCTTGGTTGCTCTTCACCTCATCTCATTGTGTCTTCTGTCCAGAACCCTCAACTCTTATCTTTATGCTTTTGGAGATAAGTCAGCAGGGTGTGAATACATACACGCATTCCTCCTTTTGTGTCTGAATTGTGTGCTTCCAAGTCGGGCTGCAACTGCAGCAATCATTTCTATTAATGCCCGATCTTACAACAATTGATCAATTAAGAATTTTTGGTTCTGTAAAAAAAACAAAAAACAAGTGTATGTTCATGAACTGTATGTCTTTGCCAAAGGGAGGCACACATTTCTAGAGACTTCCTATTCTATACATATGAGAAGTTTATGCTTATTTTCGTGGATCTGTAGAAACAGGCCTGAGGAAAGCTCACCCAGCTCACGTCTCTGTTATTGTCGTAAGGCACATCAGGCTGCACTCCCCTTCAGGTGATTCAGGATATGTCCCATGAGTTGCCTGCTCATATAACCTGGTTGTTTGTGTGCATGCGTGTTGTGCCGTGTACTGTGTTTATGCAAACCATTCCCCAATGCGATCCATATGTTTTCGCTTTAATGGTTAACTGTTTGTTTACGAGGAGACTAAAATTCCTCTGGATGGCCTCTTTAGGGCCACTGACACGTGTACATACACCAAACTACAGACACACATGAACAGGCACATACATGAACTCTCTCACACACACACACAGTCGGTCGAACACAAACCAACACACAAGCTCACCCACACATGTAAACACGCAGCCAGATCTCCTCAGCGGCTCTTGATTGCTCTGGTCTGATTTGAATTAGAGGCTCATCTTCCTCAGATCTCAGAAATGGCTCTGAGGTCGAGCGGTTTGGGGGTTTGATGCTGATGCCAACACACAGTTGGTTGAAGGCCTGCTTGGATGGCACTAGGGGTTTGTGGGGATGTGTTTAGCTCCAACAATCGTGGTTTTGAACGTTTACAGAGGGAACGCTTTTACTCAGTCACAGGACCTACATACTTTTAATTCATAGTACTCTGCTGGCAACAGACCTCTTGAATGAAAATGTATGCCAGACTAATATACTGAAGCATTTAGGAGTAAATATATATTCTGACACCAGTTGTATATATTTATATTGTATTTATTTATATATCTTCATCGCTCCAATGAGGGCAGTTATAATTATAGTAGACGTGCGCCCCCCCCCCCCCCCCCCCCCCCCCCCCACCACACACACACACACAAACACACACACACACACACACACACACACACACACACATACACACTATGGGGGGCAGCGTGGGCCAATGGGAGGCGATCATTTAATTTCTTAAATAATTTGTGTTCTCAATAGTTTATTTTACTGATCAAGATTGAATCGGAACCTCTGCGATCTCGACGTGTAACTATATTTGCGATCCAGATCGGGCCACTTCCGGCGGAACACCCGCGATCGTCAATGAGCGAGCAGAAGGGGAGGTGTCACCGACCGGATGTCGATTACTTGGCGAGCAGACGCACAACTTTCCACTCAGCAAAGTGGAATATAGAAAAAGAAGACCAACTTGTGGAATTAAGGCAACAACACGAGTGATTTATAATATTTCATACAAAAACATTTGAGTTTCTGTGAGCTTTCGTGTCTGTGGAATCGCCTCGGGGAAATCGCCACGACAAACGTCAGGTGTGTGCTCTTGCCGTGCGGCCCGAATCATCTAGTGCGCGTGTGTTCGGTTGATTATAATGTTTACAATCGCTTGAAACTGTCCGTATGTCTGTGGTCTCCCACGTTTTTAAAGTAGCCAGCCTAAATCACATTTCCAAGTATTTTGTGCAATTTCTGTCTCAACCGTTTAGCTAAACGTTTAATTCGCTGATCCAATGGAGTTTTCTTGAAATGTTTGTTGTGTCGTCATGGGACCAAAACTTTCCTATAGTCTGCTTACTTTGCTGGGCTTTTGTGTGGCTTCAGTAATGACACAATTGCCCCCAAAAGCATGTATGAGAACACAGCAAGATGACAACAAGGATGAGTATAACCAATAAATGCTACCTAAAGCCATTTTTTGTTTGTTTAAATAATATTGACTGAACTCTGAATATTTTCTTAAACCTACCAAATGTCAGGAAAACATTAGTCAAGTGTTGCCCAACAGCACTTGTTGAAAAATTCATTCATTATCCAGCCACAATATTTTGATTAACAGCTGAATAGAACAATGGGTGATTTTAGGTAACTAATAGATCTTTCTGTCTAACCTGATTTACTAATCTAATTGAATTTTAAACAAAATATGTTGGTGGTTGATTACAATAACATGACAACATGTTTGTGCTTATGTGTATATACATACAGTCTTTTTACTTGAATATATTTTTAAACCCCGTCATTCAAAGAGTTGTTGAAAGTCAAATAAGAATGGATTGGTGAATACACAATTCTATATTCACTGCACACACAGCCTATCACACACACACACACACACATCTCAAAACTAGACATGTGGCCGTATGGTGGGTAACAATTATTACTAGTGGCTTTCATATCAGAAACAGGCTGATTGAGACTAATGGATACAACATGGGCTTTAGAAATAGCTTCCACATGCAAGTCAGACGTGTGTGCGTGGGTGTGGGTGTGGGGGGAGAGGGAGCTGGCACTAAGCATTTGAAGGTAGCGTTTAAATGTATGGGTTTTGTATGTGTGCTCGTGTTTATGTGCTGGTATGTGTGTGTGGTTTGTGTGTACCCCTGTCTAATACAACAGGAGTGCAGTGAGTACTTCCCAAACTTGCAGGTCCCGTTTACGTCTTCATGAACATAACGCACTCAGAATTCGTGCATCATACAGTATAAAAGTGTGTGCAAATGCACACACGCACAAAGTCCTGAAAGTGAAAGCAAATGCAGGACCTCTGTTGATGAAGACACTAGTCTCTGTAAGGTTAGACAACCGTATTTATAAATAGGGACACAAGATAATGGTCCTGCATGAATAGGGACTAAATAGTAAATGGTCTTTATTAACATAGCTATTTATAGTCTTGGAAGATGTGTCAGTTTACACTGCAGTTTTTACACAACACTGCCATACTTTAGGGTTTTTGTATCGCACACACATTCACGCTCTGCTGTTTAGGCTGTCAGGAGCAATTGGAGTTCATTGTCTTGCCCAAGGACACTTCAGCAGGCGAATTAAAGGAGCCAGAGATTGAACCGCTAACCTTCTGGTTAGTGGGTAATCTGCTTTACCTCCTGAGCCACAATATATTTCCTTTCTACAGTCGCTAGACAAGTTTTCAGAAAAAGTTTACTGCCAATGTGTTGTCTTATTTAAAAAAAGTTTTGTTGTGTGCCAGTGTCCCTGCCTGGTCTTTGTACTTAGGCTAACACGGTGTAAGATCCTACTTGTCTTGATTATTTTTTTTCTTAATTTTGAAAGAAAGTACCGCAATTATTGTCCATCATTGTTTTACTTCGCTCTGCAAACTCTGCTGGGTTATTCATCCAACCCCTACAGCTGAGATACTTTTTTCAGTAACATTATATATGTCTAGCTATAAAAGTGGGGATTATTTTTCCGAGTTATGCCAAGTGTCTGAAGGAATTTATTTGTAAGAGTGAAAGTGAACTGGAGACGGAGGGGTGTGAGAGGCAGGGGACAGGAAAGAGAGGACAGATAGAGAAGTGAGCGAGAGTGGATAGAGTAAATAAGCATAGTCGGGAAGTGTTGAGTCCATGCGCAGGACGTGGTTTGGTTTGTGTGTGCGTGTGCGCGCGCGTGTGTGTGTGTGTTTATCAAACCCAGCTGGCTCCCATTTGCCCAGGAATGAGTCTGCACCTCTCAGAGGCCCATGCCTGCCCGTCTTTGAAGGCCTCTGTGTAGTGTGGGTGTGTATATATGAATGTATGCACGTACGTATGGACGCATGTATGTGAAAAACAGCTTCATTAGAGGATTGTGTGCTGCTGGTAAACATATAAAACACCCAGACATGAATTTACTGTTTGAACACTATGTTTATATCCTCCCATGTATTCCTTTTTAAACGCATACGTCCACACAATTTTCAGGTTTCACAAGCATGCACGTGGACCCCTAAACAGTCCCAAGGGGTTGGGTTTAACTATTTCCAGATGCGAGTGCAGGACAGAGCACACACAGACAAAATCTTCTGCTTTGTTGAAGTCAGCAGAACTACTCCTATTTAAATAAATTAAGTGCCGCTGGATGGGGAATGACGAGGGAATAGCCAGGTTTACTATGAGTGGGAAGAACGTGCTGCATGCTGCTGGTACCCGATTTAAAAAGAAAGGAAAGGATGGGAACCTGAATGGCCTCGGAAATAAACTGAAGTCTATATCATTTTGTTCTCGCAGACGACTGTTCTGCTGTTTATTAAGCGTGACGGATTTGCGTGTTTGTTTTACAGATGTGTCCCACACCTATACTGAGCCCCTCATATTGAGGTCAAATGGAACCCCGGAGAGGTTACTAGGCAACGATGGGGACAACTGTAACAGCCGCATCTCAAACTCTGAGCTCGGGACGCCCAGCAAGTCTATCACATGTGAGTAAATGGCACGCTCTCTCTCACACACACACACCCACACAAACTGACACACACGCCGACCCACATATACTTGGAGACACACACGCAAAAGGGACAAGTGAGTGTTTAGGTTCCATTGCAGATCACCGGCCTGATGAGTCACATTGTCCTGACCCTAAACAAATAAATGTGCACACCCCAATGAAATGGGTCCAGTAATCGTACACAAAGACTGAAATATCTATATTTTCAGCAAATGCGGTCAGGTTTCTGATTTCAACAGGCTTGAAATGTAAAATCTTCCAATTTTTGTTTTACTTTCGTCTGCCTGTCTGCATTTTATTCTCTGTTTGACTGTCCTTGTTGAGACTTGATTGTTAACGCGTCGCCATGACAACGCGAGGTGAGCGTGACTGGCACTGTGAATTTTGATTCCATTACTCATTTGCCTTTGATTATTTTACGGTGCCTTGGACCTCTTAGCGTTGCTCAAGTGAAAATGATTCTGCCCCAAAAAGTCAATCAGTCAATCAGTCAATCAGTGGAGAGCAGGTTCTGCATTCAGGCTCGTTCCACTTGCCGCTGTAACTCATTGCTTCCGATTCTTCCTCTGTTATTCTGGTGAAAAAAAATGTTGGTTTCGGGGTTTCACTGATTACATTTTAGAATGCGTAAACTGCGGATCGACCTGTTGTGTAGAAAAGCAATCAAACTTTCAAACACAATTTCCATTATTTTCTTGGTGTTTCGAACAAAGTTGGACGACATTTAATTGGGTGGCGTTCGCAAAAACTACAGCTCCCATCAAGGCCGCTGCGAACGTGCCATAAGTCATCAGAACTGTTTCTGCCTTATCTCCCCCCTCGCCCCACATGTTTGCCATGTTAAACCCACAACCCACTTTGGTACGTCTGTGAAAGGCAACAGAAATAGGACCTTATTTAAAAAGAAATGACCATTCCTGACGCGATAATCCCCGATAATGCACCTGAGCTTGTGTCAGGCCTGGATCATTTTTTTGTCCTTTTGTGTCATAACAAATGTCTGTGTAATGTTGGAGGGGATTTTGTATTATTCCTGGAACGGAGCCCAGATTTCCCCCACTTTCACACTTTCACTGATTGATGTCGGTGTTTATTCTCTACGTGAAACCAGTGTTTGACGTAATATACCATGGCTTGTTTAGCTGGAGTTGGAAAATTGCAGGTGGAGAGACGAGTGTGTCCAGTATTGTGGGATTTATTTACACTCCGCTTTCAAAGTCCAGAACTTTTTCCCCCAAATCCCCAGCTGTCCAAGCAGCACCGCTCCACCTCCAATTTGCTGGTGGGGAGCATTGAACGCCTGAACAATTTTACAATTTTATATCACCGACCGCCGCCACCACCACCTCTTTTCCTCCCACATTATACCATGCCGGTTGTTAGGCCTCAGTCAGAGAGAGAGAAACGCTCTCTCACTCCCCTTGGTGCGCAATCGCTCCTGCCCTCTGTCTCAAAGCCAAAGGTTACGCAAGTGTAGTATGTCATTACCCCGCACCGCATTTCTTTTTCTTGCTTTCACTCAAGATTGAAATAAGCACAATCTCATCTAATTTTTAAAAGTACTTCTCCTGTGTCATTTAGCCACTTGGAAAGACCAAGCTCCGCAATAATAACACCCGCAGAACTGCGAGCGACGTCGTGTTGCCGCGCTGGGCCACAAACCCAAAAAGCTCTGTAAAATGTTTAAATGCCCCAAAGTGGCCCAAATCTGTCCATCCTGTCATTGAGAGAAAATCGGGGGTGGTGTATGGGAACGAGCGTTAAATCACCGGGGGGACCGAGGGGTGAGAGGAAGGTTGAGTAAGCCGACATCTGAGCGACTAGGGCTTTTTTTTTTTTTTTTTTTTTTTTCTTTCTCTTTTTTCCTGGAATCCTGGGCCAGCCATGGGTGACATGCACAAACACACAAACCTGCTCCATCATAATGGCTAGGTTGCGGTAACGGAGAAACCAGCAGTTGAGTCAGGAAATGGATAAGTAGGTGAAAGCAGTGTGTTTTGAGCTGAGTAGGTGTGTGAATTGTCTGCTACGTGTTTGCCTCTCTCTCCGTGTGTGTGCTGTCTGCTGTGTGAGTCTATTTCAGGCCCAGGCTTGGAGGACTGGGAGGTTTGGCTTGGATTTCTGCTTCTCTCTCTCTCTCTCTCTCTCTCTCTCTGCCCGTTTTCTCTCTGATTCATTTTACATCCCCATAAAATCCATGAAACCCACCGGCTCCATATGCTGTGCAGGGGGAGTTATGCAACGGCAATAAGGCCCAGCCTGCACTGGCTTTTCATTTGCCTTCATGTGCCTCCTCCCCTCCATCCATAGCTTCCTCCCCTCCACAACTTACACAATCACACATGTGTTCGCTGGATTAGAACCACAAACTAAACTAACTTCTTCTTAACGTTACCCCCCCCTCCCTTTTTTTTTTTTATAAAGATGAACACAGGCGGCTTTTGTCCGTTTGTCCTCATAATTACACGACTGTCTCTCCGACTGGAGTGTTTCTCTGTTTTTTGTCTTTTTCTGCCAGGGCAAATTGGTTTGTGCATCTTTTTAGCAGTTTAAATAGGGTTTGTGTCGTTTTTTTTTTTTTGTTTTTTTTTTCCAAATCATGGCTGGTTTTATCTGGTGTCCTCCTCCCCTCCATCCATAGCTTCCTCCCCTCCACAACTTACACAATCACACATGTGTT
The DNA here is from genome assembly GCA_016785305.1 of Colistium nudipinnis. Lineage (NCBI taxonomy): Eukaryota > Metazoa > Chordata > Actinopteri > Pleuronectiformes > Rhombosoleidae > Colistium > Colistium nudipinnis. Next base: position 252,144 of record JAFBJU010000471.1, read on the forward strand.
CGCTGGATTAGAACCACAAACTAAACTAACTTCTTCTAAACGTTACCTCCCCCCCCCTTTTTTTTTTTATAAAGATGAACACAGGCGGCTTTTGTCCGTTTGTCCTCATAATTACACGACTGTCTCTCCGACTGGAGTGTTTCTCTGTTTTTTGTCTTTTTCTGCCAGGGCAAATTGGTTTGTGCATCTTTTTAGCAGTTTAAATAGGGTTTGTGTCGTTTTTTTTTTTTGTTTTTTTTTTCCAAATCATGGCTGGTTTTATCTGGTGTCGTGCAGAGTGTGAAGCAGTGACTCAGGCCTGCGGCGAGGTCATGACTTAGTGACATCTGCGAATCTGTGCACGAGGGGCATTGTGAGTGAGGGGGTGAGGATACGGAAGCAATGCGCGGAAAAAGTTCTCACTCCGTATGTTCCGCCTGGTCGCGATGACATCAGACCTACAGTATGTGTCTCGCCCTGGGCCTTTGACAAGCTGTCTGATAACAATGTGAAGAGGGAGCGCTGTTAACATGTGTGACTGTCTGTCATGACCTAAGTCGAACACACAAACGCACACAGGCACACACTGCCTGTCGGTGATGATGCCATGGCCACACTCCCGTCTTTGACGTCACGGCCCCAGCAGGACGCACATGTTCGCAGATGTTTAACTGCTGACACCTTTGTAATCGCGGGGGAAACACATGACACATGCAATTTATCACTGACGGGGTCACCGTAGCACGTATGACTTTTCCACTGTTTTTTTTAGCTTGAAATATTTTCTCTTTTCACGAGATCAACATTAACCAAATAGAAGGCAGTTTTTTTTTTAACATTGGCCAATTGCAGCATTTTAAGTGTTTGCGTGCGTGAGGGAAATGCTGCATGGAGCTGTTTGTTATTATCCTGTCCTCAAAGAAGAGGAGTGTGCAGTGTGCAGTGTGTTGTTGGCGGGAAATCTAACGGGATTGTGACAGTGCTTTTAATTAGAGACCAGTCACTGTGCTCAAAGGGTTATTCATCTCTGTTGCTCTGTCGCTTTAATTCTCCCCTTCATTCCTCTCTCTTTCTTTTGTCCTTCACTCACTCTTTTCATGGCTTTGCTGGTCACCTTTCAGTGCGCACACTCTACATTTGCAAATAGGAATGGTGACACCGAGCATAGTGTTGAAAAGGCCAGGTGTGTCAGGTCAGGGGTCGCGAATGGATGAGGTGGTTGGTGGATGTCTGGGGTCAAGGAGGAGTTTTCTTTTGGGCCATATTTTTGTACAGTCACTCGGGTTTCCTCTCACTTCAAAATACTGCATAGGCTCAGTCCCCCTCGGATATTTGCACACTGGGGTGAAATTCCCCAACAAATGACTCGAATGTAGCAAAAGAAAATATGAAAAGTCATAATCAAGTGCTTACCCAACAGCTGCATTAAAGTGAATAATTAGCCTTTCTCAATGTCAGAAAGCCACAAAAAGAAAAGTGGAATTTTTTCCAGATCTTTGGGCGTCGGGCCCGTGGTTGTTGTTCTTTTTGCGGCAGCTAATGTCGTATATCTTTTTTTTTTTTTTTTTCAAACTCAAAAAAAGGAGTGGAATGTTTTTGGCAATTTACAGTGAAAATGCAAACAGACCCATGCCTATGCACATGTGTGTGTTTTCCCTGGCTTAGAGAGGCTTTGCTGCAAACATGTGCAAGCACGACTACATCAGTCAGTCACTCCACAATCAGCCAAGCGGTAGTCTCCTCATATTTAAGCTATTGTGTGTTGAAACCTTTCAGGTGGTTGAGTATTGACTAATTTCCGCCAAATATTTCACTGACACTTGTCACTCCATTTTGCCGTCGATCCCTCGGGGCCAAAACAAGTTCCAACAGGGGAATCTGAAAGGCCCTTGAACACAATAATAATAACAACAGTGAAATCAGACCTGCTTATGGAACCACTGTCTGTAAATGTGTCTGTTGCCTGAAGGTAGATATTGTGATGGTGCAAACCTGTATTGGTTCCTTTGGGAATTGCAATCATTGTTGCTAGAAAGCCATTCAAATGAACAATTTGAGCCAGCCAACCACAGTCAAAGACGCAGAGGAATCGGCTTGGTTTCATTCCCGCTCGTTGGAAATCCAATATTGAGCCCAAAGATTGAACAGGAGTACAAAAGTACCACCTTTCAGTGGAGGCGAAATGAGTCATTGCTTTTCACATTACCAGAATCCGAGAGCCAACAGCCAGGTGCACAAACAATGTCTATGGGCGACGCTGCAATAAAATGAAATGGCATTTTTTCGAACGAATGCCGTGATAGGCATCTCTGGTGGGATAACCCCGTGGTTTTAATTGTGATGACGGGGAAACGGCAAACCGTAGTTATGCGTGCTAAAATGACTGAGACTCTTAATAATTGTGTTCTAACGTTTATTTTTGGCCAGAGTTGAGTCACACATTTTTATTTTATTTTTTTCCAGTAAACACTGGACATTTTTTTTTATTTGGTTATAGCTCTCCTTGACTTTTTTTTTTAATGTAGACAGTGAATGTAACACCTACAAGCCTTGTATACATTGGCGCAAAGAATAGCAGCCAGCTTCACATTTTTAATTGTTTTGCTTCTTCACACGCTGGTTCACAGTTAAAAACCACTCTCAGCTGGCCTCAATTTTAGATCCTTTAGAAATCGTATGCAAATATTTTGAGACGAAAGTATATTGCGTCACTCAAGCCAAGCCCACATCATTCATCCTTTTCGTCCGTAATCGGATGCATGAACAGCATTGTTGTCGCAATTGTCGCCGCAATTGTTGCACGATTACTCGACAAGTAATCCAAATATGTATTCAGAAGTTTTTTTGAGTCTTCATCGTCAGAAAAGACTTGGCCTCTCGCATACTTTGCTTCTGTGCTGCCGTGCGCGGTAATGCCCCAAATTGTCGAGACACATTTGTGTATCGTTACAGGGATGCAGACTTGCGGGCGCGTATATCATCCTTCTGTCTCTCTTTTTTTTTTTCTCCCTGTGCTGTTTGAGATTTAATATGAAACACATTGAGTCTGACGAGAGAGAGAGACGTTTCTCTGAGAGGCCGGGACTTTGATTGTTGCGTCTATGGTTTCGACACTTTCAACACTGGAAACCTGCAAAGACGCACACAAACTCGGCCTGCCGAGACGGTAGGATATAGCAGCTGGAACACAGACAGACGCTGTTCAGTCATCCCGGTGACTCACTCCAGCGGAGGATAAGTAGAGAGAGGGATGAACAGCCGTTCCCTGGTCTGGGAGGGAGGTGTGTAAGTACAGGGTGACTGAGAGACGCCAGGAGAGGAGGAAGAGGTGTGCTTGCGTGCGTGCGTGAATGTGGGGGGTGTGCTGCTGATGGTGACTCACCACTGCACACCGACCGGCCAATCGCGCATGTGCTTGCGCGCACACGCATACACACACACACACACCTACCTATCCGCACGCACGCACGCACGCACGCACACACACACACACACCTACCTATCCGCACGCACGCACACACGCACGCACGCACGCACGCACGCACACACACACCTACACACACACACACCTACCTATCCGCACGCACGCACACACGCACACACACGTGCACACACACGCACACGCACACGCGCACACACACACACACACACACACACACACACACACACACCAATTATAGCAGAGGTCCCAGGACCCCCAGTGGCCTACGCTCCATGCACGCACACTCTGTGGTTTCCCAGTCTCATCATGTTAATCCCACAGTCATTTAACTCTTTTATTTGCTGTTATTTTTAACTAGCTCCCACCGCTGACTCATTGTGTTCGTGAGTCACACCCATGCAATCCTCCTGGTCCAAAAAATCCACAATGCGGCAACCGATTTCTTCTGTTCGGTTCCTGTTCTTCTTTTTTTTTTTTTTTTCCTCTCCATTTTCTCCCCTACTTCCCTGATCTCAGACAAAGGGACCTTGTGTTTTTTTTCTGCGCGTGAGCATGAGTGTGTGTTTTCTGCACGTGTTGTTGCGTGCATATTTTGGTGTGTGAGAGTAGGCCTAAACCTCAAGTTCTGTTTGGAGACAGTCCGGACTCTCTCAGTCTCTCTCTCTCACTCTCTGGCTCTCTCACTCTCTCTCTCTCTCTTTCTCTGTCTGCGTGCCAGTTCTGCCTATATATGCCACACACGCACACACACACACACACACACACACACACACACACACACACACACACACACACACACACACACATACCACAAACTCATACCACAAACTCAGAGGAAGTATATGAATTTCTTAATCCCCTGTAGGACGATACAAAACAAGAAGGAATACTGAAAAGTTGTGCACAGCCTCCCTCCCCTTTTCTCTAATCCCCCCCTTCTTCCCGGCCTTACCTACATCCTGGCCAGCTCAGGCTGTTCACATACAGTATTGTGCAAAAGGCTAAAAGTGAGCAACCGCAAAGAAACAGAAAAAGGATGAGACAGAGAGGGACTGTGACTGTGACTGTGGGAGGACGAGAAACAGACATGACACAGCAACACTTTCTGACTTTTGACATACTTTTGAGCAGAAAGTATGGCTTCTTCTCACTAGCCCTGTGCATGCATGCTCTCCTACACACATGCACGCACAAAGACATGCACACACACGCACGCACGCACGCACGCACGCACGCACGCACGCACACACACACACACACACACTGGCCCTGCAGCCTGCCAAACATCTGGAGTGAAGTTAGAAAACGCTGAATGAGAGAAGCTTTAATAACACTGGATTGGTTGTGAGACCACCGTCCTCAGCCAATCAAAATAGACCTTGTTGGGTTATCTGTCCCCCAACGGTTATCGAGCGAATGCTTTTATTGTCAGTCATGTTTCATAGCTCGAACTCAGGACCACACTCTGTGTGTGTGTTCGTGTGCGTGCGTGCGTGCGTGCGTGCGTGCGTGCGTGCGTGCGTGCGTGCGTGCGTGCGTCAGGGCTCTCTCTCCCTGACACACACACACACACGCGCACGCGCAGAGGGCGAAAGGTAGGGTTTCTGCTTTGATTTTGTGTGGTTTGCTCTTGCGGCCCCGTTCAGTCACACCACACATTTTCACACCGTACGCTTAAAGGTCAAGAAAATATTTATGGCCTCCATAGGATGGCATTTAATACTACCATAATATATATATATATATAAAAAAAAGAAAAAAGGCCTTCCATTTTATTCATCTTTTCGGGGAATGTTTGGTTTGGCAACCAAGGTGTGCCTTTCTGCCTCGTCCTCTCGAGCGGAATAGTCGAGACGTGATAGCGCTTGGAGGTGAAATGTACCGCGTGATATAGAGAGCCAAGATGAACAAATGTGCTTGAGCTCAGGTGTTTGTGTTTGCAGACGGTGTAACATTTCATAAAAAAACTGCGTTCTCTTAGAAACCGGTTCTGATGTGATGTGTTTCCAAGTGAAGACAATCCTACCTCCCTACTGTCTCTTTCTAGTTGTGTAAGAGTCTAGACAAGTAGGATCAGGGGTCATCCCTCTAAATGCATAGCTCTTCCCTTGAGCCCCTGCCTTTAGGGTGGGCTTTGTAATTGGACTCAATTTCCTAGGGCCTCCCACTCCGCTGGATCAGCACAAATATGCGTGCGCACGCACACGGAGGGAGGCCTCACTCGTGTCCGATTCTAGACGGCGCTCAAACAAACACGCGCGCGCGCACGGGATGGCAAGCCTGTTCACTCCCATGTATATACAGTTTTTTTTGTTTTTTTTGAATGTCAAATAATATTTCTGTCTCCTAATAGTTGAATGGGGCTCACCCACAATTCTATATTTTCAGAAGGGTCCAAACCTGAAGAGGCAGAAATATCCGGACCACCAGTTATCTGTATTATGGACCCGGTTGTAAAAACAGCGGGTCCTTTGACGGCAGACCCTCCAATTGGGCGAATAAGCAGAACATCGGTTGGTCGATGAGGATAAACATAACGTAATCAAAGCGTGACCCCCACGCGCAACCTGGTACAATAAAACACAATCCATTGTGTGTCAACGAGGGAGGCTGCCCGTCTGCTTCTTTTATTTTCTCGTTCAACGGTTCAATTTAGTTCCATTCAGCTCAATTGCGTTCCTTTCCGTCACTCCCCAGCTCAGCCAGCCGCCAGATCCACGCCCATCCAGCCCAGCCAGCCCAGCCAGCCGTGCCGAACGCAGCCCAGCAGCCATGTACGGAACGGATCCAGGCAACACTCCACCACCACGCAGGCCCCTCCCGCGCACTGTCTGCAGCACACGCACACGCTGCACACGCGCGGACTCCAGTCCAACGGGGTCAGGAACGGGGGCCACCACGAGCATCCGAAGCTGGGCTCCCTACCAAGAGGCGGCTCGTCCACCTCCTCCTCGTCCTCGGCCGGACCCAAACACACCAAGAAGTTGCGCTCCAACCCGTCCATCACCTCTCAGGGCAGCAAGAGGAGCAAGAGCAGCTCCAAGAGCACCAGCTCTCAGATGCCCGCGGAGACGCAGGATGGTGAGATCTCGCACAATTTCCTCGGGGCGCATTGGCGCAAATATTAGCCTTCAGTTTGTGTCATCCATGAAGTCATTTTGAACCAAGCGTATATTTAAAGAAATATTTGCCAAATGCAAACGCCCGCACTGAAAATGTAGAAATCAAAAACCCAAGAAGAGCTGGAAATCTGGCTGGGAAACACATTTTCTTTATTAACATTGTCACTCCTTCAAACTCTGCTGAGGATCTCCCGGTGAATTCAGGTTTGTCCTATTGGCTTTTGTCTCGGATTGTGGGGTTGTGTCAACTGTTGTGTGTCGAATCTTTTCACGGAGCAAGTAAGCACCCAGAAGCATTTTCAAATCGAAGAAAAGTTGATACGATGGGGAAAAAAAGACAACCTTTACTTGAATGATATGATATGACTTTTTAATAAGAAACATATGACTGGACCGTCTATCAAAAGAAAAGTATTTGTGTTGATATACGTCTCTCTCTCTCTCTCTGTCCACCAGACTGCTGCGTCCACTGCATCCTGGCCTGCCTCTTCTGTGAGTTCCTGACTCTGTGCAACATCGTGCTGGACTGCGCCACCTGCGGCTCCTGCGCCGGCGACGAATCGTGCTTCTGCTGCTGCTGCGCGTCGGAGGAGTGCGGCGACTGCGACCTGCCCTGTGACATGGACTGTGGCATCATCGACGCCTGCTGCGAGTCCGCGGACTGCCTGGAGATCTGCATGGAATGCTGCAGCCTCTGCTTCTCCTCCTGAGGACTCGGACCACGGCAGGAACGTGCACGTCGCCCCCTCCCCCCCCCCCCCACAGCCCCCTCCCCCACACCCCACACCCCCAGCCAAGCCCGGGAGCATCTCTCGACCAACATCTGACCAGCTGAGCGGCGTTGCGAGCAGGTATTGTTGCCCGGGCGTCGGTGCGTCATGCTAAAGTGGCCGGGCCTAGTCGGGCTCCACGACGCGCTCCATGCTTCTGACGGGGCTTTGCTCAAGACAAAGATGTGACCTTAAGGCGGACAGCAGCCACTGGGGGACTCTTCCCACCACTTACTGATCGCACCGCGGGATCCACACAGTTGTGTGCACGTGCAGAGTGAGAGTTTGCCAGGCCGCGCGGCCTCGGGGACCCCCCCCTGCTGAACCGGCGACCGTTACAAGGGGGGCCCCTTGTGCCGTCCGAGTGACTGGAGTTTCTTTTTTTTCAAGCTTGACAAATGACCTCCATAGGCAACTGAGGGGGGGGGAAAAATGGCTCCAGCTGGATTTGAATGGTTTTTCTATGGATAAGAGCAGCAGCGTAATGGGAAAATGGACTTTGAGCTCTCGGTAGGAACGTGCCGCGTCCTCTGGTCCTCGGCAAGCTTTAGAGTCCTCCAGTGCGAACGCTGGCGGTCATCGATGCAATGTACAAAGTAGAGGGAAAAAAAAAACAAAACATTAATGGTGGCTTGTGGCAATATTACAGTTGTTGTATTTGTTTGTTGCTAAAAAAGAAATGCATCTCACTTAAAGGACTTATTTAGAGAGGAATCCCGCCAGTGTCACGACGGGACACATGAAATGAGTGCTGTACGCGACGGACATGGCAGAGCAAATGGGTTGACTGCGGTAGAACCTTTTCTCTGCTCCAACATGTGAAGGGAGAGCGCTCTCAAAAAGTCTCTCCTCGTTTGACATCATTCTTTTTGAGGAGCTTCGACTGTGCTCGGTGAATTCTTTCGTCGTCCGATCAGTTCTGGTAGAGGATTGGAAGGCGTCATCTCCTTTTTTTTTTTTTTTTTTTACATATTTCGTTTTCTTTTGTCATTCTCGCTATGTGAACAAACGGCCCGAGCTGAGCGCTCTCAAAAAGTCTCTCCTCGTTTGACATCATTCTTTTGGAGGAGCTTCGACTGTGCTCGGTGAATTCTTTCGTCGTCCGATCAGTTCTGGTAGAGGATTGGAAGGCGTCATCTCCTTTTTTTTTTTTTTTTTTTTACATATTTCGTTTTCTTTTGTCATTCTCGCTATGTGAACAAACGGCCCGAGCTGAGCCGAAGGCCTGAATTTTCAAGTCGACTCCTCGCCTCCACCCAAACTCTTATTAATCCTCGTTTTGTCGATTTTAGCGAAGACATTTGCATTTCTCCTCTAATGTGAAAATCACATTTCTGTGTTATCGGGGTTTTTGCCGGGCCCTCTGACATCGCTCGACATCTAATTGCATTCCTCGAGGGGAGAATCTCCCGGCGTTATGCCAAGTCGGATCCATACGCTCGTCGTGTGAATGGTACGCCTTTAGATAACAGGCCCGCACTCCCACATGCTCGGACGCATATCCAACCCGATACCTCTTGAGATGTCACCGAGATCTGTTGTGCGTTTCATTTTTAAATGACTTGATACAAATCTCTCTCCTCTCTGATCAAATACTGTTTGTGCAATCCTATATATTTTTTTTAAACTTTGAAATACCAAAGAGTTTTCCTCTTACTGGACCTTAGTTTCTAAACATATAATTACTTGTACATAGAAGTTTTTTATTTTTTTTTCTTCCTGTGCGAGTGTGGCTGCGGTTGATTAAACCCTATTTTAAGGACTGAAATCTAACACTGTTGATGATAATACACTATGGCTGTAATTAACCTGATAACACAGAAGCAGAATATGCAAGTTTGGGGAATTCAGCTAATGCATTGCGAAGATAATATGACTCCCGGTGTCTGTTTATATCAGATTGGATAGGTTTCTTATTTTGGGACATATTCAATGTCAAATGAGACAAAAATCCTGGAACGCCCTGGAAAACAATGCAATACTTACAGAGAGATTTATGAAGGGAGAACTGGATTCTATACTGTTACGTTTAGAAAATTATAAAAATGTCACTTTGTCTTAGATAGATATCCCGTAATGTTGCATCTGGGGGCACGCCCTCGGTCACCAGACCAACCTTGTCCCAAAGAGAAAATTGTGATACATGTCTAGGAAAGCGTAACCCATTCCTAAGCAAGACTAGTTTGTTTACAGGAATAATTACAAAGGGAAAAAAATATATATTTTTTATTTTTTTAGGCTTCATGTCCATGATGTTGCTACGGAACCAAAACCCTCACTCTGCCTCCAAGCTGCCACCCTTCAATTCAATTTAAGTTGCTCTCATGCACTAGACAAAGTGAGGAGGATTATAAATACCATAATTATTCCCATTGGCTCGTTTTACCTCTACCAACAGTACGTTCCCTGTTTTTGACCGAACCCAATTGACATGTTGTTTCCCGTCATCGATGACTCTGCATGACCACAACCTCCCTCCGAGCTCGAATTTCAATATTCTTACCACTCTGCTTCCCAGCTTCTCAATGGGCTCAAGCATAGTCCAGGTGGCCAATTTTGAGGCCCTTCAAGATCGAATTCCCTACATGGGAAGTGGCCTCCAGTCTTGGTTTCGTGGCCTTGTGCTGAGATTTCGGCTGGACCAACTGTATTAGGAAAAAAAAAAAAAAAAGGCTTCGCAAGTCCCTTTTCATCGTCGGTCCTGTGAGGTTGCTATTTGGGAGCGAGCGCCGGATTTGTTTTTTCTTCTTTGAGCTAAAAAGAAGAGGTTAAAAAAAAAAACTCCTGTCCCACTGTGAAGTACAGCATGAATGTGAAGCAGAGTGGTAAATCTGTCGGCGCTAAAGTGAGGTGCTGCCACGCGGCATCATTTGAAACAACATTTGGGTACGGCCTGGTTTGAAAAACTTAATTCAATTTAATGGAGTTGGAGTCCTTTTTTATGGCTCAGCCGTTAAACGCTACAGGCCCCGCGTAGTGAGAAGAGCTTCCCGGCTCTCGGAGAACAGGGGCAGTCTGGAGGCACGCGCAGAAAAACCAAAAAACACTTGAGAGGTTGGTCTGGAGATGGAGAATGCTTTCTAGACACCGAAATGAACACTGTTCTTGCACTTAGACCATTCTCTGAGTTTTAGAGAAGATTATGAGGATTTTTGATTTGGTGCGGTGTTTGTATCGGACAGGCCATCATCTCATTTCCAGACATGTCCCTTGTATTCAGTCAAGCTATCTCAGAAATAATGGAAGTCGGTGATACGCAGTATTATCAGTATTTTTTCGTTAGTATTACCTTGACCACAGAAATTTACTTTTAAAGTTGACTTTTCTAGTTTTTGTTTTTGTTTTTTGTTCTTTGAAACGTTGATCTCATTGCGAGGTGAAACGCGGATTATTGACTCGCGGTCCGAAAGTTATCCTAGCCCGGCTGAATTGTTAACAGACTGTAGTCCACTATGATGTCGTTTTGTTTACATTGCCACCATGTAAAGTTCATTTGAGTTGCGCGCCTGAAAGTCACACTAAAATCTCTTTTGTTTCAATACTGAATAAACAATGTGAACTTCAGGCCACACGTATCGGCTCGTTATTATTCCGTCCAAGAATTTCGTCCGTGGGATCAGAGTGGGTTGTCGAAGGGGCCTATTTCGGGGATTCTTCGTTGAATCGCGCGCGTCAACACCGTCGATATCGGTGTAAATCATTTGCTCAACTTCAGAAGATGCTTAAAGTGAAATTCGCCGACAATCGGCCGAAGACGTCGGTAAGGTAAGCTCGCTGTCTGGAAAGAAAAACCCTACCTTAAACCAAACAGTCTTATGGAATAATTGTCGTCCCAGTTTTTTGTGTCTCCATTTAGGGGCTCTCGTAATCCTCTTCAACATCGGCAGATTTTCCCACGGCTAACCTCCGTCGCTTGAACCGCCCCTGAGCTGAGAGGAGCGGAGCAAAAACCGGCGGACGGGGGGGGGGAGAAAACGGAGCGACAACTGGGCTCATGCAGAACCCAGCCCTTTAATGTGTTTTCTCAAAGGTTTGCCAAAGTCGCTCAGGAGGAATGCCTGTTCAGGCCAATACGTCAATGTGTGGAGAAATGCAGGGGACTTGTACCGATTTTCCGTCTCGCAGTGAAGGCGAAAGCCGAGGTTCACTCTTCCCGCAAGAGGGATAAAAAAACCCTGACTTCGCTTCTTTGGGTTCCACACGTTGAGTAAGTCTCAGCAGACCCGAAGACCAAATGATAGACTCTTATTTTTGAGAGACCTTCATAATTGGCGAAACGGTCGAATGGTCTGTTCTGTAGTGTTTCTATAGCTGTTGTGGCAGATATCATCAAGTCTCGTTCCAAAACACGACTAGAAACAAATAAATGGTAGTTATTATGTCATTTTAACTGGCTCTTTTTCTCTCCGTTTCTCTCTCTCTCTGCATTTTTAACCTTTGAAGCAGTTTTGTCTCGTCGAAACAATTTAAACAACTTCGATTTCCGCCGTTCTAATTTAACCCCTCGTGTTGTGTTCCAAAGCTTTTGCTTTTGCTTTCTCTCTGGCGAATTGATGCTTCTTCTTTTTTCTTGGCCTTTCCGTCTCGCAGTGAAGGCGAAAGCCGAGGTTCACTCTTCCCGCAAGAGGGATAAAAAAACCCTGACTCCGCTTCTTTGGGTTCCACACGTTGAGTAAGTCTCAGCAGACCCGAAGACCAAATGATAGACTCTTATTTTTGAGAGACCTTCATAATTGGCGAAACGGTCGAATGGTCTGTTCTGTAGTGTTTCTATAGCTGTTGTGGCAGATATCATCAAGTCTCGTTCCAAAACACGACTAGAAACAAATAAATGGTAGTTATTATGTCATTTTAACTGGAAATGGGTCACGCCGGAACCCCAACGCAACATGAGGGTTAAAAGGCCTGCGAGTGGGTCAGCTACTGTGAGTTTTCTTGTGTGTGTGTGCCGAGATTGCTGCCTGTGTGTTTGAGGGGGAGGGAGGGAGGGAGAGAGAGAGAGCGCGCGATCAGGGTGCGAGGGGGTGACGGAGGTTAGACAGAGAGGCAATTCAAGCTCCTCCGTGGGAGTCTTAGCGCCGAGGACGTCTCCGGACATCTGCAACTATTTTGCAGGAAGCCATGCTACCGGCGACCCTCATTTCCTTTTGACATGCGCACACCACACATGCGCGCGAGACGCACGCACCGCCTCCACAAATCCAAAAAGTCAAACGCACCCCCCCCCCCCCCCCCCCCCCCCCCCCCCCCCCCCCCGCACCCCCCCCCGCCCCACCCCCCGGAACGTGCGCCGCGAAGCAGGCGCGGGCGACAAGTGGCGATTGAATATTAAGCATGAAATTACAAAGGCTGCATTCTAATGGAGGTGATGAGGTCATAGGCTGGGATGGAAACCATAAATTAATACCCCTGACATGACGAGCCACTCGCCCTTGGCTCTCGCCAACCGCAGCAGCTCTCCCCTCCTCCACTGTCAAAGGAAAATACTCCGTTTTGTTATTAATGCTGGGAGGGGGGGGGGGGGGGGGTCAAAGGAACGCAACAGCAGGCGCGCAACTCGCACAATGCGCCGGAGACTTCTCTGACCTTCGAGTGTGGCGACGTCTCTAGAGGTGGTCGTAAAGTGATCCTTTTGTCACGCTGTCAGAAAAAAACGTTGCATCCTTTGGAGCGCCTTCAAATATTTGCCTTTCATGAGTGCTCCGGCGACGTATTTTCAGACCGTGCCAACCCAGAGAAAAAGACACTGCGCCCTGTGGTAAACTTGATGATCTCCGCTTTTCCTTTCATCCGGAGGCCCTGGAAACAATGGCCTTCAGACGTACACACATTTGCACCCGAGTGCTCCTTAAAGCAAAACTCCTTAAAAAAAACCCTTCCGTTCGTCTCAAATACATGGAGCCGAGCAAAGTCATAATGTATGTCGACTTGCGAGTAAATCTCTGCCATTCGGGTGTCCTTTTTTTTGCCTCGTTTTATACCTGCCAAATTATCAACATGGAATGATTTCAAAGATGGTGACTTTTTCACGCACATTTATGGTCTGGCGTTATTGTTTTAGGACAATATGACTCACTTACTAGGCTCACATCACACAGCACAAGCTTCCCTTTGTGTCTGAGCACCAAATACAAATTGCGTCCACACCCACTTTCACAGAGACCCTTTGGAATACTTTGTATTGGCATGACACCTCCGCTCCCGTACTTGCCCATTCGCCGTCAGCTTTTGATTTTTCGTTAAGGACTGAGCCACCACTTCATCGGCTGGTGGGGGGGGGGGGAAAAAAAAAAGTATATCCACCCTAAGTGAAGCATTGCTCAGAGCAAGAAGAAAATGACATGATAATGCTCTTTTCTTCATTTCACAAAAAACGGTCCAATCGACCACTTTATGGTCAGGATTGAATTAGGTCAAAACGCCTCTCTTCATAGAAACAGACACAGACTAAATGTACCAATAAATAACTCTGGACAAGAAGCAGTAGAAAATAACTCACTTCTGGCTGTAAACCGGAGGGAGGAGAGCTCTGCTGGAGCGGCTCTGTGAGTCAGTGGAACGAGTGCCCATGAGGCCCGACATCTTTTCTCCCTACATGAAAGAGAGATAAAGAGAGTGGGTCAAAGACAGAAATGAAAGAAAGAGGAGTATTAGTGTGTGTTTAAAAAAAAAAAAGGTTACTCTGGCATCACTGTGTACTTTATACTGTACCTTTTGGAACGGAGACATTTGCTAATATTTCTTACTTCTACTCTTGAAGCATTGAGAGAAAAAAAAAAATAAAAAAAATCTCACAATATGACTTAGAGCCAATAAAATACGATTTCAAAGACACGGCTGGGGCCACCAATCCACTTCATTAAAGGGCATATAATGATGGTTCATAAAACGGCACACTGTGTTCATTAGATGCCGATTACGTGTTCGCCTCTTTCACACAGCGCAGCAGTGTTTTACAACAAGTCCAACCGAACCAAAAATCATGGCAAGCAGACGAGCTTGGATCAGCAACAAAAATGTGCGCGTATTGTATCGAGTTACTGCCGCTGAAGGACTACTGGGGGAACCACAACCCGTGGGCTTCTATGCAGTGGGCGTGCGCACGCGCACAGGCACACACAGGCACACACACACAGGCGCACACACACAGGCACACACACACACACACAGGCACACACACAGGCGCACGCACACACACACACACAAACAGGCAAACGCACACACACACAGGCATACATACACACACACAGGCATACACATACACACACACACAGGCACACACACAGGCACAGGCACACACACACACACACACACACACACACACACACACACACACACACACACACACACACACAGTCATACACACACACAGGCACACACACACACAGGCACACACACAGGCACACACACACACAGGCACATACGAGTATATACACACACACATATACACAGGGTTGGCAGGTAGGAGACGTTTGTTGCTGTCTTGGTCTCACGGAAGCAGCGGCAGCAGCGAGTGGGTGGAACACAGCCTGGGTGGAGGACAAATGACCATCTGCATGTGTGAGCTTTAAAAAGTATCCCATACCATCTGATATGTGTTTTGACGTCAGCTGGGGGTGGGATGGGGGGGGGGGCTTTCTACAAGCGGCTAAAGTGCCGCCTCAGTAACGCTGCCGTGCGAAACGGAGGATTTGCGCTGTATGCCTCCTCACGGGACAGGAACACAAAGGCCCTCGACTCCCAGTATGTGCTCGGAGTGACGTTCTCATTACAGATGTCTACGTCCCGTCCCGATGCTCGCCCGCCCCTTTACTCCATCCCAGCTCTGCCGAACAACGACCATACATCTTCCTTACAGGACGATGACAGATTGATTCATCTAGCGAGCCCGACCCCCCCCCGCGGTGAGAGCATCCGTTAGATAACGACCCGCTGATGAATCACCTGAAAGATCTCACTCCGAGCCGGCGTAAAAGTCATTTGGTGTAATGTCTCTGCATACCTGTGGTGCCGCCCGCCTTACTTGACCCATTTGAAATGCTGATCTGGGGCCAACTGGGTCACCCCACCCCTCGCTGAAATGCAGATTTAGGACTGACTGCATGAGCTGCATTTGCTCCGGAACCAGTCTCAAATGGGCGGCAAACTAGGGGCCATTGTTCAGCATTTGAACATGGCAAGTCACGGTGACTGACGCTGCACAGAGCGAACGGCAAGACTTGGCACAAACACTCGCTCGCACTGCACCGGCCACAAGCACTCGTGCAAAATCTCCACCGCAACCGAAACGTTACCCTCGCCCTCTACTCGGAGGCGCGTTTAAAGCAAATGCAGAAATCAGGCCGGGGTCATTAAAAAATGCTTTATCCTTCCCAGCTGCCTTGTGAATTCAGCATAAAGGGAGAGGAAGGCCGACAATAAAAAAAGGGAGACATTGAAAGATGGGGAAGATTTAACTCCTTGCTGAAAACATAATGAATGCCGCGTTAGCAAGGGCACACAGCAGCTCCATCGCAACGTGACACCACCCCCCTGCTCAGAGCTCCTGTGTCAGACAGGGGAGGTGCACGCAGAGCAGGCGCTGCCACTTCAGACTGGTAGAGCGTGGGAGAGGCCAGAATAACCAGCGCTGGCACAACGACATTGCCTGAATGTTGGCTCTCCCCATTAGCTGGGACCGGTCCTCCGTTTGAGCTGCTGCTTTCAGGTCCTTTTTGGCCTGATGACTCATCGAAGGGCCTTGTAAAAACAGTAAAACCCATACAACTGACAATATAATGTATTTTAATCACTGGTAATTCATCTGTGCTAATTTGCTCGGCATGTTTTTCACATTCAACCGAACGGCTTAAATAGCAACCCAATGGCGGAATGACATACTGCAGCAAGGGGAAGTTGTTTGAGGACCATTATGGGCTATAAGTACTGGATGCCCAGCAGGGAGTACGGTTCTTTGGGATGAAGAAAATATATATAAACTTTGGAAAGAAGACTTCAGAAGGGGGGGGGTTTGCCCTATTTCATCCACAGAGAGGTGCTGAGATGAAGGGCAATATTTTTTAATTGTGCCCTGCTAGCCAATTTCAGCTGGTGCGTGGACCTTGGACAGCTCATTTAGAAAAAACAATGCCCGCAATGTCACCAAAGTTTTTTTTTGACATTTTAGGACGACATACTGTGGATGTTTTCGCTGAGATTTTGGAAAAGATATTATACCAGTTTGTTTTGTTTCACCTTTTCTATACACTTTCAAATGTTTGATTCCCACATTTATTTTTTATTTTTGGCTTTGTGGACGCTTTTAAACTTTTTGGGGGTGACATACTACACCATGATGTTTTTCTTCACATATACCAAGGCATTTTTTTCAAATTTTTGATTGATTGATTTTGATTCACCCTTTTAATGTCAATTTTTGACGCTTTTGGGCCCGTTTTTTTTTTTTCCACTTAATAAATTTTTTTTTGGAAGACATTCTTTAGTCGAAAGTTATCAATTTTTGTTTTCTTTACTTTCTTTTTTACCTCTTTCATATATTTGCCATTTGTACAATACTATGCAACGATGTTTCTACCATGACATACCGTACTATGATGTTTTTAACTTTTTTCGCCTTTTTGATGTATTTTCACATTCCTGATGGTTTGATGCATGTTTCAAGTTTTTTTTCATATTTTTGCATCGATGAGATAATGCTGTGTGGCTTGCGCTCCAGGTGACATCACCTGAAGCAGCGTTGGATCTTTGGTCTCCTATTCCATACATGGTGACAGCTGAGCTGCTTCTGGATCCACAGTATTCAAATATATCACTTGATTCATTCTGTAATATACTTTTTCTGGCAATTTTCATGTGTTACAACTAGTGATGTTTTTTTGTACTTGTGGCATATACATGTATTGAACATCTGCCCATCCCGGGAAGAGGGACCCCTCCCTCCAGGTTCTTCAAAAGTTATTTGTTACCCCATAAAGGGTTTTTTGTGTTGTTCCTTAATCTTTTTATTTGAGGGTCTAAAGAAAGATAATTTAACACCTGTACAGATTGTAAAGCCTTCTGAGGCAAACTGATTTGTGATTGAGGGCTATAAAAAATAAAATTGATTGAAGAATGTTACCATGTGATTGATTTTTTTTTTCATATCTCAAAACTACATACTATACCATGATGTTTTTCGAATATTTAGTTTCACCTTTCCTTCCCTTACCTCACCTATAGTGTAGTAGGTGTAGTAAATGTTTGACTTTTTGGCCGAACGTAAGGCTATAGTAAGGTGTTTTTTTACAAATACTTGGAATTCTTGACGACATGCTACACTATGATGTTTTGACTTTTTTCACTTTATTTTCACACCTACCCTATTTTTAGGCCCTGCCGATGCTATTGTGAAAATTTCGAGTATTTTGACATTTTTGACTTCTTGGCCGAACGTAAGGCTACAGTAAGGCGTGTTTTTGTCCATCTTTTGAAATTTCAACGAAATGCTACACTATGATGTTTTGACTTTTTTCACTTTATTTTCACACCTACCCTATTTTTAGGGCCCTGCCGATGCTACTGTGCAAATTTCGAAATTTTGGAAATTTTTGACTTTTTGGCCGAACATAAGGCTATAGTAAGGCGTGTTTTTGTCCATTTTTTGAATTTTCAACGACATGCTATACTATGACGTTGTCACTTTTTTCACTTTATTTTTGCACCCACCCTATTTTTAGGCCCTGCCGATGCTACTGTGCGAGTTTCAAGTGTTTTGAAATTTTTGACTTTTTGGCCGAACATAAGGCTATAGTAAGGCGTTCATTTTACAATTACTTTGAATTTTTTAGGACATGCTATACTATGAATTTGTCATTTTTTTCACTTTATTTTCGCATCTACCATATTTTTGGACCCTGCCGATGCTACTGTGCGAGTTTCAAGTGTTTTGAAATTTTTGACTTTGTGGCCAAACATAAGGCTATAGTAAGGCGTTTTTTGGAATGTTTTTAAATTATCGACAACATGCTTAACTATTACTTTTCCACTTTTTTC
>JAFBJU010000473.1:1472-39628 GCA_016785305.1 Colistium nudipinnis
ACACACACACACACACACACACACACACACACACACACACACACACACACACACACACACACACACACACACACACACACACACACACAGACAGAGAAGGTGAGTTAAAAACAAATACACAAGGAGTGGAACACAGAGGACGTGATGCTGCTCGGTAAGACTTGTTGTACCTTGTTGTGCTTTTTCTTGTCCAAGTAATCGTGCAGAGAGTTCCTCTCTCTCTTTTTGAAATGTCTCCTGTTCTCTCTGCAGGGCTTGCAACTCCTTTAAATAAATGAGTTATTATTATTTTATTTTTTTTATTCATAACATTTAAAATTAAATGATCTGAATGTCTGAGATTATTAGATCGAAGAACACAGCTTAAAATGCTGTCAACTGATTCTTGTCAGACCTGTGTGAGTTGCAGGATGTCCTGTGCAGCTTTGTCCTCCGCTCTCCTCCTTTTCTCCTCCTGCTCCTCACTGATGTCTGAGCGGGGCTCAGCGGGTTTCTCCTCTTTCTGGATCTCCAGTCTCAGTACGGCGGACCTCAGAGCCTCCAGCTCGGCACCGGCTGCCTCTCGCTCTGCCAACAGGGTCTCCCTCAAAGCCGCGCTCTCTCTGGCCTAGACATGGAGAGAAAACACACACACACACACACACACACACAACTTAATACTGTGAATCCAAGTATCCCATCGCAGGATATAAACAGCTGTGATCCCGATCGCTCACCTCCTGGTCGGCTCGTAGCTGCAGCTGCATCAGTTTGACCTCCATGCCCTTGTTGAGCTCTCTGAACTTCTCCACCGAGCGGGCCTCCGTCTTCAGTTTCAGCAGCTCTCTCCTGGCGGCCCTGCGCCGCGCGCAGCACTGCGCAAACACCACGGCCGCACGCACCCGCTGGTACGCCTTCCTCGCCAACCAGCCGCGCACTCTGGCCTGAAGCAGCACGGCGGCGCGCTGGGCCACCAGCTGAGGGGAGAGGAAAGAAGGATTTTCTTTTTTTTTTTTTTTTATAAATCGCCTCATGGTTACGACTCCGGTTTCTCTAACATATCCAGAATAAGAATTTTTCTAATCTAGGTAATGGTGTTTTGGGGCCTGACCAGTCTGTGGCGGCGGCGTGCCACCGCGCCCCTGGCGAAGGCCTGGATGGTGACGGTGGCCTGGCGGATCATGAGGAACAACTGTCTGACCACCACCATGCGGTACGACTTCTGGATCACTTGTGCGGCCTTGGTGTAGCGCAGGGTCAGAGCCAGTCTGCGTCCAAAAACGGGATTAATAACATATAATGTGACCAAAAATGTGACCTTGTGTGTGTGTATATATATATACATACTGTATATATTAAAACCAAATAAAGACAAAATACATATGTTTGTATTTGATAGCATATTATTGAAAATATATGATTGAAACACATTATTGTGGCCTCACCGCCTGGCCAGAGCTCCTCTGCTGTATCTCTGGATGGTCACAGCTGCCCTGAGGATCCTGGAGTATCTGGCCCGCGTCAGCCACCCGCGGACTCGGCTCTGGATGACCACCGCAGCTCCGTGCAGCCTCTCGGCGCGCAGCCTCTCCAGCAGAGCCACCTGGCCGGCCCGGAAAAACACCTTGGTCTTCCCAAAGCAGTACTGGTCCGGGTCGGAGATAAGCCGGGGCAGAGCGCGTCTGCAGGAGGCCTGCGCCTGCTCCTGAGTGGGAGCTCCTCGGAGAAGGACTCGGTACCTGCTGAGGAACTCCCCGTACGTCCACCTGCAAACACGCACAGAAAAAAAAAATGGTTGGTGAAGTTGGTGCCTTGGGGATTTTTGCTTCTCTTCTTTTCAGCTATTTTTTCCCAATGTATTTGTTTGGATTTAAAAAGGTCAACAATTGCCAGAAATGAATTCCTGAATAAACCCCTCAACGATGAACCTTTTCTGATTCTGATAATGCGATTCCCTCAAAATCTGATCAAATACAAACAATTAATAAACCATTTAAAGCACTTTATTCTCTCTATTTTCACGTGGGAGCGTTTGCATAAAACAAAGTCTCAGATTTCTAATTTTATCAAAGTAAAAAAAAAACTTGGGTAGTGCAACTGTTAATTGAGAACATGATTTTAAACACTTGATGAATGAAGACGAATGATTCTTTAGAAAGTGCTCGGTACCTGGATGGGTAACCTGCAGCGCTGATGCGAATAGTCTCCAGCACGCCACAGGCTCTCAGCTGTTGGACGGTCCTCTTGGGGTCAAACCTGACATGGAAGGGATTTAATCCCGAGTCAAAACACCTCTTCGACACATAATGATGCCGACAGACCAAAGCGTGAAGGCCAATCAAAAGTGGACTCACAGGAAAGGCTCTTTGAGATCGTTGGGTTTAATGCAGCGCACGTAGTGCGGAGTGGTGCTGTTCAGCGTGTCCATCAGCATCTGCAAGGACTGACGGAACTGGCGGGCGCAAAGCATCATCAGAACCAAAAGTCAGCCGAGACACGCGAGAGGACGCTCTGTGAGCCGCGTGAAGCAGGAAGTGAGTGAAACCAGCTCACCTGGAAGCCCACGGTGAGTTTGTGTTCTCTGGTGGCTCTCTTCCCTGAGCGGACACTGCCATTGGCCACGCTGGACTCATTCTTCTCCTGCTGCTGGACCAACTCGGCCACAAGCTCCGACTGGCAGGCGTGCACCCGCCCACACACACACACACACACCCCCACACACACCCCGACCCACACACACACCCCCACCCACACACGCCCACCCCCACACACGCACGCACGCACACACCCCCACCCACACACACGCACGCACACACACACCCCCCCACACAGGTTAGGAAATCCAATGTTGAAATTCAAATGATCCTATGTAAAGTTGTACATGTTACATATCTACCTGACTTGCTTTCAGGATGTTAACGAGCTCCTCAAAGACCGTGTCTCGATTCTTGTCCAAAAATCCTTCACATTCATATTGAACCTGAACGAGACAAAGAAAACGGATCATTTCTCAAAAAAAAATATATGCTGCTTTTTCCTGAACTGAGGAGCCTGAGCTTCCCGCCTCCATCTCTCACCGTGTCGGCAAAGTGCAGAACCACGAAGGCGCTGTTTGACAGGCGAGGTTTCTGGAAGTGAGGATGAGGCTTGCTGGTCAGATGCTGATCGTAAAGCTTCCTCACCCAGCTCTCAGCTGAGCCTTTAGGCATCTGGTTAATAACACAGACGGACAGAATTTCACAGGCTCCATGGATTATCATAGAAAGCCAGAGGAATCTCAAAAAGACTGATTTTTAGTTATATTAACATTTGTATTTTGCCTGTCATGGGTTTTAAAGACACAGTAAAAGTCGCAGTGACGTCGTTTTCTGATAAAAATAAAATACCTATTTCACACGAATAATTCATTCATTAACAGCCTTAAACTCAATTTTCTGGCTTTTTCTGGTCAAAAAAAGAGGAGCTGAATGTAAATGCAGGACATTTTTCTCTTTTTGAAAAGTGCATTGTCCTCACTGGAGAGGGAAAAAACCACAATGGTGACTGACCCTGCACTCCTCGTCTAACAGATCCAGCAGGCCCAGTTGTCCCTCTATGAGATTGATGCACGGCTGATTGTCACTGAACTCGATCCTGCTCCAGGCCAGTTCCTCCCGGATATACTCCTCCTGCTCCAAGTGGAACACGTGCTGCAGGAAAACAAAAAGAACTCCTTATTGAACATTAAAATTCATTTTAAAAAAGAGAAAATGAAATCACTATAAGAGGTTTATCGAAATGATTCAACAAGAAAATGATTTATTCTTCTTATTAAACGTTAAAAGTTATTACGTTAACTTTGCCACTGGCACAGGCATGCACCATTTCTGAGGTTGTAAACGCCAAAAAAACTAAAAGACAAAGGCACACCTACTTCCTGTGTCGTGACCCACCCTGTTAAACTGTTGCTGGAGTTTCTCATTTGCATAATTTATACAAAACTGCTCAAAGCTGTTCCGATCGAAGGTCTCAAACCTGCGACACCAGAGAAAGACTGGTCAACGATAGATTGCACACTTTTTTTTTTTTTTTTTTTTTATCCAACCCCCTGGAGCAAAGTCACTCACCCGTATATATCCAGCACGCCTATGAAGGATTTGCTCTGTCCCCTCTGGCTGCGCAGGGCCGAGTTGAGCCTCTGCACGGTCCAGGAGAACAGCTGGCCGTAGATGTGTTTGGACAGAGCATCTCTGGCCTCCGCGGCCTCCTGTCCGGCCCTGGGTTTGACCAGCGTCTCTCCACCCACAGCCAGCCTGCGGTGACACAGCCAGTGAGCCATCTGAGCTCCTTCCACTCCCAGCAGCTTAGAGAAGATGGCGAGAGAGCGGTCGTCCGCCTGGGAGGAGATACACAGACGGGTGTTACTACGGCGGGGTGAAGCACTGACAGGGGACAAATATATAGGAATAATATAAATGTGAAGAATAATGAAATGGGTATCCGGGGGTGGGCCAAGATTTATTTCTGACCATTTGGAATAAATTCCTCTTACATTTATATAACTCTTGTCTGAACTTCTTCCACTGGCTTGGATGTTGACGTTCCCCAGGTGAAGGACGGCGGAGAGGATCCGGAAAAGTTCCATCTGCTGGTCTGGCTGCACACCTGAAGGTTTGATAAAGGCATTTTGAAATGATCTCATCATAACCGAGGAGACCCAACGGTTGCATGTGGCCATGTGAGGATTGTGAATTTCAAATAGTCAGATACCCAGAACGGTGAAAGCGTTGCGAGTGCGCTCCAGGTCTGAGGAATCCTCAGTGCCGGGTATCTGCATCTCTCCTCCCTGGTTGGTGTAGCGGAAATTCTCAGGGGCATCTGGAAAAAAACGGAGGGAAAAGGCTTGAGGCTGCGTGAAGCATCACAATACCAAAAACAACACAATATGGACACACTGTGTTAAAGATTGGCCGTGTAGTGAGGACCACTGAGAGGCCTGACCCAGTTTGAGGGACCTCATTTCAGGCAGATCTCTGGAGGCACACAGCTGGTAGAAGATGTGGTAGTTTCTCTCTGCTGATGCCTTACATACACACAAACATGTACACAATAAATACCTCACGGTTGTGGCAGTAAATAATTCACCTTATAAAAATGTACATGTGGGGAAAAACAAAACAAAACAATAACTCGCTATTATTATTGGTTTTGTCCGTCCCAGGAGAGCCCCTGTCCTGCCCAGTGAGTGAGACTTTACCTGGAAGACGACCCTGGACTTCTCCAGCAGATACGTCCTCATCTTGGCCCCGATGATGTCCCCCTTTCTGCCGAAGCCAATCTCGATGTATTTCCCAAAACGACTGCTGTTGTCATTGCGAGTGGTTTTAGCATTCCCGATAGACTGTGGGAAAGAATGTAGAAAGGATTATTTTTCATCTTTATCTGGCGCGAGTATACGAGAGAAACATCTCTCACCTCCATGATAGGGTTGGAGGCCAGGACCCTCTCCTCCACGCTGGTCTGCTGCGAGGCTCCTCCCACCACAGCAAAGTATCGCATGGTGAGTTTGGCGGAGACGGTTTTTCCTGAGCCAGACTCACCGCTGATGATGATGGACTGGTTTTTCTCCTCTCTGGGAGCACAAAGACAACGTGAAAGAAACGTTAACACCCCATCGCCGGAGCAGCCGGCATACGCACAACCATCTGCTCCCCGTGACCTCTGACCTGGTCATGGTGCGGTAGGCCTCCTCTGCCACCGAGAAGATGTGAGGCTCCATGTCGGCCATGTCCTGACCACTGTAGGCGTCGATCACCTCCTCTCCGTATATGTGGAGCTGGTCGTAGGGATTGATGGCCACTAAAACAATACCTGGAGGGAAGCAGGGCAAAAAAAAATATTATTATTATTATTATTTATTTTTTAAACATTGGAGTAGCATGATAACATTTTTAGACCCACTCTTCTCGGATTGATCCAAAGTACACATCTGCAGAAGTATGATCAATACTACCTAACTCTATTTGTGCCTCACTGCAGCAAGGAGAGTTCAGCACAAAACAAACCATGCTCTCAGGTAAATATAGTAAATGAGTACAAGAGAAATGTGCAATAAGTTGATATATTCTTGCAGAATTTTCACAATCACACAACTAGACCAGTGACCACTAGAAAACGTGGCAGAAAACCATCACCCAGTGAGGGAGTCGACCCTCTGACCAGCCAGGAATTCATTTCGCAGCTCACCACAGTAGGTGTAGATGCTGCTGTAGTCCAGGAATCGGACGCGCAGGTTGTGCAGGACGGCAGGTTCGTGGAGGAAGCTGAGAGCTGTGAGATCATTTTCCCCCTCCAGGATGTCGGGGTTCCCCAGCGGTGGGAGATCAGCAGTGGAGCCCAGGGGGTAGTCAACCTCCTGTTGATGAGAAAGGACGTGAGAGACCCCTTTTTTGTGTCTATTATGAAAATAATATTAAATACAGGGAGGTGACAGCATGTGTGTGTGTGGGTGGGTGTGGGTGCGGGTGCGGGTGTGTGCGTGCGTGCGTCACCTTTCCATCAGAGAGCTGCAGCGACACGCGTTTGTCTCCAGGGGTGTAATCCTGGAGGAGCCGGGCCGATACCCAGACTGCATCTGGGTCCGGGATCCACACGCTCGCTCCCTAACAAATAACATCATATTATAAAACATCAAATCCACCGCAGATAATAAATAAAAAAATAAAAACATGCACACACTGCATGGTGGACAAGTCTGAAGTCAGGGAGAGAAGGGACTTTCATTTCATTTTCTGCCCATTCAGGGACGTGTCACACTACCTGGCCCCACCCTGACCACGCATTTGTCCCCCATCAGCATAAAAGGCTCTTAAAGAGTGTTAAAAATTAACACCAGTCATCCTTCTCTAAATTGCCTCCGTGGATTAGTCATTATCTTCATCCCGACGAGTCTGATTCTTCTCCAACTAATGTGACTTGACTTTTACAAATAGGTTTTAAGCCACATTCTGGTGATTACAGTTGTATAGATGTATATTTAGTCGATTATTCATCTCACTAATTCACAGGATACAACACCCCAAAGTTTTCGATTTTATCTCCATGAATCAATATACTGTTAACTTCTCTCAAGAGTAAAAATCAGAAATGACACAGAATCGTTTATGAAAAAGTACATAAGACTGTCAAACATACAAGAGGCAACCTAACACAACCACAATCATATTTCGAACACAATGTTATGCGTTTAAAGGAACCACAAATATTAGAATCTTACCACAGAGATTTGAACAATGCAACAAATAAAGACAAATCCATTCAGTCTTACCTTGCTGTAAAGCTCCAATGTTTCCATTTCAACTGGTTTAAAGCATGCAGGGGGACATGGTGTTGGACATCAGACAGGTGAAGACACCGTCAGAGGAAACAACCGGCCTCTCCTCAGCTGATCTGCAAGGGGACGGACGGGACGGCCTCGTGCACTTTGTCCGGTCTCGCGTAGGACACATTAAGTTAACTGTTAATCTGAGAGAGGGCGGGCAGGGGTTGGGGCGGAGGGGCTCGTCCATCTAAACGTAAACATGAGATTATTACTGCTGGTTTTTACCTTTCACAGCTGGAAACATACAGTTAGTGCTTTTAATAGAAAAAAAAAAAAAACAACATACAGCAAATTCAATGACATACGGACTCATTTTTAATAAGTAATACAATCAAATTCATTTCAGCAATCAGCTGGCTGATGTTGGGAGGGGAAATTTAATGATAGTGAATACAACGACTCACCATCAAAAGTTGACATACAGGGATACAGAATAAAAATGCATCATTATGACCGAGATTATCAACGAAAAAGACATTAAAACTAATCCATAACTGTCATTTGCCTTCTCAACGGGGTTTTGTGCGCTGGGTTTTTGAGGAGGCAGCTCGTGTGTGGTCGTATTGACACACTTGGGGTGGGGGGAAAAAAAAAAAAAAAAGCTTTAACAGAAACAAAGGCTCTGCGCCGAACAACCATGTTTCACCACATCAGTTAGCACCTAGATAACGAGATAGAGACAGAATTGGGGGGAAAAAAAAAAAAAAAAAAAAAAGCTTTAACAGAAACAAAGGCTCTGCGCCGAACAACCATGTTTCACCACATCAGTTAGCACCTAGATAACGAGATAGAGACAGAATTGTTCAACGGTAAGAGGATTTCAAGACATTTCTATTCCATTGTGCTCAGGCTCATAATTAACACTTTTCAAAAATGACATGCCTCCTCTTTGGTCAATACTGAACACGACTCACAGGATACCACAGGTGTTAATATGTCCTTGAAAATGCAACCATAAAATAAGAAAGAATAAAGTCGACTCCGTCCCCCCCTGCGATAGATGTACACAAGCGTCAAACCAGGTAGGAGACAGCAGCAGCCCGCGGGTTGGTCAAATTAGCTGGACAAAAGTGTCACGACTGCTTCGGCTACAAAGAATTTTGTGAAACTACTCATGGAGTGCATCGTAAAACCGAAGAGACGCCGAAAAGTACAAAACATTCATTTCAAATCTGCCAAGGGGGTAAACCCACCAAGAATCTCTTTTTCGACAGGACTGTCGCAAAAAATACCAACCCATTCAAAGCACTCATTATGGAAATCTGAATTTGACACCTGGTAAATCGGTTTTGTATAGAACATTTGCAAGTTCAT
Organism: Colistium nudipinnis; assembly: GCA_016785305.1. NCBI lineage: Eukaryota > Metazoa > Chordata > Actinopteri > Pleuronectiformes > Rhombosoleidae > Colistium > Colistium nudipinnis. Next base: position 10,126 of record JAFBJU010000473.1, read on the forward strand.
TTGATGTCATTTCTTATGAAGGGAACGTTAAAAAAAAGTTCTAGTCATTGTGCCAACACGGTCATTTCAAGGGTGCCTCAGCGAGTCGCATTCCAAGTGGAGTTAATGACGATTGGTGGTACGGGTGTGTGTCAGGTTTAGGTCGAAACAGGACACAGATACTGGGGGACACCTCCTCGGGGCTCCTCCTGTTCATAGGGTGCGCGCACGTGTGTGTGTGTGAGTGTAGACATTGAACAGAGGTATGCAGACTTCGTAAAAACCTGCAAGAGAAAGAGGCGAACCATTAGATTTTTAGCGTGGCATCTCAATCTGCAACATTTGAACATGACACATTGATTGAAATGGAAATGGAACGAGACTTTTATTCACTAAAACCAGCAGTTACTCGTTTCTCTTTTAGACACAGGTGGGGGGAAAAAAATGGCGGAAGTGTTGCAGTTATGAACTGTCCCCCCCCCTCGCCGACCTGTGCTATACGCTCTCCATGTCTTCACTGGCGTTGCCGTCCTCCTTCAAAGCCTCCCCGTCACCGGCGGCCTCCTCCACATGGGCCAACATATCGGCCATCAGAGCCTCCTCCAGCCTTTTCCTCACACTGTACACCAGCTCCTCCTGTTTCCTACACAAACACACAACAGGAAGCGGTTACAGTTGGCAGTTACAGCCACTTAAAGAGAGGACGGAGCAGATGGCGTGCGCAGGGTCACTTGTCATGGGCTGTGGAAACGCTCAATCCGTTTATTCTTGCGCAAAAGAAGGTTCAGGTCAGATTTTCTCCCCGTTTTTGTGCTTTGGCACATTCAGGAGATTTTAGGTCAGTGGCTCACCTGATGTCCTCATCGGTGACGATGAAAGCCTTGCACAGCGGCTGAGCCGTGTTGAGCCACACGCCCGGGTTCTTCTCCACCGCCGCCGACAGCTGGCCGGTGATGGGAGCGGCGCTGGTGTGCAGGGCACTGGCAATGGCCGACAAGAGGGTCTTGTCGGTGCAGCCCGGACCGACGCCTGAGGGACGGACAGGGTGGTGATCAGAAACGCTGAAGATAGGTCAAAGTTTCATAGAACTGCTGCACGCAGGTTTCGTTCAATCAAATCCAATTTAAACGAGCTGCTGCTGAACAGCGATCTAATGAAAAAGATGAATCCGAGTCTACTTTGCATAATTATTTTCTGAAACTGTGAGGTACATTACGTTGTGGCCTGCCAGGGGGATGGCTGATGAAAATTTGCCTCTGGTTAACTCAGGTAAAATACATCAAATGAGACCATTTATTTTTATTATTCTGCATCGTCTATTATGACTCAAACGATGAAATGAAAATAAAAATGCCGGTTTCATGTGAAAACTGCTGCATTACCTTGCAGGCCTTTAGGCAGTTCCATCGTCTTCACCAGTTCCTCTGCGATGTCGTAAGCATTGAGACCCCCGAGCTTCTTCTCCCAGAAGAGCTGTGATTCAAATAAAAGCATCAGATAACTGGAGCTGCAGGTTGGTGTGGCATGGCGCTCGAAGTCAGAGGCCAGAGGTTCACCTGTCTGGGCTGGTCCACGGCTTTCTGAGGATCCGTCTTCACTTTGTTGTTAGGGTGGTTGGTCACCTTGGTAACGGGCTGCTTAAAGATGGACGCCGTCTGTCTGACTGGCAGCGACGTGTTCAAGTCAGGTTTGCCCTGAGAGAGACACACACACAGACGCACACAGAGGCAGGAGGAGGTCAGGGTGGACAGGAGACTAATGACCAAATTAGACCAATGTTGTCGATGGAAAATGTCCTGCCTGTGATTGATGCTGCAAACTAATTTACCTACAAGGACCAATAAAGCTTCTGTCCATCGACCCATCCATCGATATAAAGTATTAAAAAAATGCCACAAAAGTTATTCCAACTCCTTCCTTTCCAGCTTCTCGTAGAAAAAAAAAAGCATCAACTGCTTTATATAGGTTTGATTTCCACAGACTGTCTGATGAGAGGTTACAATTAAGATAAGACTTTATTTGATTTAAATTTGGGACGCAAATAATAATAATGGCACAATAAAAATCTTGGCACTTGCTCCACACGTGAGTGGAACGGTGAACGCTGATTGTTTTACCTGAAGAACGTAAAAGTTGTTAAAAGATCATCAAACTAGAGGAAAAACTCACAATCAGCGTGGAGAACATAGGCCATGTCCATTTTTTGCATAAATAAAATGTGAATAATTGCGCGGCAGGAAGTTCAGTGAAGTTGAGGAATGTGGACGCGTCTGTTTTTGACGGGGTTGGGTCAGTCAGTTCCGCCTCACCTTGTTCTGGTTGTTGTTGTCGTATCGCAGCCTCTGGCGGTTCTTATTCAACTTGCTCATCAGCATCTTCCCCGTGCGGAAGTCGAAGGAGCTGAGGTCCATCTGGTTGCCGAGGTAACGGGCCAGCTGAGGCTTGCTCCGAAACTTCTTCCCAGACGGACTGACGGAGGGAGGACAGGGACAGGCGCATGAGAGAGCATCACAGTGGTGCCGTACGTCTGTCACAGACACATTTGGGTTAGAGCAGAGGAAGATGACGACGACGACGACAACAACAACACTTAGGACAAAGGCAGAAAAAAAAACACAACTGACACGTCAAAACACACACACACACACAGGAGACAACATGCAACAAGTCAGAAGCAAACACGAGGCAGAGCACATTCGCATGGGAGATGACATGGCTTTGTGGAATGGATGCTAAACACTTAATCCCTGTAATGTTGAGGAGCAGTTATAGATCACACACACACACACACACATCCATTATTATTATCATCTGTGTTATTACAACAACGTCGGAGGCACAATGTAAACATCACACAGTCCTGAATGGAAACATTGTAGCTCCACGTGTGGGAGCAACAACATCTGCAGCCTGATCAATGGGCAACAAAAAAAAAGGCAACACTGTGACTAGAGACGTGCTCGTATCACTCATGCATCTGACACACACGCGCACACACACACACTCACACAGTGAACACCAGTAGGATTTGTGTAGTTTAGCCTACCACAAACTATACAACCGACCCGCCTCCCCCCTCTCTTGCCTCTGATCCTCATCTTGTTCTTCTCCTCTGCTAAATGGAAACACAACTTTCAATGACACGTGGAGGACAATCAGCTGTTGATCCTCCACAGCTGCACCGACTCATGAGCCCTGACAGGCGCGCGAGGAGTCGTCCTGCTCGGGCCTGCTGTCCCCCATATCCCACGCCCCCCCCCCCCCCCCCCCCCCCCCCCCCCTCTCATCCACAACTTTACCCCACACACACACACATTGCTCCTACTCCTGTGTCTGAGCCTCGGTGTCGCGGGTGTGTTTGTGTGTCTGTGTGCGTGTGTTTGTTAACACAACCCCTCCGTTAGTGTAGTACCTAAAATAATAGACATCGCTTTTCCCCGCGGACAAACCCGACTTTCTGGTCACTTCTTCCATTTTCCAGCCTTTGGGGAGAGCAGTGCAATCCCACCTTTTCTTCTCCATCTCCCGCGCGACTCGTCCGCTGAGCGTGAGAGCGTGCGAAGCGCGCGGGTTGTGTGAGGATTGTGTAGTAGCTGGGGCTGGTGTGCTGTTGTTGTTGTTGTTGTGTAGGCCCAAAGATCCTCACGCTTTTGTTTCCACCATGTTACAACGTGCGTCCTCCGGAAACGAGTTCCGGCGCCAACGACATCTCGGCCTCTTTTGTCGTCGCGCGCATCGCTCCGCCGCGGATCTCGCGGGCCGCGTCACTACTCGGCTCTCGCGCCTGCTCGACGGGTACATCCGCAGGGAGGCGTCAAAACACCGTGAGGCAGCCGGGGCGAGAAAGGAAGTCACATAACTCAGATTTCAGAATAAAAGCACACGTCGACGGTGACGTTTAAGGCATTACGTTCAATTTGGTGTCAGGAAGTAGAATTAAATGATGATGTCATAAAATCCAGAGATTAGACGTGGTAAAATCCGTTTTGAGATTTCTGTATAGATGTCGTCTATTGAGCACGTTTATTTAATTGTTACTTTTTCATATGCATTGTTTTGTATCTGGCTTTCGCTGCTGCTGTTAGGAGGAATCATTCAGTTTGGAATTATTATAATTATTGTGAAGCGCCTCGCCGGTACTGTAGCTTCACACTGTCTACAATGACGCCGATTCACCGGTGGTGTGAAACATAACATTTATGGGAAACATAAATTAGGCTGCAGAAACAAATAGACCGTAAACCTCAAACACACACCGATGCAGTGACAGTGATCAGACACGGCGCGGATCGATCGAACCGGATCGATACGGTGAAATAAATAAATAATTTCACATGCTTCGTGCAGTAAAACGGCGAAGTCTCGGGTTGCGTGACTGTCACGAACACGATGTCATCCCGATGAGCCGGCTCCCCTCAATGAGCAGAATAATCCCATTAAACACAGGCACCATTTTAAAAAAGCATGTCATGCATTTACACACACACACACACAGTGTGTGTGATTATGTAGCAACAGCGACGCAAAACAACAATCGGATCTGCAGGATTAATAATCCCTGTCGGAATAGAACGCCGAACCGATTCCAGGTTTAGTCGCGTTTACGCTTGAACATATGAGGGAAAGAAAAGGATGCAGCAGTGATGCTGCAGATCAACGCGATGCTGTTTGCAAACGACGAACCACCGAGTGCATTTACCTCATCGATGACAAACATACTTCCCCCAACATGCGTTCTGCAAACGACACGCCGATAATCGAACGCCAAAGCTCGGATCGATACCTTCCTCGATCGGTGGGATCGATGCCCTTTAAAAATGATGTACTTACTCGTTTTTATCCATCTTGGAGACACTATGTGGTTTTCTCCCTCTCGCTATGTTAAATCCCTTCTCCCCTCTCCTCTTTCAGTCCCCTCCCCCTTCCATGGGAGAAATGAAAGACATTATCCACGCAAATTTCCACTCTAATGTCAGAAATTGGCCTAATATGGGATGCGTGACCACTGGGAATGTTTGTAATCCAGTAGCACTAATTCTCGATTAGATGATCACAGACTGTGCATTGACATTGTTCCTGCATGAAACTGTTTATTAAGCACCATTTATTTTTACAGTACAAATACTTAGCAATAATATTAAAGTTCAGGTCTTTCTCAGACAAAATATGTATGTGAATCAATTATTATTGTTTATAGTGTATACATGTTATGCACAAGGCACACTGAACACACAATTAAATAAAAAATAAACTCTGATTATGCAGTTTAAAGACAGTATTATAACTGCTATTAAAAAAAATGGACACAAGGAGGAAAATTAAAGATTTATTCACATTAAATAATACTGGATCACAAAGAGACTTTTAGACAGAGAGTAAGTACATCCTGAGGTCCCAAGTCCTAACAAGCCCTCAGTGACTGAATGCTGAGCCAGGGCATCCTACTTAAGTTTGCGTTGTGTAAGCAATCCAACCATATGCCCATTCCCGAGCTTTGGCCCTGCAGGCAGACAGACAGCCTAGGCGTTAGTTAGAATCCACATAAACACACTTGTGTAGAGTAGAACACATCCTTCCTGTTTCTGAGACTGGAAACCAGTTTCCTATGTCGGTAACTCTTCGTCTGACACAACTGTCATACCAGGATTTGGACTCAACCACACCCAAACATTTTAAGGAGGTGATAATGATAGTAGTAGTGTGTAAAGGACTGACAAATGTATAATTAGAATTATTGTTACAGATTTGTGGATTTTCCAAATAATCTAGGTTGGGTAATAAAAATACCGATATATTTCTGGAACACCATCAACACAGTCAAAATAAAGATCTATTGATCATTGCAATGTTTTAAGTATTCCACTTTGATCAAGGTCACATTGCTGCATCACAAATAAACAAGTACAATCTAATATTAAAATACAAATATATATATATATTTTGTCATACACTGACTCAGTTTCCATTATTATTATTATTATTATTATTATTATTATTATATCTTTAAAAAGTTTTAGGTCACCACGTTTGAGTTACAGTTGACCTCACAGTGGGATTATCTGTGCACAACAACAAACTGCCAGATTAGAGCAATGTCATGACAGAATATTAAAAAGGTTTATTTAAAATAAGGAGCACATGGCCTGCACCTGTCTGCCCCTTACAACCCTTTAATATGGGTGCGGCATGAGCTAATGAACAATCCAACTGAACATTTCAACAAAGCTTGCAGAAGAAAGCGTAGTGACAGGATGTGCTGATCACAGTGAGAGTGGACTTACATTTTAAAGTTGTCACTTTATTCGTCCTTGATGAACTTCCCTTTAATGTACGGCACGTAGTCCAGAACTAAGCGCCAGTCTGTGAAGTGCACAAGAGCCACTCCGCCGACTGTTCCCCAGGCAACCATATTCGGTACCCTGGATGTGAGGGGGGGGGGGGGATGGGGGGGGGGGGGGGGGGGGGGGATTCATTGGTGAAACAGAAATTAGACAAACATACAATAATCTGAAATAACAACATAGATAATTATAAACCTGGCAGGATAATCTGATCAGATCTGTAGGAGTTGAATATAAAACAAGTAAAATGTTCAGGTTAATTTTGATTGGCGATTGACCATTAAAGTCAAAGCAATCACTGTGGACACTTTAATCTCTGCACCTCCCTTCATCAGTCAAAGGTTAGTCAAATTTAACAATTTATCTGAAAGTGAATAAATATACCCTTTTAATACTTTATCAACGGATTTATTCATGATGTAAATACATGTGTGCAGTGGCAAGTCTGCGCAGTGTGTGCACAGTTAATGTTAGCACAACAGAATAATCTGCAGCTGTGTCTAACATTATTATGTCATAAAGACAGTTTAGCTTACCAGGACGATGCTAACTACCCGCGCTAGTTATGTCCCAACAGGAAATAAACAGGCGGGAGGAGCTAACGCTGACTAGTAAACACACACAAGGACACGGGTGTATATGATTAAAACCCGGATTTAAAAACACAATTAAAAACATATACGGTGCTAAGTTGCTTCTATATTATCGACTGAACTTACCACGCCTTCATGATAGTGACATATTTGGCACCGACGAACTTATTTAGTATTTTCTGGACCATTCTGACCCTCTGCGTTCACTTCCGTATCACGCTGGTAGAGCAAGGACCCCGGGGCGGCGCTGCCCCCGCTTTCGCCTGACTCAAATACACAGCAGACTGAGCGCGCAGGCGCCAGGTCGTTTCAGGGCAACGTCTGAAAAAGAAAATCTGTTTATACCACTGATCTTTGGCAGCCGTCCACGTGTCTACTTAGTCCACCAGATCAATAACATCTGATTGTTTTATTATGATGCATTCAAAATAAAGGATACATTTGTTCCCTAATCGGCTGCTGGCAATGAAAAATATGAACAAATTCATCTTCGGAACTACAATAAACCCTTTATTACAATGTTTTCCTTTATTTTCCTTTTTATGTATACAATATTCAAAAGCCAGACATTGGAAAAGGTATAATCTGTTATTAAAAATGGCACATTTATTGCTACATTACTGTTATATACAGGACAGTTCTCAACTATATATATTTATATATATTAAAAAAACAAAAAGAGAAAGAGAAAAGAGAGAGATTGAGTGAGGCACTCTGAGGACTTTGCAGTGTCCTCACTCCCCATGATGTCAGGCTGTGCACCTGTAGATGGATTCAACACTCAATAAGTCTCTGCTCCAACAAAGATATGACAAAAATTGTTGAAAGCAAGTGTTTTATTACTGCTTTCTTATACCAAAACAAGTCCAAGCCCCTCGACTGAACACGTTCCATCATAATATTGTACTTTTAGGTTTACATTGCGTGCTCCTGCAGTGATTGGAGCAGATTCTTTGCAGACTACGTCGTGTCAAGACTCGTGCTTCGAGAAATAATAAGTCCCCCAAACAAAAAGGTTAGTATGTAGCTTGCAGCCTAATGGGAAGTTCACAGAATACTAAATGACAACTCAGATTTTCCCTTTGGAACAAATCCACAATATTCAGTACACGTATTGATCTGATAATAATAGTAATAATGAGAATGAAAGCTTAAGGGGGAGGGGGGAGGGGTAAAAAATAAAAATCATATACAACTTTTTGGAAGAAGCGATGAAAACTTCTCACAAAAAGTCACTGTCAATGTCAGCCAAGAGCTGGAGGAGTGAAAGGTCAGAGGTGAGAATTGTCATTGAGGACGAAAGAAATACTGACAGTCACTGCAGAAGAGGGCTTTGCACTCTGATGTACAGAAATTGAAAAATGCTCCCAATCATCAGAGACAGCGGGTACTATGGAAAATAAAAAAAACACACACTCCCTACACTGAAACTGAAGAAACGCATACACAGAAACATCTTAATGTGCATTAAAAGCAGACAAAACAGAGACCAAGAGCAGCATCTCTTGAACCCCGCAATGTCAGGTGATTTAGAAATATAGAGCGGACAGAAAGAAATGACCTGGACCCATGACCTCAACTAAAACAGCAGTTTGGACAATATAATCCAGTTGAATAGTTAGAAATAAGGAATAAAAACTAAACAAGATCTATGTAACATTTATTTATTTAACTAGATACACTGAAAGAAAATCTCTTTTATACCATTTAAACTTCTTCCTGAAAATTGAAAAAAGCATTAGGAGAAGGGAGGGTGGGGGAATGAACAAGTACCTCTTTAATCTCCATAATAAATGAAATGATATGGTTCACAAAATAAAACGGTCTTAAATGAAAATACAAGTTCAGGCACTGATAAGGTATCACTCTCCCGTCATGACATCTTAAGTCTTGAGAATGAAAAGGCCACACTATTGACTTGTATAGGTCTTTTTCTTCATCTCTTTTTGTAGAAATTAAACACACAAAACGCTCTAGCTCCCATTTGTGATTACATGTTGGTAAAAACCAGTCACAACATGACATGACATGGGATTAATATCACAATAACACTGTTTTGTTCTCCATATTATCCATTACCTTCCACCCAAATAAGGACTTCTGCCTACAAAACAAATGTGCAGTATACAGAAAAAAACAAACAAAAAAAAACAAACAAAAAGAAGAAAAGTAAGCTGCACACAGAGCCACTTGGTTTAGGGCAGACGGTAGAAAAAAAAAACGGTGAAACGAAAAAACTCTATACTGTACTGAGAAAACCCAGGAACACAATTTTTGAAAATGAAGGCGATCCACATCTGTATGGTAGCTACATTCAAAAACCAGTTGCATAATTACTGTTAGAGACAAAATTCCCCTTCCCACATTTGTCCTCACTGCTAAAGTCGGAACACTTTAGATTACAGCACAAACTCTGTCCACATAACCCCCCACCCCCCACCAATGGAAAGAAAGAATTTATCTGGGTAGCGGATGATATGCCTTACAACTAAAACTGGAATTAAGTATACACCGACACTTTCAACATTTGTCCTTTTTTTTTTTTTTTTTCTTTTCCTTTTTTTTTATCATCTGTTCACCCTTTTGCCGCCTCTGCCATTCTGGTTCAATTGTGAATTAATTTTCAAACAAATTCATTTTAAATGTCAAATATCCCCCTTATTCAGCTCATCTACAATACACTCTAAACTTCAAACTAATATTGCCATTTATGTAAAAAATCTACAATGTATAGACTAACAAAAAATATATATTTTTATATATATTTAATTTTGAAAAATGAAACATATCAGAGTAATGTATGAAGTGAATTTACACGTCACACTTCTCTCTCTCTCTCTCTCTCTCTCTCAGGTAACAAACTTACTCAGGAGGAAGGTGAGGGGCTGTAATTCAGTGGGAATGCTCGTTTAGGAAAAGAAAGCCTTCGTTACACAAAGACTTGTCTGCTTCAACAACTGCGCACTGATGAGATCCCTCTGTCAAAGGAACCCAGATGTTTTTTTTGTCTTTTACAGAAGATCAAATTAAGGGGCAAAAAGTCTGCTGGCGGTCGTCAGGTAAACCATTTCAAGAGAGAAACGGAGCGGCGCTCGACACTTCCGTCTCTAATGGCTTTCGCGCGAGACGTTCAGGGACCGAAAATGCACGGCGGGTCGAAGCTCGACTTCCAGCCTAAACCTATACAAACTGTGCTTTTGTCTCGTCTGTGAATGCTTTAGTACATAAAGCAATACAAAAACCTGAACCTATGACAAGGAACCACTGGAGTAATACTAGAATTTGGTGGTCAACGCAGAGGAAGAACAGTTTTGTGGTTGACAGATTCTATCACGTGGATAATTCATAGCCTTCAAGGAAGGAGTCCTCCGTTTCCAAGTCTTCCAGATGCATGGTGGGATGAGACTGGGCTCCAGTCAGAGACTGTCTCTAGGTCAGAGTTCCCCCGTCTTTTTCATGAAAGCTGCGTTGGAACTGTAAAAATCTTTGACCTTTTCCTTGTCGCCTGCCCAAACATTTTTGCCGATAAGGTCAAGGAAACGTCGCTGAATTTAGACAATTCAACCTCAACTATAGGCTTGGTTACATAACATATGTAAGACTGTACCATCACGCTGGGAATGACATACATTAAAAATAATTGCTCATACACATAAGCAATCCCTTACAATAAATGTTCCTCATGTAAAGCAATTTGCTTAAATGTCAAATAGAAAACATGTAACAATTAGGCACAAATCCTTGATTTAATTTGTGTTTGATTAGGTCTCCTTTCTTTCACCAGAGCACCTCTCGGCAGTGTGTGAAGTCCCAATTTGTGGCAGGACATGAAGTACTCCGGCGTTCCATCATCATGTGGAAAACCAAAATAAGAAAAAAAAAAAAAAATCTTATATGTATAAAACAAAGCAAAACTAAAAAAAAGTTCTTCACATTTGAGCTTGTAGTCATGGTTGGGAGTGCGACAAACAGGCTGTGTCAGTTTTGGCAGTATGCATGTGTGTACGAGTGTGTGAATGTGCATCTTGAAACTTGAACGGACAATACACAGACATGTCCACATATACACACACACTGAGAATAATGGGTGGAAGAAAATTGTTAAGGCCACATCCTCTGACAGCCAAGGAAACACCACCAGACCTGTAAAATGAAGGAAAAAAAAATGACCACAAACTTAAACAGCCGCATTAAACTATTTAACTTAAGTGTGACAAACACCCGTTAAATCTTCTGGTTTAATGAATAACCCCTTCAGACCTACCTGGTGTTACATGTGGCCAACTGGATTGTGTCCATCTCCTCCCATACTTGGATGGCCTCCTGAGAGCTGCATCGGTGCATCACCCACCACCCCAGACACCTTCTCCTCCTCACGGCGCTTTAAACATGCTGCCTTGGGGTTCAGGTTCCGCTCTGACAGAGGAAAAAAAAAATAGGCCAATTAAGTAGGAGGAAATCAAGTGTGTATTTAACAGAGTTACACACAAAAAAACGGCTGCCCCTCAGACTGACCTCTGACTTGTTGTTCTAAATTGAGAATGACATTGACCGCTTGGTGCAGGATGAGAAGTTTGGTCTGAGGTTTGTCGTGGCTGAGGTGCAGCTGGCACATCCTCCCCAGCTCCTTGAACGCCTCGTTGATGTCCCGTACTCTGAGACGCTCGCGGGCATTGTTGGCCACTCGCCGCTCCCGCTCGCGCTCCATCTTCACCTCGGGGGGAAGGTCCTCGTCATCCTCTTCCGGACTGGACACAAACAGAGAAGAAGTGGTCAAACCACAATGCGCAGAAGGACATGAAGCCATCCAAAACTGAAGACAGAATTGACAATCACATTGAAAACAACCAGAGTTGACCTTAATGCTAAACGGGGTGACTAAATATGAAAATAAAGCAATGTATATCACAATATATATAAAAATGGCAAATAGAGAAGTGTTCATGGTAACCAGGGCGAAGATTAAACAGCTTGAAGTTCAATATCAACAGCGGGACAAAAAAATGGAACTGAATGTGTGAGCATTTAATACTAAATACAAGTGAATACAGAAAAAAACACCTCCCACACCAAAAAGTTTGATGGTTAATTGTGTATTGTCTGAGTGAGAGGAAGACACGATCATCTGTAGTTGGACGCAAACGCTTGGGTGTTGTATCGTTTCCTACTGTGCACTTTGGAATTGACACACAAAATTTGTCATTTCTTTGGATCGCATGCCAATAAATCCTGGTCAGTTAATAGCGTAACACACAGACTATCGGAATATTTGATTATGTTGATTCTCTGCCAATTAGCTTTCACATTTTTTACACCAGTGTGCTTTGAGCGAGGTCTGGAAAGAGCTCACAAAGCACAAGACATTGATTCTCTCTAGAAACTTACTCATCATCTTTTGGGTCTGAAAGGCTAGAGAGCATCTGGAGGGTCAACGCCTCCTTTCTGAAAATGTGTCACATGAAGGGAAGGGGGGGATTTTGGACATTGTTAAACATCTATCATAGACTGGGCTATCAGCGGGACACAGAGGAAAGACTAAATGATGAATATTATTTTTTTCTAAAGGGACTAACAGCTCACATTTGCAGCAAAGATTTCCAGTATTAAATAGTTTACTTTATATTCTAATACTTTTTTGCAATGGTGTTCTCCTTGAGTGAGAGAAATATCTTGGACAAGGAATTTTACTCAATTTCAAAATTTGTCTGGTTTACAGACAAAGTCGAAGTACAAATTCTGACAAGCAATAAGTGGCGACTTCACCTTCGACTGCGCGCCAACTTGGACTCCTTCTTTTCGTCATCAGATTTGTCTCCGAGAGAGTTTTCGTCGTCCTCTTTGTCTTCTCTCTTGATGTCCGAGCTGCTGGAGGAGTGTGTGGAGCGCGCCATTCCACCAGGGAGACCTGCGGACAAAAACAAACAAACATGATGATACAATTGAAAAAAGCGTTTTCATTACGGAAGGGCTCTCTTTTGGGGAGGGGGAGTGTAGATATCAGTCAGGCTTACTGGTAAAGCCTTCTGGTTGGCCAGCCGACGGTGTGGGACCAGATGCGTGGTGACCGTGCAGAAGAGTGCTGCTGGGAGGAAGGCCTGTGGGCTCCTCCGGTTTCCCTCCCTGCTGAAGAAGGTAAAGGACCAGGATGTAAATGTAATCTCAAAAGGGGGAAAAAAAAAGAACCACAACAAAATAGAATGCAAACCGTTTTCTTTGCTAAATATGAAGTACATGTCTTTAAGTGCATGAAAACAATGATCACTTAGTGGAGTAGCTATATAATTAACAGTATTATCCATGTTGTGTCTTCAAATTTGTGCTTTTGCTCCTGAAATCGGTGTAAATGAAATGGACAAATATTTACTCCTGATTGCCTGAAGTTTCTATTTTTGGCCAGCAGATGGCACCAATGACGGTATTTCCACTGGTTATGTTCTTAAAGGACATGGACTTGTAAAGCACATTTTAATGGTTTCTTTTTTTAGTCATTAAGAAAGAAAACAAACTTATGTAAAAGACAGTTTTGTTGTGCAACATAAAAGAAAAAACTAAATCAAGATGCCACATGGGCCTGACTTTCTCAGCAACATAAAACAAAGTGTATTACACATGTTTCCTGTCTTCTGAGCCATGTGTTCTTTGAAATCTTGATCCAATCACATTTTATTCAGCAAAATACTGGTGGAATAAGTATGTCCAGTACTTCTCTTAAAAATCCAAATCTCCACTTGAGGAACCACAAAATGGTTGCAGAGAGAGGATTCAGTCCATGTTGTGTTTGTGATCAAATTAAACAAAAGCACAAATATCGGCCGCTCTGTTTACCATTAAAAAGTGGCTTTCAAACACATTCGAGCAGATCCGGTGACTCACCATGGCAGGATGTCTGTTGCTGAGCGCGAGGCTCGTGTTGGGAAAAGCTGGAGAGAGGCCTCCCAGGCCCCCGTTGTGTACTGCCGACAGCAGGTTGTGCATGTCAGAGTGGGCGCCCTCTAAGCCAGGGCCCACTGCGTGGCTGCGCAGTACATGGATGGCCTCCTCCAAACGATCCTCCATTTTATTCTGCAACAAAAACACACATGCACTTGAATAAATGTCCCCAGAAACAGCTACTGACACTTACATATAGACAGAGTTCTGACTAAGTGGTATAAACTATGCACCCCAAAAAAGTAGACCGTAGATAATGAATACAAATAATAGTAATAACACAAAAAAAAAGACTGGACGAATATATGAAGGTAACTGGGTCACGTTTCCAAATAACTGATGTCGCAGACAAATGTTCCAACATACCAGTGCATGTGGTTGCCCTTCATAGTTGGGTGTGGTTGGTCTTTGCCACTGAGACTGAGCTCCTGCAGAGAGAAATATTGGGATAGTGTTTAGTGTTAATTTAACTTCACACCAGATGGAGCTGCAGACACATTTCTGTGTCTGCAGAAAGACTTCGAACATGAGCAGGAATCTTCTTCTCTTTTTTTTTTTTTTCTTCTTCCAACAAGTTCAACTGATTCATTTCTGTGTGCCAAGAAGAAGGTTGCAATCAAACTGAACAAGCTGGGTGAATTGGTCTGATGTGGATTTTCTGCGGCTGGGATTTGAAATATTATCCTGAATTGGTGGAGTTAAACAAGGAATAAAAGACGGTGAAAACCACCTGAGCTCAGTTTACCAACCTTAAGATTGGTAACATTTACACGGCTTTCAGGTTGAAATCAAGGTAAGACAGAGCCGATTTAAACACAAGGGAAGGTCTTGGAATAAAAAAAGATGTTAATGAAAAATATGATTCTATTCACATTGGATGACACATTACGGTTATGACTGCAGGTTATTTCATTTAACTGCCCCCATAAAACAGATGAAACCAAAACATTTGTGACTGAATAATAATTAGATCCGTATATTATCTGTGAGTGTGTGTGCAAACTAAACTGTACCTGCAATAGCCTGAGGAGATCCAGGAGTAGACGGAGCCGAGGAGAAGTTATTACTGTTGGGGTCCGATGGGTAAATCTAAAAGGAATAATAATAATAAAAAATAAAAAAACATCAACATTTTATTCCTTTAGAAAAACAGAGAAATGATTTACCATGCTACTATTCCAAATTATTCAAACTACTATTGAAATACATAATAAAATTGATGAAGTACTCCAAATAAAAAAGGACAAGATAAATATTTTATGCCAAATGTTTTTTGTAATAAACCTGAAAAAGGTTGAAATATCTAAAACCCAAAGTATGATGTGATATTTCAGTATACCTCAATCATTACGTCTTTATGCTTCACCATTTTGTCCTTGATGACTTGTGTCTTCAAGATGTTTTACAATTGATTCTGATCAGTTTTGAATCAAAGCATGAACAAAAACTATCTGACAAACCACTAATGGAGATTCCCCCCCCCCCCAATCCTCATAACCATCCTTAGTTGAATTTTCTCCGTATTTGTTTATTTCTTCACACAAATCTGCCCGTCATCACGCTGTCACTCTTTGTCAGAGAAAAATACAATCCCTGTGAAAACTGTTGTAATTGTTTTATTGCCCAGCACTAATCTACAAAACCAACAGCAAAAAAAAAAAAGAACTCACCGAGGCAAGAGCCTTCCCAATTTCATCTCCTGAACTGCCAGCTGTGGTGCCTCGGTTGGCTGCAGAGACAAAATAAATAACGTGAGTCAGATGACCTGTTAATTTCTTTCTGGGAGAAGAGAGGGAACAAAAAAAAAAATCAAATGACGCTGGGAGTCGAATCAGTGACAGATGCGACCCCCAGATACTTGTGTTTTAAGTTGATTTTAAAAGTGGCTTACACATGATGCCTTCCCCGTTGATGGTGGGTGTGTGGTTATAGGTGGTGGGGGCCGAGTGAAAGCCGTTGACTTCGCTGCCGTGCAGAGGATAGTTCTGTGGGGACAGAGGCAGGGGGTGACGCTTCTGGAGAGAGGATACAAGCAGCTTTATAAGGGACATGCTCAAAAAAATGTAAATCAGTGGGTTTTTTTTTTATATGTCTCAAGTTTTAAAATGAAAAAATGAATAAAAATATGATTTTATTTATCCTTCAAAGAGAAGATGCTAAAAAAAAAATACAGTGTTTTTTTTTTTAATCAGAATCAAAGATCTTAACCTAATTTCCATAAAAGCAAAATTAAGAGAGTAAATCAAATAATGAAGGCGGAATGGAACTAAATAAGATGACCAAAAAGATTAGAATGGGATTGAGGTCATTTCTACCCACCATCCTGTCCTGCGGGTTAATTGCGGAGAAGGAGCCTGGCTGTCCAATGTGAGGAGAGTTGCCCAGCATGGCAGAGTAGCCAGATGATGACCAGGGGTCTTCTAAGAAAAATGGAGAAATGTAAGCAAATGCGAAAACGGCTTCAGAAAAAAAAGGGTTTTAAAATCATTGCAGTGAACAAAAAATGTTCTGTAAGGTAACCTTGCATGTAGAACGAGCCGGGGTAGACGGCTCCAGGCTTAGCACCAGGATATCCTCCATTGTCTCTGGCGTACTCGTCGCCAGATGTGGAGGCATACACCTAAACAAACACGCACAACGCAAAAGCACAGTTGGTTTCCAGATTTCTACAATATTTGAACATGGACATTTCAATATGGATATGTATACATGTATTTTTTTATGGTTTCCTATGTATTCACAAGCATCCGGAGAGACAAAGTCATATAGCCGATCCACCCTATCCTATCCTTGCAAAAAGTACAATCTTCAAGCGGCCACAAGATGGCACGAGGGAGTCTGCCGGCGGAGGTGGACACAGCGGCCATGGCACGCTGGGCACAGCCACGGCTCGAGTCCCAGTGCACAGTGAGCACTTCCTCTCGCTCCCAGGACCCCAGTGACATCACACTGCCTGGCCTGCAGCCCCTCCCTGTAACCACACTCGGTATCAGCTCGCACACATACCATGCTTTTGGTGAGCCAACAAACAAACACACACACACACACACACACACACACACACACAGGCAATAGCCTCAAACTGGCACTATCGCATTCAATGTGGCATCAAGATGATTGAGAATAAAAATAAGGAAATGTTCGGCTCTGATCAAAGTGGACATTTTTTATTATATTTGGAAATGTAAAAGGAGACCAGGCGCATCTCCGCTCCACACATTGCAAATAAAAATGGATGCATAGCCAGAGATTGAACATGGACATGAGAAGCGCTGGGGTTTTTTTTTTTTTTTTTTTTTCTTGACACCATCAGCTGCCACTCGGGCCATCTTTTCCTTCCTCTCCTCTATAGCGCTCGGCCGATAGAGGAAAGAGAGAGAGAGAATTGAGGCTACGCTGCAAAGAATGCTAATCCAGAGAAGGGATTTTTTTCTGTAATTTGATTTAACAGGGAGAAGTGGAAAGGGAATGGAGAGATGCACTTCTAATTACAGAGCCATCTGCCTGTTCCTGGACCACATCCAACTCCACAGGCAGCTGGGCTGAGGAGAGGGAGCGAGGAGAGGGAGAGAGAGATGGGGGCTGGGATCCAGTCAGCACGAGAGAGCGAGTGAGCAAGAGAGAGAGAGTGCAGTGGGTAAGGAAGGGGGGGGTAAAGGGGCAAGGGGGTGGATTGTGGGGGGGGGGGGCAGAAAAAAATGAAGGCCCTGATGATTTATGAAATGGGTAGAGAGATAAGGGGTGTTGACGGGGGACAGGAGAAGGTAATCTAAATGACTTAAACAAAGCTTGATATGGCCAGGGGAGTGTGAAGGAAACAAGGGATTTAAAAATGATCACGGTTAATTCAGGGGAAAACATGACGGAGATGGCTTCATTTAACAAAAGGCTTTGAGTTGTTCTTTCACGGAGGAACAATGTGGAGTGAATCCTGCTGCTCTACACGGGAACAGAGAACCAACACAATGACTAGTGCTGCTGGATAATTGTATTCTCAGGGAAGAAAGGGGGATTTCTAGGGTAAAATCCTCAACTAACAGGGGTTTAATGTAATTCAGGTTATGACCATGCAAAGGACTCTACACTAGAAAAAAAAAACCAAGGCTTTGGCTAACCGCGACATGCTTCATACAACCACGAGGGTTTTGTGGTTAGTGTACCCCACAACGAGGGGATAGATAAGTTCCACCGTTTGTGTGATTGTTGCACACCCCGAGGAGGTGAAGGTTCACGGGGGGTTAAGGCAAGGATCTCCACTTAATACATTTGGTGGGTTACAAAAGAAAAAAAAAAAAAAAAAAAAAGGCAGGCAGCTTAAGGGGTGAAACTGGGGGGGGGGAAAAAACAGTCTTCAGAGCTGCAGTTATTTCTCCATTTATTGATTTACAGCGGCACAATTTAAGTGACAAAAGAGTAGATAAAGCGAGAAAGAGTATGTTAAAGCGAAGCAGGAAGAGAGAGGTAAGTGTGGGTGGGAGGACGGACCACAGGATCATCATCGGCAGTCATTAATCTGGGCTCAGACACGGGGCTAAGAGGCCTCGCAAGCACTGCGCCTCACAACTGGGTCACTCACTGGGGGGAGGCCCACCCAGGCCATCATGTGGTGAAGCGTAGGCGGAGGGATGGTTGAAATGGGGAGGGGGGGGGGGGGGGGGGGGGAGAAAAAAGGGGGGGGGGAGAGAGAGACATCCCATCATTGAGACTAAAACCACGCGGTCACCGTACACACTGTGGGAACCGACTGAGGTTCAGACAGCGAGGAGAGGGCCGACACCTTGGCGTCTGTGAAGTGGGTGAAGACGCAGAGGTTTCAGCCACCACTTCAACACGACAACGCCCACACACTGGGGACAACCCCGCGATGTCGCAAAGAAGCTATTTTTCCCTCCGCTTGCACAAACACTCAACAGAATATATTCACCTTTTCCGTCTGTGGTCAGTTTATGATTATTAGTCAATCCGATCAATGCAGGGTTGCATCTACTGCAAATTTGTCGAGGCAGGAAAGAGCACTAAGAAACGGGTCATTTTCTAACATACCATGCATGCATAGCTCTGTGATATGGACCCAGACAGCCGTATAAATCCTTTGAATTTTCATCATCCATGCATGGAAGAACACATGAGCAAGATCACATTTTCATTTCAACTTTGATATCAAAATTTGCAGAAAATGCAGCGAGATAATGAAAACCATATCGGAGAGACAAGGCTTCCGTGCATGGGGTCTCACTCAGGACACCTTACATTTGATCAACTTTTTCCAACATGGCCACTAAAATCCCATCAGCATACGTCTACTGGTAAACAACTTGTGTTATTTTGCTCAGTTTGTGCTGTTGGTGTGCTGCTCAGAGGCACTGTACTGAAACCCAGATGCCACCAGCACGGAGATGCAGAGGGTCCATAGCCACTTTTATTTTTTGGGTCACTCTTGTCATCCGAGAGTTACAGTAGCGTGAGGATTGGGTAACAGAAAATGTTTGTGCAATGGAAGTATTTCCATGATTTGGCAGCAGCTCAACAAGCGAGACAGAGCTCTAATAGCAACAGTAACACAGTGGGGTCCTTTGGGAAAAAAAAACGTTGAATGTCACGAGTCTAAAAATCTTCTCAGGGCCACAAAGGATCCGGAATGTGTACTATTTACAAAATATTAAGGATCATTTATTGTAATAAAAAAAAAATGCAATATCAGTGTTTCCCAATAATAACCATGAGTGGTATGTCACTGCTTCATAATGAACCAGAACAATAATAATCATAATTACAATAGATATGGAATGTTAGGGTTAGGTATAGGGGTGTGTGTGTGTGTGTGTGTGTGTGTGTATATATATATATATCACCAAATCTTTTTGGACCTGGCAGACTGTGAAAAAAAAAAATCCATCAAATTTAAACCCGTTTTAAAAACAGAATCTGAGTCTGCTGCAAAACACGGCTATGAGGTGTGACTATGTGACTCAACTGTATCTAGTGAAAATATTCTATACATGGGCATGATGTAGGCAACTGCAACCCCCTTAAACCAACAGCCAGACTCATTCACTATATTCCGACACATGTAACAGTGGCTAGTGTTTCCAGCTATGTGTGGTTGCCATAAGCACACAAGCTGCATCAGCTGCCTGAAATTCTGGGCCCACTGACAAAATGTGACACTTGGTACAGTATATCAAACTTCAAACTTCCTGGGCCTAGTAGGATTAGGGCTCTGAGGCGCTCTGCTGAATTCAGAATCAAATCCCATAAAACGCATTCCATTTATAAAAGTAACTTTTTCTTATTTTAAAGAAGAACATCACGCGAATCCTATTCATTTTGGGAATATATAACACAATTTATGTATAAGGAAGTGAAACTTTTGCTTGACAGATAGTACATTTGCTATCTTCACACAACTTCCTGAATATTCTCCACATTGCCTGTTGCAAATGGAAAACAAAAATAGAGAAGGGGTTTTACAAATACAGGTATCCTATTACCAACTTTGAACTGGATCCAAACTTGAACCTGCTATTAGGAGCAAGCCTCTCATTCATTAGGCTTCCTGAAAAACATCTGCTCCACAAATCCATTACCACGGTGTTCACCGTAAAACCTAGAATTCAAGTTGCACCCCTGAAGAAGGTACGTTAGGGTTACGACACAACCGCAGTGATGATGTTTATTGGCCCCCCCCCCCCGAGTTGGCCCGCCTGTCAGTTCACCAAGAGTTGGACTGAGCAGGAGATCTTTACCCCCGTCTGTCACAAAACTGCTCAAGCAGAGTGACTAAAGCAATGTGTGTGTGTGTGTGTGTGTGTGTGTGTGTGTGTGTGTGTGTGTGTGGTAGAAACAGAGAAAAAGGACTGCGAGCTGTGAAGGCGAGCATAAATAAGGACTCACCGAGGACGGCAGGCCGGGGGGTTTCCGAATCTTCTTCGTCGGGGTGTCTACAGATGGGCAGGCAAAGACACAGAGTAAAGGTGGAGGAGAGAACAAATAAGCACAATGTTATGTCCGTTTTTTTGAAGTGCTTGCTCTAATTTCAACAGCAGGACTTTCAACTAAAAAAAAAAAAAAAACACACTGCAGCAAGTGTTAGCCAGTCTGCATGTGCACGTCAGTGAGAATGAAATGATGCTGTGCACTCATCTGTGCACAGCTTTGGGATAGGACAAAAACAAAAAAAAAACAACGCCATGACGGACCAACACAATGGTACAAAATGTCAAAAATGTAACATCGAAATGGAGATATGCATTTTGTATCCAGCTTTTCATAAATAAATAATCTGTTGAAATTTGAGAACCATGATGAAGGGGAAAATGAAGAACAAACAAAGGGAAAAATGACAGGCACCACAAACATGCCCCATGCAAATCTTACCTATGCCTCCCTCAGGCGGCCTTCTCCTGGGGTTGTTGGGGTATGACTGGTAAAACTGGGAGCCAGACTTTAGGCCAGAGGGGGACATGGCATCTGGGCTAGGCATCGCAATGTCGCTGGGAAGAAAACCGGGCTAGACCAAAAAAAAAGAGAGAGAGAGAGAGAGAGAGAGAGATTTACTAAGAGGGGTGTGGGAAAACACAGCACAAACAAACAAGCTTCTGTTCTAGGAAACCAAGACGGCTCATTCAAAGCGTGTAACATGAAAAGAGAAGTGAGAACGCAGGGCTTCCTTTACATGAATTTACCTCGCGCATAAACATTGCTTTGTATATGCAACATACCTGGCTTCCAAAGGAAGGATATGGTGGCCTCTCATTTTTACCTGTAAAAAGAGAAGGAAGATTGTTATATACATTTAACACGTGCAAAACCGAGAACTGTAAATATAAGCGCGCGCGCACACACACACACACACACACACACACAAAGAGGCATTGATGTGTGCTTAAACAAATGTAAAAAAAAAACAAAAAAAAAACAAGGGTTTTTCTAAAGTACAAAAAGTCCAGAGATTCTCTCCCTTTTTTTTTTCTCCAGTACGCTCAGCTGCATAAAGCTGCCTGCCAGACAAAACCCTGGGGACGGTTTCTGCTTCAGTGCCCTGACATCCCCAACACTCACAGAATGAACACAGGCAGGCAGGCAGGCACGCACACACACACACACGTGTAGACCAAGATACACATTTTGCCACACAGAAAACAATTCTGTGGCCATAACAAATTATGCACAACAGTCCATTATCAACATGTTTATTTTAAAACTGGAGTGCGACAAATGAACACTTCCTCTGGCGCCGAGGAGTGAATTCACCACAATTTATACACCAAAGTGTTCACTTCATGACAATTTATTTATTTATTTTTTAATCACATGAAAAGTCACTTGTGGAAAAATTACTTGGGGGGGGGGGGGCCCCTCCCCGGCGCATACCTGCAATTCCTGAACTGATGAACGGAGAGGACAAGCCTTCGTGCTCGTTGTAGTGGGATCCTTCTCCATAGCCCTGTAGGGAAAAAAAAAGTGCACACACCAGACAGCATTGGAAACATTAGAAAGGCAAACAAAGACTGAAATAAAAAGAACATGCTGGCATCAACACAAAGAAAAATACATTTTAACCACACCCACACACACACACACAAACCCGAAATGATAAACATCCCCATTTTATGAACACACCTATATGGCTTAGCAGCAGTTATCCTCCCTCTGCTTTTCTGCCCAACTAACAGGATCCATGCCAAACATATCTGCATCAGCTCAGGGGATTCAAACTGACTTTCTTAATTATCAACTTGTGGTAATCAAAGCCGGCTGCATCCATTTCACCCCCCGTTCCTTGTATTTACACAAGAGTGGTGCCAAGACGGTTACGGCGGATGTGAAGCTGCAATTACTGGTGGGCTTTCCGCAGAGGTTTTGGGCTACCAGAGAGTGTGCCAACGCAAGAAACCTGAGCCAAGGTTATTAGGTAGAAAGTGAGACTACCACTTCAAATCAAACATGGCACACTGCAGGAAAAAAAAAAGAACGGCACAAAGCTCTTGCGTTGGTGGGCAGGGGAGAGGATTGTGTGTATGTGACGAGTGATTAACTGAATGCGTGCGAGTGTGTGACAATATCATGGCAGCTGCTGTTAATGCTTAGATCTCCTAACTTAAAATTGTGTGCAGATAAAAAATGCCTGTGTGTGTGCGTGTGTGTGTGTGTGTGTGTGTGTGTGTGTGTGTGCGTGTTTAGATCTTACCCGTCCTTGGCTGAAAGAGGCACTGTTCTGTTCTGCCGAGCCCCAAGACCCAGAGCCGCTGCGCTCATCTATCGCTGAAAGAAAACACACGGGAAGTGAGTCTATATTAAATAGAATAGACTTTGGTAAACGCAGGTTGGGTCAAAAATATAAGCCATCCTCAAATGAAATCATATGACTATTATGCTATACGTCACTGCAGATATAGAGAAACACCCTGATGTTGGAGCCATATAAAGGGAATCTGTCACCACAACACTACTCTCCACATTTGATGTCCCTAAGTGGTCACAATGGGCTCGCGCAACCCAGGGGAGCGCACCACTATTGATCAAAGACGCTGCAGTCATATTCAAGGTGTATGGCGATGTTTGTACATTTCTGTGCGAAAAAGCACGCGGCAAAATGCAGCCCAGCGTATCCATTAGTGTTCATTACGGTCACTGAAGAGCAGGGAATTAACCGTTCACATCCCATCATGCCATCCACGAGGATAAATTGTCATCTAAACCACATTAAAATCACCCACTCAGTCCATTTACGCACACAAACCTAAAATAACAAAAAACAAAATGTGTGAAGTCAAAACATGAATCGCCGTGTTTTAAGAACAGATGCGTCTCACAAAGGAAAAACACAGCCACCAAGACTGGTGGAGCAGAAAACTCAAAAATACCCCCATCATCCCCTTCTCCCTGTCTTATGCACTAATGCCATCCAGGCTCTCTGGAGACACAAGGCTTAATTGCATGCTGATTTGCATAATTGTGCATATTAATGCAGCCTCCTTATGAATATTCATATTTCGTCTTTGATTTTTGCCTAATTAAAAAAATGTGTGTGAGAAAGCAGTGAGAGGGTGGAAGGAGAAAGCAAGGGGATGGGAAAGGGGGAGGGAGGGAGGGAGAGAGAGAGAGAGAGAGAGAGAGAGAGAGAGAGAGAGAGAGAGAGAGAGAAAGTGAGTGAGAGAAAAAGAACAAGAGAGAGAGAGGTCTGGGCAAGATCAGCCTGGCTGACGAGTGAAAATGAGTGATGAGACTAACAGAGCGGTGCAAGCACCTACACAGGCTGCGACAGCCATGATCTATGGAGCTGATGCCAGTGGCATGGAGAATCGGGCGAGCGGAGAGGAGAGAGAGGACCTCACTCACCGCCACGTCAACGGACACAGCAAAAAAATAACCACCAACCACCATCATCATCATCCGCCGCCGCCGCCAATGGCACAGGACACCGGTGATGGGATCACTTTTAAATAAAGATAACACACTTTTGTGCGAAGGCACTCCTGAGCCAAAGTTTCGGTGCCAAGGGAAGGAATACCGAATTAGCGAGCTATTTAAAAAGAAATTGTAATAAAAAATAATAAGTCTCTTCAGAGAAAAGACATCCACAATGAGGTCTGCTCCTAGTTTTTTTTAATTTTTAAAATGTAATTAAATTCACCTGAAGTCTCTGGTTTAATAATAATAAAAAAAAGCCTTTCATCTTGTGTAAACACATAAAAAGAATATAGCTGGCAGCTCACAAAATCCACAAATTAAAGCTATCAACAATAATGTGCCGTTAGGCCTAACAAAGTAGTTTGGGAGAGTAAGGTTCACCATCTTCACAGCTATTTTCACTACAGCCCTCTTCCGCCTATGAAGCCTCCATTTGGCCAGCGGGGGTGCAGAGTGAAAGCACGGCTGTGCAGAAGTCTGACAACATTGTTTCACACTTACTGGAGTAATTAACTCGGAGGCAATTAAAACGAGGTGGAGAGCCGCTGAGGTGACATGACACGCCGTCGGCCGAGAAGACACGATTTTTCTATTGTTGTTCCTCTACTTGTCATGTGTATTAACAAACACAAAATGACAGTCTCCACAGGAACTCCCAAATGATAGTATAATGTATAACGGTCTCATAAAGGACCTGCCAACCTTCACGTGATCTTGAAAGGAAAAGAAATCAAGACATGTACCTTTTAAAGGGGGGGGGGGGGGGGGGGGGGGGGGGGGGGGGTCGGTGATACAATCCACTTCAAATATTTGTTTTAAACCAAGCTTTATTACGTTCATCTAAAATGATACTTTCAACACTTTTTACAATTTAAAGTTTTTGTCTTATCTTGTATTAAACTCTTACAGTTTAAGAAAAATATGTTTTTTGAAAAAAAAAAGCACAGGGATCTACCACATAGCACCTATAAATGCCTGTAAATAACCGCACTTAATTATTTTCACATACAACAGTGTGACAGCAGTGGCAATAATCCTCCCTGGGAAATAATAATAATAATAATAATAATAATAATAATAATAATAATAATAATAATAATAATAATAATAATAATGATGCCAATTTCCAGGTTTATTATATTAAAATGTGTAAAAGCAGAAAATGAGCTTTAATGGTTCAACCCTTTTCTTAAATAATGATAACAAGGGGTGCAAATGATTACAGACTACCTTTTAATAAATATCCTATAATATATCAATATTTCTAAAGGTCTTAAAATGTCTGTACAAATGTAATGACAACTTCCACTACATGGTTACCGCTGCAATTTGTTAGCTTACAGAACAACCATGATTACAGACTACTTAAGCGCTGAAGCGCAATAATATCAAAATCCCTGCAATCTTCAAACAGAAATTTTAATCATGGATTACGACCATGCCATTATTGAAATGAACTTGAACTCAGTTGTTGTTACTCTCTCTGTGCCCTGTGACACAGAGAAATTCTCTTAGCGGCCCGGCGAGTTGCATGAAACTCAAAAGTCAAGGAAGGGCTGGACTTTTAAAACGGAAAATGTATTTAACTGTGTAATAATGTATTTTTAATGCTGAGTGTAAAGATATGGAGCTGGCATTAAAGATGATCTGGGTGTATGACCATATCCGTACAGGCTAAGAATGTGTGTCCATCCGAGGTAACACAAATACTGACTCACAACCAGAGGCCCCAAAGAAACAATTATCTGTTGTTCTCACTGCTGCGGGCTATGAAAACATCAAATTTAGTCAAAGAGGGAAGACACTCCTTTGAGATTTCCTCTTTCTTGAGGGGTTTTAGATTTTCTAACGAGATCTCACCAGTAGAAGAGAAACAAATATCACACACACACACACGCACAATGCTGCAGCATCGTGCAGGTACACAACAATGCAAAAGTCAAACGCTTAACTAACTCAGCCGACAGCTAACAGAAAGAAAATACATGTGTAAATGCACTGCGTTGTTTGTTGTGATCTCAGGGAAGCGAGCATGTCGCGTCCCGTGTATGTTTGTGTGTGTTTGTGCGACGGGGGGGTTGAAGACGTTGCCAGCAGCTGCAAAGGTGACAGAGGGGACGCCTGCCTGAAGGCTTGGCCAGCTCCCACCACACACCATCACACTCAGCCTCCCCTACTTCTCAAACATCCCACACTTCTTGCCAATCCTCTCCTCTATCCACTTCCCCCCCCCCCCCCCCCCCCCCACACAAAAAAAACACACACGCCACTGAGGAAGGGAGAAGGACGCTTAATGCAATTAGCACCCCTCTGAGCACTTTTGTGTTGATGAATAGAGGTGGTCTGGTGGTCCAGTGGGCTGCCCACTGCTGTTCCCGCGCTGCTGGGTGCCTGAATATACAAGTCGACGTCATAGATGCACATTGTCCTTTAATGGTGATCAATTCTATAATAAACGTCTTTTTTTTCTGGCCTCTGGCCATGAGCGTAATAGGGTAGTATACAATGGCTGTAGATATGACCCTAACATTACATCAAAATAAATAAATGCATAGAAATTGAAAATGATATTACAAATTTGTATACCACTCTTTTTTTATTTTATTTCACAAGTGTTCTTCCTCATATAGACCAACTCTATTTTATACTTCACATATTAGTATATGAGGCAAGTCTACGAGAAACTCCCGGGCCGGATTTCACAGATGTGAACATTTTGACTACCAAGTGCTATTGGGAGGTTACCTGCGGATAACCCAGAGTCGAATGTGACAGCTTTTAGTATCACATTAAAATGGGTGTCAATGACCAAGGGCCACACTTTAGGACAGGAGGAGTAGGAGGAGGAGGAGGGGGAGGAGGAATTAACTCCTCACTGCTTAGTAATTGCCTACCGTAATAGAAACAAACAGAATCCTGCCTTCCACAGGCTGATCCCTATTCAACAAGCTCTCTCTTCCACTCTCTGGCCACTCGCTGCATGCTGGGCCAGTTTAAGAGGCTGTGAGCCGGGGGTGAGGGACATTGTATCGGACTCGAGCCATTTCCTGCAGATCAGTGGGGGTAAGTGCCCGTTGCTGTGTTGGGGGAGGAGTGTTTTACACTTCAGGGTGGGGGGAGTTGTTTCAAGTCCATAAGCCCCCTTTTTTGTCTTTGTTCCTCAGTGGCCAAGTTCTCACTCTGGGGAACACTGGGGAGTGTGACTCGATTTCACACGCCAGGTTGGCAGGGTGACAGGAACCAAAGTAACACAACTTACTAATAACATTCAGGAAGAGAGGGGAGGAAAAGCTGGCTCAAAAGGCTTCAGGTGCCTTCAGGGTGGGTTTAAAGTGCAGCGAGTCAGAACTTAGGAAAAAAAAAAAAAAAAAAAAAAAAAAAAAAAAAAAAAAAAAAAAAAAATCGAGAAATAACATGAAGACGTCCTTGCAGAGATATTTATACACCTGCTCATTTTCAATCCAACCTTCTTGCCGTACCAGATCGTTAAAGCCACAGTGTATTATCTCCGTTTCTCAAAGACGTGGTAATGCTGGACAGTTAAAAGGGCCAAAAGCAGCAGTCCTAAAAGGATTATTTATTCGACATAACAATTAAGGAATTAACTACAGTACTTACACAAGTCAATCTCAAGCAATCAGTGTAGTCTAAGCACAACGGTTCCATCAATTTGTAAGGCTTTGAGCCCCGCAGATAACAATAATTTCCATTATAAGGCAGTGTCACAGATCTCAAAACGTCTGAAAGTAAAACTGAAACTAAATACCACAAAAAGCTGTGGGGAAGATTTTTTTTTTTTTGGGGTGATTTGGGTAAGCTGACCTTTAAAGTATTTGCTGTTCCATATGAGTCGTTACATGTGAAAACATGTTTATGAAGTACTCATGTTTGCACTGAACATGACTACTAATTATCTTCAATGTGTATATTTTCAAATATGTGGCTCAAAAAGCCACATCGTCAAAATCACGTCAGGTCAAAAAAAATAAAAAAAATAAAAGCTCAGCAGCTTCCACCAGTTAAATCAGAGCTTTGAAAGTTAAAGTAAATATGTACATTCAGCTAATAAAACTTACCTGCTCCACCAAACTGAGTGCTGGCGAGCGTCATTGTTCTGTTTTTCCCGTTGGCTACTGGAGGCGCAAACATCTACAAGACAAGAGAGGAAAGGTACTGTAAGTACTAGATCAAAAGGGTGGCACACTTCACACATCCCATTTCCACCGCAAATGACATCACATGCACATGTTGTGTAGTTGCGGTATGTTTCCCTTCCCCCCCCCCCATAAAGGTGTGGATCAGTTGTAAAAAGGGTAAACTATTTGGAAAACACTGATTTAACCTTCAGGCAGCGACGGTAAAATAGTTTGAAGGGACTATTGAGATATAAACGAAAACACAATTTTTTTTAATATGAAGAAAAAAATACAGAGGAAAAACAAATACACATTTTGATTTTCAGACATGCAAAACCAGATGTGTGAGATACTTTAATGTCTGTAGCACTGATGATGAGCCGCTGTGGGCTTCACCCTGAGGCTGTGGTGTGGTTAAAATATCTGCTGTGTGGTATTTTTCAGTGACATGCCCTACTCTAAGAAGCAAACCTTTTTTTTCTGTAACTAGGACACCATAACACAATCTGCCAGTAAAACATTTGATCTTTAAATATTAAAAAAAAAAGATGGTTGTTTCTAAAGAAGTCCACAAACCAATTTGGAAGCCATCTCTGTTTCCATTACATTTGGTCACGGATCTATCAGACATGTTTAGCTTTAATCAACGTCCAGTCTAACTTGTACTTTCCTGACTATCCAGGAAATAAACAAAAGAAGGAATTTGTTTGTACAATGTTTGACAGTTTCTCACCCATAATGTGAAAATGACATCTGCAGATACAAACTGACAGCTGGTCAATCTGAGCTTTTCTAAACACAAAACCCAACTGTCTGACGAGAACCTCCCACCACTCCCCCTTTCACAAGGGCTGTTTTTTTCTTTTTTTTCTTTATGGGGTAAAATTTCCTTTAAATACCAATGGTGTGACGGAGAATATGACTACACTACCAAAGCAGCGGAGTCAACAATGCACATTGATGCATTTTCAATAATCAATAAAAAATACAGTTACTCCTATTGTTTTCCTCATATAAAAAATAAAACATTGACTGATATCAATACTTGGGTATTAATCAACTGTCTTGAGCCACATTTAAGATTTGTATGTATGATAGTAAAGTATTAGAC
>JAFBJU010000473.1:40641-53141 GCA_016785305.1 Colistium nudipinnis
AAAAAAAAGCAACTCTCTCAGTGCCAATGCATTAAATGTGTTCTAATAATTAAATTAAATGTATATAAATATATGTATATATATATATATATATATATACACTAATAACAGGGAAATCTAATGTAATCTAATTTATTGGGGAGGTTAAAATGAAGAGAAGCAGTGATCGCCTATTGAGTCTCGGCTCGCAAAAACATACAGCTCAAATTACCACCACGCTGAACATAAGGACCGATGAGGGAAAACTGACAACATGCATTCTATGTAGGTCTACTGAAAAATCGTCATGCTCCTCTAAGACGCTGCCTTCACATCCAACCAGTACAAGAGACACTGCCCTGATATGATGAATACTCTGCCTTAAGTCAAATCTGTAGCGCGTAATGACTTAAAAAAAAAAAAAAATCTTTCATTTTACGCAACCCTGGCAAATAACACAACCATATGTCGATCATTGCTACATAAAAGAGAATGTAATACATTTACAATTACAGACATAATTAGGACTATTGTTAGCCCAAGGAAATGGGGGTGAAAGGCAGAGCTAATGACTATACGCAAACACGTCATTACCAAATTACCATATGTCAACTCAGAAAGGAAACCTTGTCAAATGACACAGTGAGCATGAATACTGGATTTACCCTGTGTTTTGCATTCCATCGCAAGCCCGAGGCCGCTCTCTGATGCTGAGCGGTGGTTCTGCAAGCCTTTCAGGGAAATAGTGGTAAGGGGAGCGAGTGGGGGAACAGAGGCACTTGGACACCAACAGGTGGTGTGCTTTTACAGCCTCTTTTTAAAACAACGAACTGGTATAAATTGATGCAATGGAGGAAAGAAAAAAGAAAAAAAGATGGGTGTCTTAGAGGAAACGCAAGTTTTAAAAATGTAAACAAAGGGGAAAATCAGATTTGATGTCAACACATAAAAAATATGTAATTAGAACCACTTAAAAGCCAAATAAACAAACGTATTAAATTCAACAGACCATTTTTTTCTCCCCTGGATGTATGAAAAGAAAACATCTCACTTTTTGCTTTTTATCGTGACAAAAAGTGCAACTCCAACTCTCGTGAACTCAGGCGAGCGGAACTAATTTAACCTTGAGACAAGGAAAGGAAGCGAACACACACACACACACACACAACACATCACCCAAAGTGGAAATAGGCTAGGATCATGGCTGTCTTTGCTTTTTTTCCAAACTTCTGGATAACGCTGGGCAACAGAAGACCTAACTAGGTCAAACACACCACTACTAATAAACTTAACATCACTGAGTTTTAGTTAGGCACAGAGGTAAATGGAGTGGAGCACATGGAGGGGGGCTTAATGTAACAAAATGGCATCTTCAGCTACTGCTGGATCAATATTTGAAGCAAGCAGATTAGGGGGTCTTTGTCACCCCACACAAGGCAGGTCATTTTTCACAAAAGAGCCCGAAACAAATCACTCGGCTAAACACAAGCATTACATCAAAATCCTCATATCTAAAAATAAATGTGTGAGGACCATTTGCCGGTGAATAAAATTTTGGAGCATGTGTCACTTTTTATTTCACAACCTTAACTTAAAAAGGGCCAAATGAAGTTTTTCAACCTGTCCCATAAACATTAAGAAATTTTGAAAAAGAATAATCAATTTGGTGTGAATTGTTATCATGTGTAATACATCTATATAGTAGCACATTAAGCTTACATTTGTGTCTATGCTGTGACTACTGGAATAAGGGCTGCCGTGCCAAAGGGAAAAGACATATTCAACTGTTGATTCAAAGAAACGGATGTTAATGTCTTGTGCCAGGGACATTACTATAAATAATAACCACTCGGGGTAAGGCGGTTTATAACAATGACAATAAACATGTAGGGCACCACAGGATGTAGGGCTCCAGATTATTTGATCATCTCCGCTAGGCCACATCCTACTGCTGACAACTAAACCCATTCACCATTTCTCCTCAACCGTGTTGACATCGTCCTCACAAACTAACTAAAAATCCAGGTGTGTGTGTGTGTGTTTTTTTTTTAACATCCCTGATAGATCCAACCTATTAAATAAAAAAACACAAACAAAATAAGCAAGTGCACAGAGGAACCCGATGGATGGAGAATAAAGAGCAAAAGCTGCAAAACTTCCAAATACTGAGCTCTGTCTTCCACATATCAGGGTTCAAGTCGTGCATTATGAGGGGAGTTGAGTGGTGGGGGTGGGAGCAGGAGGAATTTCCTGCCAAATGTGTAATAAAATCAAAAAGTCTAAGCTGGTGGCCAGACACTTCCATAAAGGAATGTTTAAAGGGGCAACCAAATGGCTTTTATGGAAACTTTGTTTCGGGCTTGTGTGGAAAATAAGCGCAGGCCCAGCAACACAAAGTTTAGCTAAAAATGCTCGGCAACAATTCTCAAGGTTTTAACATTTCATCTCCCCCACATCCTGGCTACAGCTGGGTGACAAGAACTCAACGCACAAAACGAGGCTCGTTGTGTTGGAGTTACAATAAACATTAGTGGAGTTTTTTGGGGGTAGAACAAAGGAGTAATTTCCTCCTCTCCGTGGTCGATGCGGAGACACACATCACACACTTAGCTCGCCACCTCAGAGCAGACAAAAAAAACTTCACATTCCCCGTTTTCACAACACGAAAAACTAGGGAAAAAAACTTTTTTCCAAAATAGGTGTCAATGGAAAATAAAAAAACGAGGAGAAAAAAAAATCAACCCCATCGAATTCCATGCAACCCCCCCTCCCTCTCCCTCCTCCTCTCCCCGAACCGTGAAGTGAAAGAGTGTGTTTTTACCTCTCCTCTCCGTGTGTGTGATATCCAGCCGTGAAAAGAAAAAGAGTCGCGGGGAGAAAAACATAAAACTTCGCGAGGGATTTCGAGCTCACTGCACGAGACGCATTGGAGCACAGTGTTCAGCCCGTGTTCCTTTTGTCCCGGGTTAAGCCCGCTTCTCTCGCGCACGGCGCCCACGTGTTTGCTTCACTGTAACAAAGTCTGTGTGCAAACAAATCTAGTCTAGTAACAAATGTGGCGTCTGCGCCTTTTTTTCCTCCCTGTCTCTGCTTGTTGTTGTTGTTGTTACCACTGAGATGATTTCATTCTTCTCGCAGACATCTTCACCACCTCCGTCCACATTGTCAGACGCAACAACGTATCCCTCCGCGCTGAAATGCGAGGGCCTCAACGCCAGCGGTGTCCGATTTCAAACGCCTCACAGACCAGCGGGCGGTTTTTGCGGGGACGCGCACGCGGCTGTCGCGTTCACCCGTGGACAAAAACACGAAAATGTCTCGTGTCGTGTCTCCCTACTTCGTTTTGCTGGGGTAAAACCTAAAAATGCGGCGCGCGCGGCAAGGACTAGCTCGTTTTGCGGAGGGCTATGGTAAGAAAGTTACCTGCGCTCACGCAGCAGCAGCTTGACGAGATGGCACGATAAATGCGAGGGCGCACAGCCAATGTGAGAGCGCGCATGGCTGAGTGGCAGCAGCGGCTGCCAGCGAGCGACCGGAATTGGAGACGAAGTCCCGCCTTCTTCCTGACGCTCACTTTCCCTGCGTGCTACGGCGGAGGGGGCTCCGACAGGCCCGCTGACGTCATTTTATTCCTATGGTTGGTGTGTCCTCTGACTTGTTCTCTTATTTTAAACTCAGGCTTTTGCTTAAAATTAGTCCGTTTTTATTTCATTAACATCTATACACTTCCTGCCATTTGCTTTGTTATAAAGGGAAACTATTCAGACCAGCTTTTTAATGCAGTTTCAAACTTACAGTAATGCAAAATGATCATGAGTTGGTTTAAAGTTAAACTGCTTAAAAAGTACTACTTGTAGGGATATTTTTTTAAATTTTGATCAATATAAATAATTGATCGTTAAAACAATATTTAACTTTATCTGCGTTAATCTACTATTCGTTTTGCCTGTAAAATGTTATATAATCACATTGAAAGAGCTAAAATACAAAAATGGCACATTTGCTTCAAAAGTAATTAAAATGTTATTAATATTCAAAATATGTTTCTTTCTAATCAATCAATCAATCAGTCAACTGATGGTTTCTGCTCTCACAGCCGGTCCTCCCGTGCATGAGCTGGTAAACATGAGACCAACGCTCTGCTTGCAACTGCCTGCTCAGAGCAGAGAGTAGATCAGAGTGGGGGGTTGGTGGTGTGAGGGGTTTAGTTCAGAGAAAATACTTCAAACACAGTGACCACATTATGCACCTATATTCATTTATCATATAAAACACTGCGTTAATAACATAAAAAAACACAAGTGGATGAATATAATATATATATCACCACCATAATGATGCACCACTTTCCATGAAATTCGTTCAGATGACCATAATTTGTGCAAACCATGTGTTTTCCGACTTTATTCCATATGCACGGCCTTGTACAAACCTCGTGCGCTCACACAATAACCACTCCACTGGCAAAGTCTATGTAGGTGTTAGACAGCTGTTGTTTGTAACCTGAGGACAAACCTCGTCACAGAGGAGGAAAGTTAAGATGACCCCTTCTTTGTTTCCCGTCTACCATCTTCAAACCTACCATGTCCGTGCTTACGTTCTGCACATGTATATTTCTTTCGAAAAAAGAAGAGAAATCTTTCTTCAACATCTTAGTGCACAGTTATCGCTATATCAGCCACTACAAAGGCTCTGGTGACTCAAGCATCGTTTGAGTCACCATGTGGGCAGGGTGCCCATGTCTTAGGTCTGAGCTGTAGCACGAAATGAAGACGTGACAAATGCAAATTTTGCATAGCTGCCTAGTTTTGTTATACACCCATAAAGCCCCAAACGGCCTATTTGCACAGAGGTTACCAAATGGAAGGGGGATTAGCTGTCAATAGGACATATAGGTAAATAATCCATCGGGTGTCCCAGGGGTAAAGGAAAAAGCCTCGGCACAGAACATTAATTAGTGTCATGGACCGTCTTAGGAATGTAATGGGGTTACCGCTCGGAACAAATGCACATATGGGCCGTAAATACCTCCACAAACATACCATGTGCACGTCCACGTTCACTTGCACATATGCAGGCACACAGAGGTACTATGCACACATGTAGACTTTAAAGGGCATCTATAGCATCAAAAAATAAAATCATAATCATCAAAGAAAGGGCATCTTTATCCAAGACCTACTTGGCATCCTTTCATTGAGGAATGTATTAATCAAAAGATAAGATTTGAACAGATGGAAGCATCTGCTTGGGAAAATGAATTTCTAGTCAGGCAGAGAAAATCTCTCATATTCTCGCTTTTTCCAGTAGACGTTAGGCCTTGAGTAAGAATAGTGCTTTTGTCAGTATTAGCAATGAGGCTTGTAAGCCCTCCAAGTAGTTTGTAGTAACAGCTGGGTCTGACATGGAGAGCATGTACAAGGGCAGCCGGGATGAAAAGGGGTGGGGGTGGGGGGTAGAAAAAGAATAATAATGATAAAATAAAATAAAAACATATATACTGCAGGTCAAAATGAACATTGAGGTCAACTAATGGTAACATCAAGCTCAGCTCAAATAGTTAAAAGACAGAGCGTGTGTTTTAAAGCAATATAATACAGGTGAATATAAAGATATATATATATTTTACTCTAAGTGAATTTAGGCGGTGCCACTTTTTCATTGGAGCCAAGGGCCAAATCGGATTTTAATTAGTTATTCTTTATTTTCAGCAATTACATTTTCCTAGCTGTTACGAAATAGGACATATCGATCTATATTTATATATAAATTGATATATATCCTATTTCGGATATATATATATATCTATATATCGGTATATAGATAAAACATTCTACTACTATGTGTGTTGTCCACTATTGGTGCATGCTCCAATCAAGACTCGCTGTAATTTGACATAGACATGAAAGAACATATAGTGACCTCTGATAGCTCACTGCTAAAATAATGTGTCATTATCCCCCTGTCACTACGGGCAACCACATGGCAACCTCGTCATTACACAGGAAGGTGCCAACATAAAAACACCAACATGTCATCTATAATCTCAAAGTGCCTCCACAGTACAATGGAGCAGCGAAAGGCCGAACGCGGAGGGATGCTGTCACACGTGCCCTCCGCCATTCCTCCGAGCCATTCATATCTGTAATTAATGACAGATGCACATGGAAAATTAGCATATGCTCGGCACATTGGTGCTAAAGCGCTCATATATTTGTGCATGTCAATGAAATATTTATCCATGGGAACAGATTTCGGATGACATAAACTCACATATACTAACGGCGTGTGAGAATGCATACTAATTATTCCGATCTAATTTGGATTATTTTATTTATTTCATCCATAACCCCTCGAAGCAATAAAAAGGCATCCTGGCACAGATATGCGACACATGTTCCCTTTGATTCTATCTGGTTTGTTTGTATCTCCACCAAAAAGGCAGGCTTTTGTTTCCACAGTGTCGGGTTTGGTGTGCGTTACCTATACCTCAACACATTCGTGACACACATTCATCCCTCACTGCCGCCCTGCTCCGCTCCTACGAAGCCCGTCACGCAGGCCCAACCACATCACCGGGTTATATCACACACACACACACACACACACACACACACACACACACGTCGATAAGCCCGTAAAACATAACTGTATAGGCAGCGCACACATAATGCACACAGAGCTGACTGGTGAGGCAAGCTGCTCACCTCGCTCCACACTGAGCCCCTCGCAGCCTGTAATAGTAGAGGCTTAGGTTTGGGTGGGGGAAGGGCAGAGGTGCACAGGTTTCTGATCAGACAAGAAAACTAGGCCAAGACCAACAATCCCTCTTCCCCCGGAACGGCCTCGGCCTCCCTAAACGCCGCAACTTTGTCCCAGGGCTGTGACGATCACCGCTGAGTCTGTCATTAACGGCCAGGCCACGGAGTGATTTTCAGCCACAACACGTGTATTTAGAGGCATAACAGCTTCTCATAGCCGGGCTATGATTCATGCTTCCTTGCCCCTTTGGAAGCTGTCGTCCAATAAGAGTTGGAGGCTGGGGGTAGGAGCGGATAGATTGATAGTGTTGGCTGAGTGCCCGTGCTCCCAGTCTATCTGTGCTGAAGGGGAGTAGACGGAGGGGTGGGGGGGTCTATCTGTTGTGCTCTCTGTGCTCCTGATAAACTGACTCTCGTCGAGCTTCTCCTCTGTGTTACAGCTCGCCTGGCAGAAAACACCCAGACTCACACCGACTCCCAACGTCGGTGTGAGTCTGGGGCACAATCCACAAGGTTAGGCAGCCCCCCCACACCACACACACACACACACACCCCCACCCACCCCCCCCTTTCTGAGATTGTTGGGAAAAAACATGGCAATTGTTTAGAGCTGGGTGAAGACAGCGTATCTTCCGGAATTCAAACAAAGTATTCAAAACAGGCCAAAAACTTAAAAGAGGACACAATGAACCCAGATTTCACTTCTTGAGCAAAATTGGGAGCGTCATCAGCAGAAAAAACACAAAGTCTGTCTCCCTTGTCTCGAATCTGTAATTCCCACACAGCTCCACAGTGAGAAAGAAAATGAGTTTGAGGGATTGTCCACGACATTAATCCCCCCCAAACACTACACTTCCACACAGGATCCAATACAGACAGACAAACACAAAGCAAATCAACAATCTATTTACCAAAGGAAAACCTAAATCAACAATCCCTTTGGCTTCTGTCTGCTCTCATTTGACAATGGCTTTCCTGCATGCCGCCTTCCTCTCTTTTCTCTGGTGATTTTATGGGACCCCTCCCTGCCATCTTGGATTCCCATTATTGTGCAGTTGCATGGGTGCCCCCTGTTCTGCCACCCACGCTCCAGGTACACTGAACGAAAACACCAGACCCCCCCCCCCCCCCCCCCCCCCCCCCCCCCCCCCCCCCCCCCCCCCCCCCCCCCCCCCCCCCCCCCCCCCCCCCCACCCCCCCAATTACAAACCCTCCGCCAGGCTGCATGGCAGCAGACTGCAGCGCCGGTGGATTTGGAGGTGTAACTTGTTTTTTGAGAGATGAATCAGAAAGGTGAGGCGTGTGAAGGAACAGAGAGAGAAAACTGGGATAGTGCCAAGTAGAGAGAGGGAGAGGGAGGGAGGGAGAGAGAGAGAGAGAGAGAGAGAGAGAGAGAGAGAGAGAGAGAGAGAGAGAGAGAGAGAGAGAGAGAGAGAGAGAGAGTATCCCTACCTGAGTCACACACACACAAAAAAAATCTCGGCCCCAATCTGAAAATAATAAAGCCGTCATATATCGAGGGGGGGAGATGTGTGCAAAAAGTCTCATGATAACAATCAGATCAGAAGCAGAATTGACTCTAAATCAATTGAAGTAGGCATGTCAGGGCTGCCCAGGACAGGAGGGGGGGGGGGGGGAGGTGAAAGGGAGATAGATGTGAGTCTGTGTGGGGGAGGGAGGCTGAGATTGTTGATGTAGTGGGAGCACTGCAACAACAATAACAGCAATGTGTGCGTGCGTGCGTGCGTGCGCGCGCGTGCGTGAATGAGTGACAGAGTGAATGAGTTAAGAGTGGAAGTGGGGATGTGTTATGGCTCACAGAAGTGATGAAATGACATCTCCTTTACTTCGGCACACAGCTGCCGTGGCTGCAGGAAAGAAACACACACCTACACACACCTACACACACACACACACACACACACACACACAGTGGAGATATCTGACCCTCTCTTTTCTCCGGTCAGAAGTGTGTCTGCCTGCCTGTCATCCTCTCCTCTAATTAGCAATATCTACACAATCACTGCACTGTGTCCGTTACAAAAGAGACCTCAGCCCATTGATATTCACGTCATTAGTGTAATCTTATTTTCCCTGGGTGTTTGTTCACTTAAACATTACAAAATCCATCCTCTAACTTGCTATAAATGCGTGTTTTTTTTTTTTTTTAATCGTCTCCCAAAATGTGCGTGACCTACGCCATATATTCAAGGAATGATCTTCAAACTGAGAAAAGCATTCACATTGTAGCTTCCAGATTACAAAAAAAAAAAACACACATCAGAAGTGAAAACTTATGGATATTACAAAATGCGAATTGACGCCTCAATTTTCCGTTGTTTTCTATATTTCTTTCATCTCTTTTTCTCCTCCCCTCCCCCCTTTTCTTTGTAGATTAGAATTCATTAGCAATCAAAGAGCCTCCAGAGAGCTCCAGCTCTTAATTACCTTCTCATTTGCATTTTTGCATATTAATGACTGCAGGGTTTTGGTTGGGGTTTTTTGCCGCAGTGGTTTAAAGGCACCTCAGTCCTCTGTTCTCTGGGGAGGAGGAGAGATGGCCAGAGGCAAAGCTCCAAGCCTGTCCAATCCCCCCCCCCCCCACCACCACCACCACCACCTCCATCCTTCCTAATGGGAGCTGGACATAGCAAGAGGAAGAAGAGGGGGGGGTTTGGCCGTGGGCATATGGGACGGGTGGAGGAGAGGGGGGGGGCGGATGGTGTTGGGGGACTACAGGGGTGCACAGGTTAAAGGTCAATGTCCCTTATCAACATAAGAAAGAACACGTCTTGTGTGCTGCCTAATTATTGTCATATTGAGCAGTTTAAACACCTGATCTGAGCAAAATATGCCCTCAGAGAAACTGGAAATCTATACCGCAGAGATTGCTCACGTGGGTTTTTATTGAGGACGGCAGCTAGTTTGGATGAAACTCATGTCCCACAGTGTGCAGAGGCAGGGGCATTTTATATCCCCAGAGAAAGGTGTGTGTGTGTGTGTGTGCGCGCGCGGTTGAAAATGAGGCTAGTGTGCGTGTGTGTGTCTGTGTGTGTGTGTCACTGTTTTCTTTACGTTACAGCCTGTCTGCAGCGGCTCATTGTGAGGGCAGCCAGAGGCTCATTTACCGCCAGCCTTAATGACAACGGTGTGCGTGCACATGTGCACGAGCCTGGACGATTATGGAACCACACCTTTTTGGCGCATACGCATGTAGACAAACATGTAAACAGAATGCGATGGCGAGCACGTGCACACACACATATACGTGCACGTGAGGCATGCACAGACTGAGGGAATAGTACCACAAGAGACACCAGACAACAGCTCCCAGGCATCTCATCGCCCCTCAAGTGCTGCTGTTCCTCTTATCCAATATGTTTTGACTGCAACAATGATGTCTAAGCGTGGAAAATAACACCATATCCCACTGTGCTTTTAGATACCTCACAAACATAACAATTAATGACTCGGGGCCCCGAGACATCTGGCCAACAGGTTCAACAAGACTGAATAAAACATCTCATAGTTAAATAAATCACACCGTGTGGACATAAATCCTATGAGAGGTTTAAAAGTGGTTTTAGCTCTGGAAGAAAAAAAAGAGAAAAAAAAAGTACCACGTTTTCCCATGGAAATATTGAATACGCGAGTGTGAGCCACATTTGCGACGACAACAATTCTAAAGATAAAGCGGCGCAACATACAACATGCAAGACACATGCATGTGCGGCCCCCGGAAGCACACTGCTCAAGGAGTGGGCTTAAGTCGACTTAACTGCTATTAGTGGGGCATTATAAAATGTGTGTGTAGCCAAGGCCCGAGGACTGCAGCAATGTGTGGGCTGTTGGGGTGGGGTTAATGAGCTGTTCCATGACCTCTGTGAACCCCACAGGATGGCCTCAGGGAGACGGGCCCAGAAAAAACAAGGAGACAGGCTGACAGCCAGCCAGTGGCCGCAGTCCACCGCTGGACTTCTGGGACACATCAGATTTTAAAATAGTGTGTGGGGGGGGGGGGCGTCACCTTGATAAATACATCCTCACACAAAGACTTCCACCCCATGTCCTGAAGGTACCAAAACCTCTTTCTCCGTGATGCTCTTTATTTTCAGCCAAGTCAGCCCAAAATGTTAAAAGTATCCGCACTCTATATGGTAATGTGTTCCTGGTGTTACGTGTCAAAAATGTGACAAAATGTAACCATCCAACCTGGTTTTAACTGAGTGAATGAATGCAAAGTTAAAGAAAAACACATCAGTGATGTGTGGCAGCACTCAATAATCCCCGCATCCTCAAATCATCAAAAACATGATACTACTGCCACCTTCTGGTTGATGTAAGGAACTGAAAAGTACCTGAAAAAAAAAAATGTCTTGGGGTTAAATTGGTAAAAATAAGCAACAAATGTATCATGACAATACTTTGCAACCATTGTTTTTAATAGAAAGATTTTTATATTCTTTAAACCAGACAACCAGATGCCAGACATTTTTGGATATATTAAAAAAGAAACAAAGAAGAACAGAACAACAACCAAAAAAATATGTCACAAAATGGAATTATATGGTTTAGCCTGTGTGGATTTAGTGGTCTCATATACAATTTCTTTTTCGTCACCAAAAAGTGCAAATTCTCAAGAAACAAACAAACAAAAGAAAAAAGGACACCTACATTTCCTCCCCTGCAGCTTCCAATGGATATGGACTGGCAGACGGCTACGCTGAGAGAAAACTTTGTGATGAGAAAAGGAATGACTTAAATAGTAAATCCACACTGAATCATGTCCGGGGGAGAAAAAAAAATGGCTTCAGGTTGAAAAGCTGGATGACTTCCGGGCAAGGATAAAAAGTGTTAACTCGGAGAGAGAATCCCAGCAACAGATTTCTGCTTAATGTGGCTCTGTGTGCATATACAATTCAATGTCCAGCTATGAGAACTGGGACATATTCCATCATAGTCAAATGTACACCTAGAAAAAAAAAAAAAAAAAAAAATGAAAATAATCATCAAATCAATCACAGTTACAAATCAATCTATCATAAATAGTAGCCTATTTCTTTCTCTCCCAAGTGAAACCATTTACTGAACTATAGATTTACTGAATGCTTATTATGATCAATATTATGCTTTCCACTCTATTGCAATAATCTTGAATCTTTGAGATAGATGTTAAGGCCAAAACATTTTTTTTTAAATAAATTCTGACTTGTGGTCTTTTCCTCCATGTTCATTTAAGCTCTACATGGATACCAGATCCAGCGTCTAACTGCATACACACACACACACACACACACACACACACACGCACACACACACACAGAGGGCGTTAATGCAGACAAAGAGATTCTGCAGTGGATACAACACTGCGTGTTTAACATTCAGCACAGCCAGCCTTCCCAGAAAGCTTTGCAAGTGTTTAACAGGTTTCTTTTTTTTTTCTCTCT
Source organism: Colistium nudipinnis (assembly GCA_016785305.1). Taxonomy (NCBI): domain Eukaryota; kingdom Metazoa; phylum Chordata; class Actinopteri; order Pleuronectiformes; family Rhombosoleidae; genus Colistium; species Colistium nudipinnis. The sequence goes on from JAFBJU010000473.1 coordinate 52,829, forward strand.
CCAAGAACAGGAGTCTCCCAAAATGAGCTCAAATGACCTTTTACCCCCAAAACAAGATCTGAGATAGAAAGCAGGGAGCAGGGAGGGAGAGATCCATCCTTTACCGCCACCCTCGTGTGACTATGCATCAGCTGCATAAAGCAGGTATGGCCGTAGCATCACAGAGATGTGTTTGTGTTCAGATGAGGCGGCAGCTCAAACCACCTTCAATCCAGATCCCAAATATTCAAGTTTTTTTTTTTTTTTTTTTTTTTTTCCTTTCTCTTTTTTTCATAATCATATTATTTATTTAATTTTGCATTTAAATAATCAC
>JAFBJU010000473.1:58141-193141 GCA_016785305.1 Colistium nudipinnis
GATGTACGGCGTTTGCCGACGATACTGAAACAGATACGTCAGCTCTGGTGTTCTCTCCTTCTCTGCAGGATACCTGGCCTCAGTGTGTGTGTGCGATTGTGCGTGTTTGTGAAAGAGAGGGGGGGGGGGGGGAGAGAGAGAGGGGGGGGGGAGAGAGAGGGAGAGAGAGAAAGTGCATTGGGGGCTGGCAGCTCAGGGTGCATGTTTGAACAGGCTGTGGCTGACTCACACAGTGATGATGTGGCCAGAGGGACCCTGGCTGCCACGCACGCACGCACGCACGCACGCAAACACACCTCCATGTAAACACAAATCGCACACTACACTGCCAGCCCCGGGCATCCTACCCACGGTAACACCGGACTCCAATGCACTAATATCCCCTCCAGGCTGGTTGGGGGGGGCGGCATTAGAGGACTACGGAGGGAGAGAAAAAAGGCCTGATTTGATCCCCTCCTGCCTGGAAACGTGGCTGAGCCGGGGAAGATTATTTTTTGGAATGCAACAGACATTGTGAGATCCCCCTCCCCTTCCCCTTCCCCTTACTCCCCTCCCCCTCCCCCCCAACAACCAGCTGCAGCTGCGTTCCTATTTGGCCTCCCAACTTGGACAGGTATTTATTGCTCTCTTCATCATACAGGTTGCCTCACGGTTGTGTGGTCCCTTGGGCAAAAAAGAAAAAAGAAAAAAAGAAAAAGATTGGAATAAGCATGATACATAAACCTGCTATCACTCCCTCCCCAACACCAGCCCACTTCCTTTAAATAAACCTCTCTCTCTCTCTCGCTCGCTCGCTCGGTTGGATATCTTTAGTTAAGCTGTGCAAACATAGGAAAAAAAAAAGGTGCTCATCTACTGTATCTCTTCGTCGTATTCTTTGTCACTCTCTCACTCCCTGCCATTCCTTTAACCTGTGGTTGGTTAAATGCTACCCGCGCCTTGTCACACAAGGACAGATTCCGAAAAAAAAAAAAAAAAACTGCACAAAGTTAAGCACATTCATTCCATCGACCACCTCCTCGTCCTTTGGGCAGGAACTATACATGTCAAGTGTTCAGTTGAGGACAGATGGGTGACTATGTTTTTTTTTTTTCTTTTTGTTTCGTCAAACATTCATACTTTTTCTCTCTCTCGCTCGCTCTCTCTCTCTCTCTCTCTCTCTCTCTCTCTCTCTCCCTCCATCGCTCACCCACAAGCTTCACTCTGTGAGAAAATATGACATCAAGCCCAAGAGGAAAAATTGGTAAGTACACCTCTGCATTAAGAGGGGACCAATGTCATATCACCACCTGCTGTATATACACATGTATACAATTATAAAGTGTCAAGTACCCGAAGCAGACAACCAAAACAAAAAAAAATTAAGACAAAATCAAAAGGGAAAAAGAGAAACGCTGAAATTGCAGAGTTGTGAGGAATAAGAGGCAACGTAGTCAGGCCAACGGATATAACATTGACGACGGTAGTGCTTCAAAAACACCAACCCTCCCCCCCCCGGCCCCCCGTCCTGCAAATTGACGAGCCCCCGCTAAAATGGATTCGACTCAACATTAATTTCAGTTTTTTCTTTTTCTTTTTTTTCTCAATAAGTCAAAAACCGTAGCATCTTAAAAACGCTTTTTACAGAGTAAGTAACACTTCAATCAAACCCTCGTCTGATTCTTTCTGGAACATTTAGAGAGAGAGAGAGAAAAAACTGTTGCATCAAAAACTGTGGTGAGCTTCTCCTTGCATATGCCATATTGTGGCAATGTTGTTTCTATGGTAACTGTACATTTTCAGAACCTGCAAAAGAATAGAAAAAGAGTTGTTTTCACTGGGAGGATTTGTCCTCGCTTCACCCGTACAGCAGCCAGAAGGTTCTTGACAGACACCTTGCTCAGAGCTTGAAGGCTGTGAGGACAAAAACCAATAAAAATCTAAATCAACTGCATAGTTGCCCAGAGTTTCTTCTGTATCTATTATACATTTGCTTAAGCACGTACGCCAATGTATAAAAAACCCCCTAATATTATAAAGAAAGAAATGGCCCAGAAAGTGGACGTGGATGGGTGCATGATTTGAAGCGTTCTTTGCTCTTTAACAGAAAACACCGACTCAAGTCTATCTCTCTTTTTCTTCTAAAGTAAAAGGAGAAACAAAATACAAAGATTAGATTTTTGTGACACCCTGATTTGGTTTATAGAGGAATAGTTAGTTGTTTTTGTTGTTGTAGTTTTTTTTTTTTTTTTTCCCGTTTCTCAAAGTTTGCCTTTGCGTGTTTTTTTTTGTTTTTTTTCTCCTCTGCTCACTGGCCTGTCTCACAGGCCAGTGCAGGGAGACTATGGTATATCCAGCAGTGTCCTCGCGGGGGGCCCTGGGACAGTCTCAGGGCCTGCTCTCCTCCTCCCCCATCTCCTGCAGCTGAGGACTGTGATGGCGAGCTCCGGCAACGCCCCCCGCCTCCGCCGGCGAGGTGGCCTCCGAACGCCGGCGTCCCCGGATGGTGCGAGGAGGCGCGGGGGACCCCGCGTCGGAGCCGGGGCTCAGCAGGCCCAGCGGCGGCTCCAGGAGCCCCGGCTCCCGCACCCGGGGCTTCCGACCCCGGCGGGACGGGATGCCGTTGCAGCCGTCCTTCTTGAGGTGGCGGTGCAGGTGGTCGGAGCGCACGAAAGTCTTAAAGCAGCTGGAGCACTGGTAGGGCCGCAGGCCCGTGTGCACGCGCATGTGGTTCTTCAGGTCGTAGTTGTGGGCGAAGGCGGCGCCACACTGCGTGCACAGGTAAGGCTTCTCTCCTGTATGCTTCCGCATATGAACCTTGAGCTTGTCCTGCCTGGGAGGGGGAGAGAAATAAAGAAGATGGGAGTCAGCATCTGAACATACAGAGTTATAAAATAATTTCTAATGAGCTGGAGGGCTCAGATGTTCTTAAGGAATAAAACGGCATGTTCAAAACACATGATTTACTCTATATATATATATATATAAACTAATTCTGACATGTGCCAATGGCACAGACGTAATAGAATAATTCATGATTTATTTATAATATTACAGTCCTCTTTAGGATGCCCTTTAATGGAATTAGGTGTGCAACAGCAGCCTGAGCAGAAACAAATGAGCCATAACCTTCACTGCACAAAAGCAGTGTTTGAGAAAAACTCAATTGTGTCACTTGTTGTCGTTTCTTTTCCCCTCTGAGGCCAACGCCATCCCACATGACAGACGCAAAAACAATGCTTGTATTTTGGCAAACTCAAAATGAATATTTTCCGCTGCCCTCTGCCACTGAGGAATAACAAAATCATCTTGAGGAGAGTTTTGGTTGTTTTTTTGTCTACACAACTCAAACAAACTCAAATGGCTCAGGTGACCTGCTTTCTATATAACATCAAACTACGACGTGGTAACTCTCAATCTAAAGCCAGCCATCTTGCTACATCCTGGAACAATTATGACTTTGCCCTGTTAGACCCTCCACTAAACTTTATCAGCCTGCCTTGGCCTTTATCTGACTCTTGTTCCTCCCCCTTCCCTCCCTCCCTCCCTCCCTCCCCCCTTTAGCCCTTACTATCTCTCCAGCTCCGAGCTCTTAAATCGCCTAAAACCTCCTGCATCCCGGGCAGAGGGCTGCTAAATAAACATCCATTGTTACGACAACTCCGTTTCGAGCACAAAAATACACTGCACGTCTGTTGAAAGTGTGTCGCGAATATAGAAATGAACATAGAAACACACATATAGGTGAGGAGCAACGCACAAACAGGCGCGCACACACACACTAGTTGAAGCCTTGGAACAGAGTGGCACACTGTCAGAGGTGAATTATTTAAAGGACAGGAGTGATTTATTACCATGCGAGGCACACTCTTAACCCTGATCAAACAGGATTAAGATTACAGTACCCTGTCCCACTGCTTGCTCGGACTCTGCGAGGTGGCAAACTCACAAAAGGTCTTCCCCTACCTGTCACGCTCACAGAGGTTTCTGGGTATTTCTAGCCTATGGCATCTATTTCCAGCGCAAGACCACTGATTAATGAATTAAAGGAACCATTTCGAGGAAAAGGCCGGACTCTTAAAATACAAGGAACCCGTGCGCACTTGTGTCCCTTTCTGACTGGCCACATTTATCTGCGCGCCACATGGCAGATTTCATTAGAGAGGTAAAGGAGTGACGGGGAGAAGGGGAGGGGGTGGTTTAACTGCCCTGCCATGGGCAATAATCAAACATAACCAGAGATCAAAAGTTCAAACGACTGCATCGGAGCACATAGAGCAGCATTCAGGTCCTGTGATCCCCCCTCTGTATCAGAAGACGGCACTTTATCGCCGCCCTCCACTAGATAACAGTGCCATGGCACGGCCTTCTTTTATAGGACCCCTGTGCTAAAAATCCAGGACTTTGCCATCAAGGCCCTTGTAATAAAACAGACCTTTATAACCACCTGACCCCTCTCTCAGAGATGGGGGTTTTTCTACAGGCCATTTTGATCAGCATGCAGCCACCATGCGACATTGAACAAAAAAAAAAAAAAAAAAAACCTGCTCAGGAGTCCGCCCGTCCTAACCGTCAAGGTAAACACGTAGATTTACAAGCCCACTCCGCTTAACGCACAGCTAAGTTGGTTAGTGTTAATGCTCCCGCTCTTGGCTTTGTGGTGGTTTCCCACTTTGTCAGCGGTGCCAAGTCCAAGACTATTAGCCCACGTGACATCGGCAAGTCGCTTCATTAATTGGGCTTACCTGGTAAAGCGCACTTTGCAGATGGCGCATTCGTAGGGTTTCTCTCCCGTGTGCGTTCGAATGTGGCGGGGTAGCTTTCCTGCTCCTTGAATGACCTTGGAGCATATGGGGCACTTCTGGAAGGCCTTCGAGCGCATCTTCCTCTCTCCTCCCGCACCCCCTCCTCCTCCTCCTCCGCCCCCGCCGCCTCGCTCTCCGGCAACCCGTTCTCCTCCGACTCGCTCTAGGCCTGCGCTGCCCCGTGATAACCAGAGTGGTGGCGCACCCTGTGTCACAGCTGCAGACGCCGCATCCTCGTGCTGCGTGCTGTTAAAATAATTCAAGTAAAATTCCATGTCCGGGTCGTCCCCTTCTCCCGGCTCCTCCCCGGTGGTGGCGCGCTCCTTCTGCCTCTCGATGGAGTCCATCATCTGCTGCAGGAGGGCACTGGCTGAACCCCGCTCCCTCGTCGTGGCCTCCCTACCCCCCTCCTCCACTTCCGCCTCCTGCCCTAACCTGGAGTCGGAAGGGAGATAGAAGTGCCCATTTTGGGACGGGGGGTAGTAGGATGAGCCCAGGCTGGCTCCGTTTCCCTGCACCGGCTCCCCGTCCTCCTCGTCCTCTTCGTCGTCGTCCTCTTCCTCCAGCTCCTGCGTCGGGGCCTGGGCCAAGGCGAGGGCCAAGGGGGAGTAGTACTCGCCGGGGCCACCGGGGGCCCCGTTGCTGGGGCCGTTGCCGTGGTTAAAGTGCGGGTGTGCATGCAGGTCCCTGAGCTCTGGCGTGCTGCAGCTGCTGCTCCAGTGCGCCCCTCTCTGGAAGTACTCCAGGTACTCCTGGGCCCGCACGCGGTTCCCCTGCTCCTTGCCCCCTCTGCCCTTTCCCTCCGTCTCTTCATCTCTTTGCTCACTGCCCGCCTGGTGAGACAGAGTGGGGGACAACGAGAAGAAAACAAGTCCGGTCAACTGAAGTTTGAGCGATGAGTACAAAACCATACGGTAAGCCACATTTACAAGAGCTGTCAACACGGGCAGGGTCAACCAACTCCTAATCTAATAATCAGAGCCTGATCGGACGGGTGCTTAAAGTAACATTAAATGAGCCTGTGTAGGTTTCTGATCTTCCCTTGTGTGATGTGATCATGAAGGTGAAGCAGAAACAGTGCGATGACGTGGAGCAGCACGCATTCAGACCCGGCACATCACAGCTGTACTCCATCCTCTGTTGAAGTGCAGCTGCTATATGCTGCGTCAATATTCCGTGAAAGTGCACGCCGTCCTCGCACGCACGCTACTGGCTCAGAATGAGTAAGTGTTAAAATAACCCCCAGGATGTGAGCATGTGGGCTGTGTGTGTGTGTGTGTGTGTGTGTGTGTGTGTGAGTGGGGGCGGGGGGCATAGTGAGAGCCACTGATAAAGGCCATGATGTAAGCCGGACTATGCTGACTATTTTTTGAGGGGCTGAGTCAGGATGAACCAGTTGGTGAATGAGTTATTCCTCCAAGACGCACGACTACTGAATGCTCTGTGCTTCGGGCTATGAAGTCATTCAACACTTTCAGCGTGGGGGTCACTAAGTGTCATTTCAAAGCTTTAAACTGGACTTAAACACGTGTAGTGGAGTAAGGGTCCTGTACCGGCGGGGAGAGCACTTTGGTGTCAAGCAGGTGCGTACAGACGTCCTGGACGGGGGAGATCTCCAGGAGGCGTGCGGCGGCGAGGATGTCAGCCACGCTGCCGTGGCTGACTGTCAATGTGGCCGTGTAGGCAAAGTCCAGCAGGGCCCCCAGGGCCTCCGCCGCCACAAACTCCAGGTTGTAGACGTTCTGCTGGTCGGCGGCGGCCCCCGACGTGAAGAGCTTGTGGAAGTAGGAGCTGCAGGAGGCCAGGACGGAGCGGTGGGCGGGGAACTCCCGCTCCTGGGCCACCAGGAGCACGTCGCACAGCAGGCTGCTGAGCCGCTGCTTGTTCAGGCTGCCCAGGATGTCGGCGCTGTGCTCGGGGAACGGGATCCCCACGGGGCCTTCCTCCGCCTCGCCAGCGCCCCCTCGCCCTCCGCCTCCGCCGCCGCCGCCGGCCGACCCCCTGAGCTGCCTCCCGCCCCTCCCACCGGCTCCTGACGACATCTTCCACCAGCCTGCCGCCGAGCCGCCTAGCACAGCCCCCACCCGTGTATCCGTCCTGCCGTCTGTCCGTCTGCCTGTCTGTGGGGGGGGGGGGGAAATAAAATATCACATTATCAATCATGTGAATATAGTTCCTTTTCGCAGCATTTGGGTTTGATGCAGACATGAACTGTTTTATTCAAGAGTCCCATACATTCATTTCAGTATTTACACCTGTGCTCATCCTACTGTGTGACGTCCACATGACTTCTGTACAACCAGCCAACAGAAGCCGGAATATTTATCTACAGAATAGTACATGGTGAGAGTTAAAAGGCTTCAGAACAAGGGAACCAGGCCTCAGGGGGTAAGTGAAACTGCATCCTCCTCATATTAGGGTCATATTAGGTTACTGGACAATTAGTACTTAAAAAAAAAACAGGTTTAGCAATTTTGGTATGTGAGCTCTAAAGTCAACATGTGACAATGAAAAAAAAAGTTCTGACCAACAATCTTGACCAACAAACTGCAACAACAATAAGACAGTGGCCATTTTGACCTGGAATAGAAGGTAAACTACACCTCCTGACCTATATAATGTATATTTATGACTTTGAAGTTATTGTCCTCCTTATTGATTAATATACTGGCAAACATTTCTGAGTCGACTTTGCCCGACAACATGTCCACACTTCTCCCTGAAAATGTGTGTTATTATACGTTGACCATCACCAGTGTCTTACAGCCAAGAAGAACAAGAGAAAGTGAAGAAATGTTATTTGGTGTTCCACACGGACCTGACCTGAACTCCCGGGGGAATGAAGCTTTACATTTGCCACACATGTTGGATGTGCTGCAAATCCGTTTTCAATGCAGCCGCTCACATCAGGAGCCAAAACAATATAACATCCAAAACTGCCAATTCAAATATTTCTCTCCTTTTCACTGGACCTTAAAGCCCTGAGAGAGAGAGAGAGAGAGAGAGAGTATCCCAAGTAACACAACAGTGCTGCGCGTTCCATCTGCTTACAATTGATTTTGAAGCGAGTCAACTCGCACACCAGGGCATTTACAGGTTTCACTGCAATATTGTACAACAGCACGAGACCGACAATGTGTAAAATGATGTAGATTATGATGCCGCTTAGTAAAGAGTGTTCTTCAGCCTGCAAAAAAAAAAAAAAAAAAAAACCCAGCAGGAACAACTAAGGGAAGATGTACATTATATATGTGTGTGCCGGTTGCTGGGTGCGTGTTTCCTTACACGTGTGCGTGCACTCATGCAACGCAAGTACACCAAGCAAGAGGTCGTGCAGGACAGCTAGGCAGAGGGCAGTGGGGATCAGAGTGCATGCTGGGAGCTGGGCTGTGCAGCCTGTGCACTCTGTGTCAGTCGAGAGCCAGGGAGGGAGGAGGAGGGGGAGGTGGAGGAAAAAGGGTGAGGGAGGGGGGTGCTGCCAGAGCGGACCCTGTGGAAAAACTCCACGGGAGGAGGAAGAGGACACGCAACAAGCTGCGAGAGAACAGTATTAAAAAGGGAGGTTGTCAATCCGGTCTGAGCTGGTTACCCCACCCTGCACTGTGTGCCAAGTTTCAGGAAAGGCTGTCCCCCTCGCTTATGTGTGTGCGTGTGTGTGTGTGTGTGTGGGGTGGGGGGTGGGGGGGAGATTAAAATGATCGACTGAAGCCAGCGCAGTCTGAGGGGGAGTTTGGGCAGAACAGGCCATCCTCAATTTCTCCATTAACACACACACAATCACACACACACACAGTGGGCAGATAGTGTAGCATCACACAAACACACATCGATAATGCACACAATTCACAGCGACACACACACACACACAACGCCACAAACGCATATAGGACATCCGCACCCCCTGGCCCCTCCCTCCTCCATCCTCCATCTGCCAGGAGGACCCAGCAGGGGGTGAGGTGAGGGTGGAGCCGGGGGATTGAGGATGCGCCGAGTGCGTTGCTCTTAACAGGGGCGAGCCGTTCACACGACATTCCTCCAGACCAGCCCTCCCGGTCTGTTTGCGCAGTTCACCCGAGGACCAGAAACCTGCTCAACCTGGCAACCCCTCCCCTTCCAAGTCGGCGCACCTGTGCTCACCCTCCCCTCGCTTGTTTCACGTTTAGAAATGCCCCCCCCCCTCCCCTCCCCTGTTTTCACAAATGCAACAACGCCTGCGTCTCCACACCTTGACACCTGGCAACATATCATTGTTCGCCTTTAAAAAATAAAAAAAAATAAAATAAAATAGAATGGAAAACAGGAGCTCTGCGTAGAGGCAGGCCAGAGAGAAGAGCAGAGGCTTGTTCCGGCTTATCACTATCATCCAAATTTGTATAAAGAAGGTTGTTTAAATAAAAAGTTTGCACACTCAAATAAAAACAAGCTTTTAGTCTTGTTGTTTGACTAATGGTAGCATTTTAAAAACAGACCCCTTAGCTTTGAGTGACAGCTGACCACATTGCAACTGCAAACGCACAATGTCCATCACAAGGCCGGGATGAGAACCCAGTGTCAGGCATGGTGCGATGTCAATATGCCGGGGGAGGGCAACCACGGGGAGATGTCGGTCGTGTCCTTCGCAGGTGGAAATAGATCTCTGCGAGCCAACCTGCTTTCAAACACAACACAGACGCACAAAAGCACCTGCACCACACCAGGGCCAGGCTGCAGGCTTGTGCGTTATCCCCGGGTGATACACAGTTGACCCCGGGTCGCGGCTTTGTGAGGTAAAGACGCTGAGCTGAGAGGAGATATAAAACACACACACACACACACACAGGCGCGCACACACACAAACTTGAATCTGTGCCAAACAAAGCATGGAGGGACTATTCGGCATGCAGGAGCCACCTGTCCCCGGATAACCCAGGAAAAGAAAAAATACTCCAGCGAAAGAGGAAACAGGGCCACAAACCTGATCCTGACACCTCCTCATGGCTCCAAACATTCCTTATCACTAATTCATGTGTGTGGGTGACGGCACAAAGCGACGCGGTAGCTGTCCCGTGTGCGTGTGTGTGTGTGTGTGCCCCCGGCGCACCGCTTCCGCGGAGAGGGCCTTCTCTCAATGTCTGCTCCCCGAGCTCTGGCGTCTGCTTTGCAAGTCAAACGGCCGCTTTCACACGGGACCCTCCCACTCCACTTAGGGCCCTTCACCAACCTCCATCGCCTCCGTGACGTCCCACCACCCCTTCCATTAGATCTTCACCACCCAGCTGATATCTAATTCATGCTCCCGGGGACCAAACAACCGACGCCGGCCTTCCTTGCTGCTGTTTTGTCAGTTGAGGGTGCCGTGTTTGTGCTCTTAATATCTATGCCAAGTCAGTCACACCCAATTTCGCTTGTCATTCGCAGACAAACACGTTGACATCAGGCAGTTGGGGAAAACAAACAAAATATTAAAAATGAGTTTTGTTTTGCCTGATGCGTCTCCATCTACAGACGGCATGAATTTCCACTCTCAGAGTATCTGTCTTTGGCTGACACATACCAGCCATTCCATAAATACAAAGGAACAAACTGTTAACCCTGTGCACCCTCTGATGTTTCTCAGGTTGACAGCAAACATGATTATACACTGGCACATGTTAACAGCCACATTGTTAAGATGAAAAGGAGGTGAAGAAAAACAGAAAGCAATCGCAATAATATTAAAAACCAGCTACACTTGAATATATTTTTTCCTTTGTATTTAGCCTTTTTGGTGCTACTGGATTTTACGCAAATACCCTCTTTTCTTACTATGCTTTGGCATGCAAGGAATTGGATCATAATAATAATAATAATCCACAACTCCACACTACCCGGTAACCGGGGAAAAAAAAAAAAGAAGAGCACTTTCAATCTTTGAACAAACATAAAGGCATGTGTTATCTTGCTGCTTTTACACGAGAGCATTTCTATCAGGTTCCTTTCATTTGTGCAAAAAGACAAGAGTGGACTTCATTCATTCACTAGGCCAATTCGCTCATATTCAACCACCACCATTGTATATTAGGATTAAAAAGAAACGGCGACAAAGCCCGAGCTGAAAACACGTTACACGGCCGGTTGAAGACTTACGTCGTCCCTCTGCTCATGTGTGTGCTTCCCTGACCCATTCCTTATCATTTCTCTTTTTCCTTATCCTGTCCCCCGTTTCACTGACTACCTCCAGCGGCATCGATGACAACAAGCGTACTCTGCCCAACCTGCAACTGGGAAATCAGGTCACTCAAGTCAAAAGAAAAAAAAAGAAAAAAGTTCAAAGTTGAAACAAAAGGATATTGCAGTATTATCATAACTGGGAGGAGATGAGGGGGGGGGGGTCGGCAGTTCCAAGGAAATGTGGATTTTGCACAATTGCCACGGCCAAGTGACTCAACCCCCCCTGCCAGTAGTGGGAGGAAACCTGATTGGGACTCGAGCAGGAAGAGGGCAAATGACTGATAATACTGGAGTTGCTAGGGCTGGTCTAGGCCTGGCCGCCTCCACTAGAAACCAACCAGGAAGTGCAGCCACAGGCACACACACACACACACACACACAAAGCCAGAGGAAAAAAAAAAAGGTAGTGGGCGAGGCAGGGCGTTAAACTCACACGCTCACTCATAACTCCCAAGCGCACGGTGGCCTAGGAATCCGGCTCAGATGTCAATGATAAACTCGGCAGATCTCATTCAGTTACCTGGTGTAACCTGAAAGGTGGGCCGCCCATGAGCTACGCAAAGTTTAACGTGAGGAAGTAAGCGCTCGGGGGGGGGGGGGGGGGGGTGCAAAAGGTTGGGGGGGGGGTTGCAAAAGGTTATGGTGCCCAAACGCCAAGAGAACTGCAAAAGTGGCATCTGTATCTATTGCTTAATATTAATTTCGAATGGCATGTATTTTATTTTTATTTTTTAATCAAGCTCACTGTTTAACCACAAGCTAGCAAATATAAAGAGTGCCAAGAAAAACGAAAAAATTATAATTATGTGCTGTATGACAGCTGTGGCATTTTGCAAAAGTTTGTTTTATTTTATTTTAATTGTTTTTGACACAATACCAGGCAGATGTTCGTTTCAACTCTGCTGTTGCATTATACTGTACATTTTCTCCTGCATGTCAATGAGCCAGAGAAAAACAAATCTGAAATGTACCAAAATAATCCAAAGTTCAATTTAACTTTGCTAAAAAAGGTACAGCCTCAAAAGTACACAAACAGACAATTAAAGTTTTGGTATGAGGAAAAACAAATCATGTGAAATAAAGTTGTATTTCTCAGGCTTTGTGAGCATAGCACAGGTGTTTTCTTGGGGGCATTTCATAGATTATATTCGAAATAAATCATTTTATACGTCTATATGTTAGTTGAAATTGTATTGTGACGTCAGGAGGGTTTTTCTCAAGCTGCACTGTCATAAAACCGCAATCTACCATCCGAGTTCCTTTGGGAACATGCTCCGACACTGCCATACTGCCAGGAACCAGGAAGTGCACCCAGCCCTACCACATGGCCTCAGAGACGCTGCTACACCCCAGCGCAGTGTGGTCCGGCAGCAGCCACGCTGACCCCGGTGCTGCTCCGTGCATGCGCAAGGCCTGGCAGGGAGAGCGGACTTCCTGCGGGTCTGTGGCGAGCATGTAACAGAACCCGCTCTGTTATCAGATGACCAGCTCTGTGCTGGCTCGCCCGCTCCGTCCCTACTGTCTGACCCTCTCTCTCTCTCTCATCTCATCTTTGCTCCATCTCTCCATCTCGGCACAGCACCCACCTCCCCCTCTCCACTGCTGAGGAGGCAAAGCAGCTCAGACCCACCCACGCCGTCCTGTGCCTCGCCATTCTCTCGAATGCAACCCACCCATTTCCTCCTCCGTTTCATCCCCAACCCCATGCGCTACATCAACATGCAGACAGTGTCCAATTGGTCACATATCCGCCTCCCGATCACTTAGCCTTTCTGCTTAATTAAAAAGATCCTCGGATGTCTGTAGCGCGATGTCGCCGTCCTTATTGTCAAGATTACAATACAATTAAACCGTAGACAAAAGCCCACTCCTCTGACCGTTTCGGATTTTACAGTTTATTTACAAAAGTAACTACCTATCGCTTAAAAGTTACCAAGAAAAAAAAAAAAACATCATCAAACTCCAGAAGTATGAAGACTAGCTTGACCCCGGCCCCTAAAGGCATCCCAGCCTCTTACTCTCCCACTCTAACTCGATCAGGTTGTGTCTCCATAATAAATGTCCCAGAAGAGAACAGAAGAAGCCCCTTTACTCCCCCTAGACCTCAGCAAAACAACAGTAAAAACAACAGAGAGGGGTCTGTCTGTCTGCCTAGTCAGGCTGGAAGCTGTGGTCTACTGAGCAGCTGACCAGGGGAACCAATCCCCCTGGTCAGCTGCTCATTATGGGGGGGTGGGGGGGGAGGGGGGGGGGGGGGGAAGCGGCATACGCCAAGGAAGAAGCTGATCAAAGTATTCAAACTGCAGATAAATAGGATGAAGGTGCATGTAGAGAGAGAGAGAGAGAGAGAGAGAGAGAGGGAGGGAGAGAGAGAGAATTATCGAGGCAGATAATGATGCTGTTGCAAAACACTGGGGTATTGATCTCATCACAGTGACGACACACCAATTCCACCACATCAAAACAACACCACGGCTGTTACACGCTGCGTGTCGTAGGCAGCCAACGTTTCCCTCTCAAATAAAACCTCTAACTGCCACGGCGACATCACGCAAAAACCTGTCCTCTGCGTCTGCCTCAACCTGCTCGTTTCAGGCCGCGGCGGTGCAGGCACAAGCATACAGGAATATCAAACTGGATTCAGCCTCACCGCCAAATTGATGGGTGGTGTCTTTGGACCTGCCCACAGCCACTGAAGTCCCCTGCAATTCCCCCGGAGTCTATTGTTGGTAACACAGATGCGCGCACACACACACACACACGCACACACTCACACTCATGTACACCAACACATATGGCGTCCCGGTTTAACCTCTAGCTGGAATTCACTGGAATTAACCCTGGTGGCTGGTTCCATAGTGGTGTCTAGCCGACGGCGTGGAGGGCAACGTCAGGACAATATTTACTGTAACTAATATTTTCTGTGACATTGACGTGACATTAACGTTTGCCTGCCGCTAAACCTCTGAGACGCATACCAAACACTTTCCCAGCATTTGGGCGTCTTCGCTTACTCGTACCCTCTTCGTGCCCACACATTTTAAAAAAACGGGTTCGGCAAGTATGCAAAGCCAAAAATTATGCATCTACTTATCAAGAAAGGCAGCCAGGGTTTCTGTGAAGTCTCTCAACCACCAGCCACAAGCAAGCGCTGCACGAGGGGCGAGATTAGAATCTGCTTTTAACGAGATGCTGCTGAGGAACGGGGGGGGGGGGGGGGGGGGGGGGGGGGGGGGGGGGGGGGGGGGGGGATGTGGTGGTGGTGGTGGCGATGGTGGACTGGGAGAAAAAGCTGTCATGAGATTGAGCGTGGTGTGAGGAGAAAAACATGAAAAAGCGAAAAGATCTCCTGCACGGTGCACAAAATTACCCCGGCTTCATTCATATTTTGATATTTTTGCACGGACTCCAACTGAGGCAGCTCATTCCCGGCAATGAAATCCAGTTGTCACAAGATGTGTCACATCCCTCCCTCTTCAGCAGAGAGAGATGACAGCGCAAACAAACACAAACACACAAACCCCACCTCTCCTCCAGCAGCTTGTCTTAGAAGACACAGGACGTGCCGCTTTCTGCATCACTCAACATGAAAAACAAATAATAGTGCGATACGAACCCTGATTGTGCGGCAACTTGAAGTTTGTTCTATTTTTTCTCAAAACAAAGTTTGGCCCTGTGAATAAAAACTTTGGGACAACAAATGCTCCTCTGAGCGGTGTGTGCAGCACCTTCCACTCGGCACTGACCTATTTGCCATTCCCTGCTTTCGGACTGCAAGTGGGTCAAGAACCCTGAACCCTCTCCCATCTCTCACACAACGCAGCACATGTCATGGCCTTTATTTGCCTTTGCTCTCCTCTCAGCCACAGTCATGCTCTCTGTGTGTATGTGCATGTCTTTGGTGTGCTTACCAAATAGGCAGAAAATGTGTCCCGGGCCCTATCTGACCCCCCCGCCGCCCCCCCCCCCTGCCTATCGGCCAGCTCCGCTGCCTCCTTCGTCTCTGGGCAGGGCTGCAGCTTTACCACACAGGAAACTTGCAAGTGGGCCTAGTCATAGAGGCAAGCCCTTGCCTGATCCCACACAAACGCACACACACTTACACACACACACACACACACACTTACACCCCCCCCCCCCCCCCCCCCCCCCCCCCCTCTATTTTCAGCCCTCAACTCCGCTCAGCATCCCCTGCCCTCATTGGCTTGACAGATGCTCACTCACCACACCTCCTCGTCGGGATAGGCTGCCGGCTGTTCCCTTTCCTGTACGGCCAAGGGCAAGGCACTCTGGGAAATAGAGTTCCCAGAGCCCCATTGGACTGGTCCACATCCCTGGCCGTGGACTACGAGTCCCAGCACTCTGCGCCGCCCCCCGCAGCCCCCCCCCCCCACCCCCCACCATCTCCGAGCCTGCTCTAACGTAAGCACTCAGGGCTGAATTATACACTACTGTATGCTGCTAGCAGGGGCTGCCAGGTATTAAAGTGCAGAGCAGCCATCAAACAGAAACCCAGCGTCGTAGGACAAAATAAACACAATCAGTGTCAGCTGTCACGGCAGAAAGCACATATCGCAGGGTGGGTTTCTTTTTTCCTTTTTTTTAACTCCACCATGTGCTCATAAACCAAGTGACATTTCAGACACACTTAAAAAACTCCTGACCTAAATTATGAGTTATTGCCATCACCAAACCACAACAACATGCCCCGCGCACGCACACACACAAACAGCACCACGCAACTTGTCCCAACACAGAACACTGTCCCAGAAAAGTTTGCACGATTGCTCGTGCCATGTCTTGTAGAATTATTTTTGGTTCCTCCTTTAGCCTCGTACAGTGCAGCCCCCCCCCACCGCCACCACCTCCACCTCTCTCCTCATCCCCCTCCTCCTCCTCTAAGTGCTTCCACCTGCCTGAAAAGTTAATGCCTTGAACACATCCTATAAACTTTACCTCAACAGCCGCCCCCCCCCCCCCCCCCCCCCCCCCCCCCCCCCCCCCCCCCCCCCCCAACCCCCGCCCCCCCGAGGTAAAGAGCAGCACAGAGGAAGTACTTTAGTAGGATTACACACACACACAAACACAGGCACACAGACACACACTAAGAAGAAAAAACAAAAACAAAAGAGGAACCTTGACAGGGGACTAACTGCTGCGACCCACCTCTCCTCTCCGGCCAACCCCTCCACCCTACTCTCCTCTCTGCCCCCCTCCCTCATTCCTCCCTCTCCTCCTCTGCCCTGCTCCCCTCTGGTCGACAGGCCCAGGGCGGGCAGCGGGGGGATGGCAGGGTGCCTTTAGCTCACCTGCGATGGCCGTGGTGCTGCTTATTGTGGGTTAGCTCAGCCCTCTCCTCTCCTCCTCTCCGGAGCTCTCTCTCTCTCTCTCCCTCTCTCCCCTCTCACTGTTGTGCAGCTTAAAGCCCCGTATGCGCTAACCAAGCAGCAGCAGATCAACTCAATTCCCTTCCTGGTTTCTGGAGGGCAAAGAGGTCCCTCCCTTTCTCTCTCTCCCTCTGCCTCACTCTCCCTCCCTCTCTCTTAAAGAAACAGCATTCCACCCCCTCCGTCCTCCTCTGGCATAAAAGTAAAGTGGAAATTTCTCTGTGCGTTAAAAAAGAAAAAAAAAGTGGACAGTTGTTAAAGTCATAAAGTCAATCAGAGGAGACACAAATGATTAACCCGTGACGTGCCGCTCTGTGCTTTCACAACCAGCGTCACTCAGTGGTTCCCGCTCTGTGGACACTGAGGGGGGAAAAAATTGTGTGTTTTGAGGTTAAACAAGGTGGTAACTCCTGTCTCTCCTCACACACACACCACATCTCTCGGTGCGCCTATGTGAGCCGAGTCGCACCCACCCATCCTACTGCCTGAGGTCATGGTGTCCCATCCCAAAAAGCAAGCCATGGCACATTCCAGCAAACATGGCGGGGGCTGCCAGCAACCCCCTTGATACTCTGGTTCAACCCCCCCCCCCTCCCCTCCTTCCTTGTCTCTGTACATAAACCAGCCATGCTCCAACAGGTGAGCCATCAAAGAAGTCAGTACTAAGCTTCACTGAGTGTCTCATCCATGGCGGAGAATGGCAAGTTCCCGTGTGTAAATCTACAGCTCACGCACTTGATGTTGCGCCACATCACGCCCCCTCAGCGAGGCGTGAGCCAGCCATTGTGCCACCGAGTGGGCTGGAGCACAAGATGTAATCGATGACTCTTTTACACCATAAACCATCTTAACACGCCTCTATCCTAGCTTTGAGTCACATATTCAATACACACACACACACACACTAATAAATCAGACTTCACACAGTGTTTCTGCCATTTGCACACTTGTCCTCCGCCAGTCCCCCAGGTGAGTCCCACGGTGCAGCAGGGCTCCACTCTGCACAGATAACCTTGCAGTGGGGGAGTCATGGGGATAAGTAGAGGCAGTGGCACTACATGGGACTAGAGGGCAGTGTTTCTGATTCAGCTCCATCTCTGTGCATAAGAGACTTTAACTTAAAAACACCAAAATAACACACAGAAATGTTCTTTCCATATCTTGCTGTAATTTGCAAAGCTGAGTGAAGAGGATACAGGTAAAAGGTTGTCGGAAATTAAAAACAGCAGGATATACACATTCACCTAAATACATAACATTAACAAAAGAGTTTGCCTTAATTATCCACCGTCAGCACATAATAGTCTAAGATGATGATGAAGTTTTATGGTAGTTTCCAAAAAAATGCATGCTGTCTTTTAATTACATTTTTTGTATAACTTTAATTAATCACCAGCTACAGACTGAGGCCTTGTTATGCTGTAAGCCTAACTTACATTTAACTTGGTTCAGTTGTATGTTGATTTTAAAGTTTATGATTAGCCCTGAATTTGCTGGCTTATTTTATTGATAAGGGACAAACTGCTGAGTTTAAAAGTGCCTCAATAATCTGAGCAACTTCCTCATCATTACGATGGTATGAAGGGTGGAGTTGTGTCGGTTTATATTTAGAACACATCACACATTAAAGACACCGCTAACGTATTTTAGGTTCGTGTTAGCTGAATGTCATCACATATTCATGTACTAAAATTATCCAAAAAAAAACAAGGATTTATATTTTTAAAACGTGTTAATTTAAAGTCAACTCACCGTCAGAAAAAGGCTGTAGAAGTCAGCAGGATAAAATCTTGTGGAGAGTGTGGCGGTAATGAAAATAACCGCCAGTAAACAACAGAAGAAGAAGAAGAAAACTAAGTAGTAAAAGAAGACGAAGAAGAAGAAAAAAGGAGAAGAAGAAAGAGGAAGAAGAAAAGCAAAACCGCGAAGAAGAAGAAGAAGAAAACAGAGGAAAAAGAAGAAGAAAGAGGAGGATACAAATAATGAAGAGACGAAGAACAAGCAAGAGAAGAAGAAAGGAGTTGTAGAAGAAGAAAACGGCTACTGTTGCCATGGTTGCAGTGATGATGTTTTAGCGGACACCTGGCAGCCAATCAGGAGAGAGGACCTCACCGAGTGAAAAAAACATTATAAAACTATACATATTCACATTGTTCGACTCTATTTATATATATATTTAATTGTTTTTCAATTATGCTAAGGCTGTAGGTTAAACCTGATGTTTACCTTTCATATTATTTTGTCTTAAAAGTTATCAACATCAAATATATTATTACTGGAATAATCTTTATACTCACCCTGTGTGGTATGATGTGACCCCCCCCTGGTTAAGACCAAAATCCAAAACTCCTAAAAGAAAAGCAAAGGATTGTTGTCAGTGGTTGTTATGGCCCTGAAGACAATTACATTTCAACAAACTTCATAAAACTTCATAAATCAGAAACTACATGCAGTACATTCACAAATAAGTTTTATTTTAATCTTTTTATACATTATAACCATATCCAACACATTTTTTTTTATATTATAATAAAATGACTCTTCTCCCTTGTCATTTACATAAATCAAAAATTTGTATCTTAAGACTGCAAAATAGTACTCCTGTAATTTTTTTTGTTTGTTTATATAGCTTTGTACACATACGAGTGAGGATGCATCCAGTTAGCTCTGAACCAATGCACAGTTGTTTGGGGGGGATTGAGGGCAGCCATGACAGAGGAAAGTACAGGAGCTCTAGCAAGACGGCAGGCGAGCGAATAACACCACCACCATGTGACCAACACTGACCTAGGGTTCACTTGAAACGACTGAAATTCCACCTGCAGTCAGTTTGTAACGGCTAACATTAAAAGTTTTAAACCACAAGGAAATGGGTTCCCATAGAGTTCATCCCATGTTTTTTTTTTTTTTCCCCAAAAGCAAACCTTTCTTCTGGTTGTGTCCCAAGAGAAAGCTTGGAGCGCCACACATAGCAGTACAGTGGGGAAAAAAAAGAACCAAATACACTAAAGTACAGACCCACAACTAAGAAAAATAAAAGTTACATTTCTCAACGTGATTGAAATTCCATAGTGACATTGCAGAGATTCAGGTTTTTGATTAAAAAAAAAAAAAAAAAAAACAGTTAATCATTCCCACCATGATTTTTTGGGAAATAAAATGCACATACACTGATAGAAAGATAATAAACCATGCTATATCGTCCCATGAATACAGTGTGATCTTTGTTTTCTCTCAGTGTCGAATAAAGACATTCTGGCCTCGAATTGGGCCTCCACAGCATGAGCCTCAGAACATGTGAGAAACACACACGGGAGTGGGATGTGAATCAAAAATGTATGCTGAGGAATCAATGTCAACACAATCAAAGGCGTAGTTCACTGATTGGAAAGGGGAAGAAAAAATTATAATTAAGTAAATACACCGATATACTGTTCATGAATGTGTATACAAAAGAAAGAAAAATGGATCAGTCATTAGTAATCATGAGTACCCTCTTTGGTTTGTGACACTATTCACAAGGTGATTTTTAGAGTGATTGCTGATTTACCAAAAAGTGAAAATCACTGCCGATAGGCCCAATCACCCCGCGCACACACACACACACACACTTGAATATCTTATTGTGACTGCTAGGTCTCCTCGGACAAAGTTAAAGGACGAGATAGTACTACAAGAGGGTCTTCAATCAAAATAAGTGCCTTCACCTTCAATTAAAAAAATAAAATAAAAACTTGGGAATTTGCAAGTAATACGTTATTCGTCTCGGTTCATTTTGCAGTCCAACGACACTCTGCAGCAGGTCATTTATTAAAACCCCACAAACCATCATCTGTTGCCATGGAATAGATCAACACAGAGTATTCAACAATACAAAATCATTTTTTTTTTTTTTTTTCAACGCTTCAGTGCCTTACATCCTCTATAGCGGTGTGGAAATGTGGGCTGTGGCTACTCTCGACACCGGCACAGTGACGCTGTGTTCTTAACAGTACAACAACACAACGGGCCATGCTGCTGCTGAGGAAATAAATGGAGGGGGAGGCCAAAACCGTTTTTCTAACCAGGAGCGAGATGGAAAAAAATAAAATAAAAGTGCCAATATGTGTGATGGCCTGCGTATGTACAGAATATTTATGTGTACACAAGCAAGAGCCATTGGTGTGTCAGGGCAGCTGGGGGAAGAAGGGGGGGTTCACTCAGTGCTGCGGGTGGGAGTGCTGGGTTGGTTCAGCCCCATGGTTTTGCACAACCAGCCGGCAAAGTCCACTTCCTCCACTTCTGATCGTTTGATGAACGTGTGACTCTGAAAGAAAAAAAAAACAAAAGGGAAACCACTGATTGTGCTGCTGGCATCAAACTATAAACTGTGGCTTTTTACAACCACTCATCCTCTCCACTTCATGGGAAGTGCAGTATCACGGTTTTCGGAGGAGCGGTTGTTTCCCTCCATCCATTTTTCTTTTGAATTGAGTGATAACATCAAGCTACTGCACCGCTTACAACATAAATCAATTCATCATGGCGAATGAAAGGCTGAAGCACAAGTACAAACCATCAGCATCTTCAGATCTGCTCTCTCAGCTGGGTTTTTGATCAAACTGCAGACACAAACGACAACAACATGGTTACAGACTTGGAGAATCCTTAAAAAAAAAACATACCGACCAGTGTTTTCTTCTTTTCCGGGGAAATAACAAGAACAGCGAAAACATTGCTGGGCAAAACATGGCGACACGTTGCTCACCATTTTGTAACAAAGTCCTGGAAGTCATTGGTGAAGACACCATGTGGCAGTTTAGGAGGCGGCTGAGAAAGAAACAGGAAGCACAGATCAAAAAGGAGACCAGTGCGGTTGTGTGTTCATGCAAGATAAACAGAGAGTTGTGAGTGTGTGAAAAGATATTGTGCAATTGGCCATTTCTCACACCTCATTCACAATGTAGTCCAAAAGTTCAAAGATGGCCATGGCAGGTCTACTGTCCATCGGGTGTCCTGTGAACATAGAGACAACATAATCATTTGCATCGCATATTAAGCATTTATTTTTATTATAATTTGTTGTTTGAATTGCTCAGCCTGGACTGCATGAGTCTTATTTCCATAGAGCTGGGGCCCGTACCGCTCACAGGCCTGCCCGGTGGTCTGGGCCTCTGCATGTTGGTGTGAGGCTCTCCCTCGGCTCCGTCCATCACAGCCCGTCCAAAGATGGCCTCCAGTTCTCTGGCTTCTGGAGGGGGGATGGGGTAGCGGCCAATGGCCAGCTCCACCAGGGACAGGCCCATGCTCCACACATCGGACTGAACCGAGTAGTGAGTGCCCTGCAGTCTCTCCGGCTGTTGAGAAACACACAATCGACGTCAGACGGGGGGCAGGTAGCGCCAAGACGGCAGGCAGGAGAGAGAGAGGTTTGGGCAGAGAGCCGGGGCGGGGCAGGCACGGTAAGTAGAGGAGAGGATAATGGTAGGGGAGTGGGAGGAGGAGGAGAAGGGGGTATATTATGGCAAGGAGAGGTGGGGTGCGGTTCGGGCAGGAGGACAGAGGATGGGAGGGTTTGGCAGGAAGTGAAGAGCAGCTTTGGACTGTTTTTGTTAGAAGGGCGAGCAAGGACAGATGTGTGTGCTAGGAATTATGATGAAAGGGGCGAGTGTCTCTACAACACCGGTGCTTCACGGCTACGGGACGCGTATGGGGGGCGAGCAGCGTCAGACTCGGCACCCACCTGGTGTCTTAAGAGTGAAGGGGGGGGGAGAAGGAGTGAACGCAGTTGCCTCGCTCTTTGCCAAAGAGCCCTTTCCTGGGCACAGCCCACGGTTCTTGGCAGGGAAGCGAGGGAGGGCCAAAAGGAAGGGAAGGGAAGGCAGAGGGCGGGGAGAGTGCAACGTGAGAAAAGGAAAGTGGGGATAGGGCCAGAAGGAAAAGGGGGTGGGGGTGTGTGGGGGGGGGGGGAGGCACAGGGCGCGCGGCAGCAGCAGCGCTGACTCACCGACATGTAGGAGCGCGTTCCAACAAAGGAGTTGGCCATGGAATCTATGAGCTGGCCGCTCACGCCAAAGTCGCACAGCTTGATCTCCCCGCGAGAGTTGACCAGAATGTTGGAGGGCTTGACATCTATGTGGCAGAGGGGACGTCGACACGCAGGCGTTAGTTACACTCCTCAGGACCAGAAGAGACTGCAATAACTATTTGGGTTTCATATATATACGTCTGGGGATATACTGTAGCATACGAGGAGGTATAAATACATCCGTGTATACATGGCCACCATATGTACTGCATGCATTTATTGCCCCCATTCCTACGGCACACAACGCCGCAAACGCACACCGACATCTGTTTTGTCTTTAGTGGGAGAGAGTAAAACAGTATCTGCATTTATTCTGCAGAGCGGAGGAGCTGCTTCTGATGTGATGGGAACCGTCTTTGCACAGGCTTACGTGCTTTGTACTTTTTTTTTACGAAACCTGTTTTCCATCACGTTTGATCATGACACATCAGAAAAACAAACGTGGCCTTAAGGAGAGCAGAAAATGTAATACACGAGAAGTTATTAAGAGATCATTATTTCTGAATGACAATTTGCATGTGGAGGCCATGTTCACTGAGCAAAAGGAGAAAATGGCTGAAACATCTCTGAGCTGAGCGTCTTGTTATAAACAAGGCTTGCTCCTCCACGTTTCCCACTCCACACCAGAAAACATCCTGCAAAAATAATCGGGTACGAGCGAAAAACCCTACAATCTGTCCTCTGCGGTGGCTGACCCCCCCCCGCCCCCTCTCTCTCTCTCTCTCACTGACCAAGGACACGTGAGGAGCGACTGGAGAAGGATGTGGAATGAAAGAGCGGGAGAATGATGGAGGGATGGAGGGAGGGAGGGGTCACCAGGGCGCGGCTGCTGTATAATCACATCCAAGAGGCTGTAATTACTGCCCCAGCGCACAGACAACTCTGTTCTCCAGTACCACCGACCCTGTCGCATGACTTCACTACACTGTGCAGGTTCCCCCTGGTGCACTGGGGGGGAGAGAGAGAGAGGGAAGAAGAAAAAAAAAAAAAAAAAAAAAAAAACTTTCCCTCCCTTTAGACTTTGCTACGGGTCTGACTTTTGAATTTTGTGAGAATGCAAAGATAATTGTTTATACACTGCGCTTTTTTTTTTTTAAAGCTTCATGCGGCACATTCCTTACACGGGGGAACTCGTGATGTCTCCAAATCACAACCTACCTTGTGGCGAGCGTGTTAATTCTCGTGCTTCGACGTTGATATAAATGGAGGAAGTAAGCACCAGGACAAATGATATAAATTCCCGACGTAAAAAGTACAGGGAGGCCTGGAGCCGGTGGAGTTCATGGGTATTTGCCTGATAATAAACCATTACGCCTAAACGCTTAGTGTCGGTGTGTTTGAGCCTGTGTCTGAGCAGGAAGGATAATGACAGTGAAAAACAATCCCGCCTTCATTTTTATTTTGATGTTTATTTGGTTTGAATCTCTGCTGGCAGTATCAGCAAATTCTTTACTGCCACCATCACTGGAGCGACATCAAACAACAGCCCATGAAAAACCATGTACAATGTAATACTGCAAGCTGAAGGCGACTAATCTGGCCATGTTGCCCTTATGGAATACTTATGCCCTACATAGATTTCCAAGAAACAACAATTTGAGCCAAATAAATATGATTTCAGCCGATTACAGCTTGGAAATAGTAATCTGTTTAATACAGAGAACTTTGCGGATTAAAAACAACAAATATGTTGTGCAAATTACATTTGTGTACCAATTAAACTCTTTAAATGTTGCCCAATGGATTTTAAGGTGTGTTTGTATTTGTCGGTACAGCATCCTTACCTCTGTGCATGATCTGGTGCTTCTCCCGCAGGTAGGCTAATCCTCTCAATACCTGTAAACAACAGAGGAAAACAATTAACATGACACACGATGCAGATATTCTAAGAAAATCTTCCACCTTTGAAAATAATATCTCAATCTTTTGATTATTCTTTTTTTTTTTTTGATACAAGAGTAAAGGTACAATGTTTGGGACTCATGCGTGACTGGATAACACAAACGGCAACATTACAACACATGAGACACACAATGGAAGCGCATAGGCCAAAAACATTAGGCAACTATTTAAAAATTCAAACAGCAAAGAGTTTAATTTCACAAACGACATATCTGATAAGGTGCAATTATATCTCCAGACAAAAATACAAAAAAAACATTTTCAGTGATTAAAAGTTATATGTTGCGTATAACTACTTACAGCTATGCTGACTTTCCCCAGGATTTCTTCTGGGATTCTTCTGGCTTCCTTCAGGACCTGGTCCAAGGATCCACCATCCTACAGAAAGAAAATCCAATATTTTCATTTTCCAAATGAAAACAGACGTAGCTATTTTGGGACAGGTATTTTGTTGGAATTGTTGGAAAAAAAAAAGCTAATATCATAACCAACTTATTTCACTGAAACTATTTTTCATCTCTCACCATGTGCTCCATGCAGATACTGATCTCGCCATCGCTGTAAAAGGCCCCATAGAAGCCCACGATGTAAGGGGAGTTGCATTCATGCAGCACCTGCAGCTCTCGGATGATCTGGTTCCTGATGGCAGGCTTGATTTCCAGGTGGATCAACTAAGGGGGACAGAAATATATATATATATATAAAAACATAATCTACTGCTCTGACAAAGTGCATCAGATACAGAAACACCATTCAATGAACGGCTTTATACCACAAAGTGACTCACGATTTTAGAGGTGGCGCGTGATATAACCGTCATGCTGTTGTGTTAGAAACATTAACACACAATTTAGAGAGACTCACTCAAGACAAGTCAAAACACAACTTCTACACGCTTGAGCTTGTTGCTAGAAAAGTAGCATAACTATCTTAAAAACTATACACACTGAAATATGATTAAAATAATCAGCCCAACAGACTTTCTGTAGGTATGCAACATAATACGAGCATAGCCTTAAGTGCTCAACTGATTTCTGAGACAGATACACACACATATAGATATTTGGGGGATAACACAATTATTTTAGTGACTTTTCTTAGTCTAAATAAAACCTAAAATCCTTTTGATGAGGATCACTTTGGATCCATTAAAAATCATGACCAAGATATATACTGAGATTGAAGTTTTACATTTTAAAAAAGTACATACAACACTGATTGAGGCATCGATTGTCAGTGGCCTCAAACATATTTTCAGCATTGCAATTTCCTGTGACTTGCGAGCCGTTATCTGCAAACTGGAAGACACAATTGTCATTTTACTTGGAACACCTCGCTGTGTTACAGAATAGTCCTGCAAATAATCTTCTGTTCAATAAGTGTATTAAAGTGGACTTAAATCGATTGTATGATTATTCTACTTTGCACAAAAGCTTATAGTGCTTTAAAATGCTTATCTATGTAAAGAGGAACGTCATTGTATGTCTTTCTACTTATTCTTAAGGAGGATATTGATGCTTTCGTTATGACTGCACTTATCACAGTGATTTTCTGCAGACAATAAATCAGTGGGGATCCAGTCGGCAATTCAGAGAAATGATAAAATCTAAAATGAACTTGCAACTTGGTGATGCGCTTTAAATCGGCTCCCTTAGCCCAAAATACTTCACCTGCGAGGAAAACAACCAAAAAAAAAAGTTTCATCTTCACCTTGCGGGCCATCACCAAACCCGAGGGTTTGTGGCGGACCTTGTTGACCACCCCTCCGTTTCCTGCGCCCAGCTCGCAGATGGGGTCGAAGTCCTCGTCCTTCAACTCGCCAACCTGAGCCTTCTGGGTGAGGAAGGCCTCCAGTCGTTTCCTCTGCTGCTCGTCCAGGTCCAGCTCGCCCAGCTTCTTCTGGAGGGCCTCCAGGTTGGCTCTGTGAGGACCAGAGTCGGGTGGTGGTGACGCACAGATGGACACATGAGGATGTATACAATTGCAATGCATGAAAAATAAACCACACAGTGCTCAAACATAATAATACAACATTATCCAACCTTACAGTAAAAAAAAACATGCCCTCTATAACTGCAGATTTGAACCTGTGCTACTCACTCAGATGCAGCATCAATGGTGTTGGAGGTGGCCTGTCCCTCCCCAATGGGCGTTATTTTCAGGGGCCCGGGTCTTCTTTTAGGAGCCATTTCGTAAAACAACCCCGAAGGTGTTAATCTAATAATATACTAATAAGCAGAGCCGCGGCGAATGGTGTCTCCTTTTTCTTCCTAGCTTCCAAACTCAGTCTGCAAAGAAAAAAGCAACAGGGTCAGCTCTGGGTGGCTCCCAACTTAGCTAGCTAACGTTAGCACAACTGGCGCTCGTTAGCATGTCAATGAGTCCGAGTGCTGAAACCGATCATGCCGAGGAGAGTGTTGACAGTTGGGTGGATTTGTCAGGTGCAGTTAGCACATTTGGACTCACCACATTTCTCTTCTGACGCTTCTTTTAGCGTATCTACCTGCTAGCCACTAGCCACCTAGCCGCTACTAGCTAGCACCAGCTCCCCGGAAGAAAAAAAATCGTGTCCTGCGGCTCTGTGGGGTGGTAAAGCGCAGCCCGTCGCTGCTCAGCTCCCGCGGGGGGGCAGGAACCGGCTCACACACCGGGGGACCGAGTGGGCTGGCTTATCTCGCTGGACGACGGCGTCTCGGTGGCAGATTGCTCCGTGTCTGGGCTGTGGGGATCTGGAGCGGCCGCTGGTGCTCGAGTACAGGAAGCAGCAGCTGCAGCAGCATCAGACCTGTGTGACACCCACAGGGAGAGCTCTTCATAAATAGCGCGAGACCGGGAAGCGTGATAAGTTTACAGCAGAGCCGGAGAAAACCTGATCAGCGTATGTAGTGTGGAATTAAACCCCCGGATCGATGTTTTTTAATCCAGTAAATTAACTAAACTTTGACCGAAACTTATCCATCCTGCTTCTGCTTCTTATGGGATTTAGATGCGCAGGTGAACGAGCCGCGAAGAACATCACTGACACCTAGTGGTGATAAGAGGGAACTGCTTTACAGGAAATCAATTAAATATTATTAAACTGTAAATTCAATTAAAAACTACAATTTAAAATAATTGTTATTTCTATGTTGAAGTGTGTGGGCTGTATCTACTTCAGGTCTTAAGAATGTGTGGGAAAAACAACTATACATAATGTACTGTATATGCTCTCTGGTATGTCTCACCACACAGTTTCCTCTTGTTGCTTCAGCTGTTGATGCAACAACTTTGAGACACTCAGCAGAGGATCAGGCTAAGAAGTGTTGTTTTTCCAGAAAACAAAAACGGACAACCCTCTGACCTTTGTTGGTGTCACAATCTGCAGGATAAGATGTTTATTGATTCTCATTTATCATTTACTGTTGTTTACATCACGGCAGGCCTCTGATTTTATTTCTTCTTTCTTAGTTGTAAATGAATAAAAAGGCCAAACACTCAATGCACTTAGAAACTCATCAGTCTTTGCAAAAGCCCCTTTGGCAGAAATCACAGTTTTGAGTTTTCCTGCTCAAGTCTCTACAAGTGTCTGCACCACTCGAGGGCAGCGAGAGACTTTTTTCTGAAGCCACACCTGCGTCCACACGCCCCTAGTCTTAACTTGATTATGTCAATATGGGCTTTTCAATGTAGTTGGGAAGGTAAAATTAAAATCATATCAGAAACATCCTGTTTCAACAGTCCTTCAGTATTTTTGGCACCAGTGGATATTGAACAAGAAATGAATCAAACAGTCAGTTCCACAATATGTTACACTGCATGCAGCTTTGTACAAATATCATTCAGTTAATCCAGATAGACAACCTTTAATGTTATCCCATTTAAAAGCAATATCATTCACTTTGATAAAAGACAGGGAATACAAAGGCACATGATTCTTGTTTCCCTAGAAGACATACTGTAACAACAAAATAAATAAAATGATGGGGCATCAAGAAGGCCGATGGGTTTCAGGAGCTGGAAAAGGAGTTGCAGTATTATCTGTTCTATTTTATCTAAGACAACTGCAGAACATTGGTTTTATCCTTTTGGTCCACTATGATTCCACACATTAAGAGTAAACTTCCCCAGCATATACAGACCCACTGGGATTAGTTATGAAAAAAAGTTGATGTCCAGGTATTTTCAAAATAAAACAATCACAGACTTTTTTTAAGAACTGATTTTAATTAATTCCACACGTCAATAACAGCTGTTAGAATACGATTCATTTGAAATTTGTACAGTTTTATTCTCAACAGGCATCAAATGTATCCCAGATGTGAGCATTTGGTACAGGACAGAACAATCCACACCTTGACCAGTCCTCCCAGTCCTCAAGTGGCATCAGCTTCACTCGCTGCCGCCCGCCCGCCCTCAACAGCTTCTTGTCTGTTCGCCTTTTAGGAACAACTGGAGGCGATTCAAGGCTTAATAAAATATTATTTAATTTTATTGTCTTTTAATATGAACATATAAAAAAAAACACAACAAACAAAACATTTACATCATGGATTGTAAGCCTCTGCCCATGCTACCTTATGCAATTATTGTAAGAAGAGATGCCACTAGAAAAAAAAAAGACCAGACCCTCAGCTCTCTCTCTCTCTCCATCTCTATCTCTCTCTCCAGCTCCAACAAACAACCTGCAACAACGTCTCCGGCTCAGATCCACAGAAACAACAACGACAACAACCTGCACCGCCTCGAACCGTGAGGCAAAGACAACTCTAGGAGCTCCGCTCAAATGAAGACCTTCTACCCTTCGCAACAAGTGAACAATGATATTTTAATGTGTGCTGCAGTTACTTGCAAACACATATTGCCTATTTAGGACAGGAATTGGAGGTCTTTACGTTACTTTTTGCTTGAAAGGATTATCTTTCTCGGGGACAGACTTGGAAGTAGTACAGCCGATGTGCCATCAATACATTTTGTGTAATTACCAATTATTATTTCTTTAAACCAATGTAGTGATTTTATAAGCTACTTAAATGCGACGAAAGGAGAGAAATATGGAAGACCAGATTTGACTCGCCCCGCTTTTTCCAGGCATCATCTACGATGCACTTACCAGCCGCAAGGCCCCGGATCAATGTGTATGTCATCTCTCTGTGCATTTGAGCAAGAAAAAGAGAAGCCAATCAAACCGCAGTAAAGGGGAGAACAAAACACCATGCACAACCCAGCGGAGTCACTACTTTATGCATCCGGTGTTTTACAGTGGAGTAGGACAACCCCTTTTTCTACTTTCTACGTTTTCCCGATTGCCATGCACAAGATGGATGAGGAGATCTGGTCGCAATGGTCATTTTCCCCCATCTATTAACACCCGCCTACGCGATGGCATTGAAAAATAAATAAGCCATAAACCTGGGATGACGAATCAGATGAAAGTGCACACAGCTCTATCCAAGCAGCATCACATTTTTTTTTGTTTTTGTTTTTTTTTTTATCTTCAGGCAAATGCTGCCGACGCCTACGCATGGAGCCCAGGTAACCGTGTCTGAAGAGCAGCCATCACACACTCACAATACTAGCTCAGGTGCAGGGGAATATTAGTTGGAAGCCTACAGCATGTAGCAATTAAAGTTCAATTCTATTCCAACAAACAGATATGACCTTATTATACATTTAAAGGAGGCTAAAGGGGGAAGGGGGGGGGACTTGTTCCACACAGGTCAATTTGTAATTCAATCAATGACTTTAAGCCAGGTGGGGTTTGCACATATCGACACTTCCTTAACTTTTGTCGCGTCAAGACATGTGGAGCCCCCGACCACGGCGAGAATACTCCAAAAGGCTTCTTTGGCCCCAGGTTAGATTCAATCACAGCAAAAGAAACCAAAGCGTTTTCGTCCACAAGCCTCTCCACACCCAAACAGCAGCGAAGTGACGTGTCCTGCAACTGCAGGCTCCCTCTCTGTACAGAGCCACCGCCAAAACAGTATGTTGATTTATAACGAGTAAAACAATAAAATAAATATGATTTGTGTAGAGGACGCCAACATATGAGAGAGACAGCAGCCCTGAAAACCGTTCCACCTCTATCCTCCAACTCTGATGGGTTTTTTTTCTTGTTGTGCCACTGTCCATTTTCTGAAACCGGAGAAGTCCAAATGAAAACAAAAATGAAAAGAAAACACGGGACAAGGTCTCAGGGGGTCTTAAAAAGAATAGGCTCCAAACTTTACCCCTTCACAACAAAAAAAGGCACCAAATTCTCTTTAACGCCTCCTGTCAGTGAATCCTAAAAACACGTCTGCTTTGGCACAACTGCCCCTCCAGTCACTTTGATGAGTTAAGCACATTTGCAAAGCCGATATATCCTTAAACCTTAATAAATCCTATTACAGCAAGAGAAATGCGGTAATGTTTTTTTTTGTCTGTTTTTTTTTTGTTGTTTTTTTTTGTTTTTTTGTTTTTTTACACAGTGGCACAGTTCCACCCATCACTGACAAGTACAGCTACCTTGGTTACCCAAAAACGAACTCGCCCTTGAACAAAAATGTTGTTGCTGCAGAGGAAAAAAGAGCTGCATGGAACGATGGCATTTAAAAAAAAAAAAAAGAAAAAAAAAAAAGAACACAACGCAGGAAAACAAAATCTCCAGTGTAAAATTGGCTTCAGAAAGACTCTTCAATTCTTCTGTCCTCTGCTTCTTAGCTACTCTCTGGTCAGTCTGCTAAGTTTTTATGACTGAGGTAGGTTCTCTTATCTAAGGACAAAATAAAAATGGAAAGCATCACACATCGAGGCCAGTATTGTGTTCTGCCCTTACATAATTAAAAGGATAAATTCCTGAAAAAACCCTTTCAAGCTTTGAATTATTACTATTTTTCTCTCTGAACAAAGAAATAACAACACATGAGAAGAGGTTTTAAATTTTGCATCACACTCCACATACCTCAGCCTTGTTCTCCCCCCCAAAAGTTATCCATGCACCGTTCTGTCCGTTGTTTTTTTGGACCTAATAAAAAAAAAAAAAAAAACCTACTGAGAAGCCTCCGTTCATCACAAATGTGACAAAAAAAAAAAAAAAAAAAAGAACTGCAGAGGTTGAACGCCCCCCCCCACCGGTGCCAAAAAGAGCCGGCAATTCCAATACAAATAGAAAGAGCGGTGGGTTGGTAGAGAGGGTCTAGTCTGAGGAGGGGGGCAGAGGAGGAAAGTGGTGGTGGTGGTGGTGTTGGGGGTGCTAGATCCATTCAGTTTCTTTAGTAGAGGCAGGACGGTACACATATTCACTGCAAGGTGACAGATGACCAAAAAAAAAAAAAGAGTGAAGAGTTGCTTCCAGTGGTGTACAGTACAAACAGGAATCCTAATCGCTCTAGATTGTGGATTCGTTAACAGTGCATGTTTGAGTGTGTGCCTGTTTCTGTATGGATAGAAACCAGAGATGCTAAAAGGCTCTGATTTTTCAGGGGGGGAAAGGGGCATAAGGGAGGGTCGTTTGCATCTAGTGGATTTCTGTGTTCCTGTCCTCCAGTTTTTCTTGGCCCCCTGCCTCTGTGTGTGTGTCAGTCTGTGAGGGGACAGGGCTGCAGGGTCAGTAAGCAGTGACCAGGTCCTTGTCGTAGTTATATCGGCCCCTCTTCGGGGCGGGACTGTCTGCGCTATCCTCCGTGTCCTCACTGTCTCCTCCTCCTGCCCCGCCCACTTCCTCATCGGACGAGGAGTCCAGAGTCAGATCTACCACCGCGCCTCCTCCCGGCGCCGAGGACGCTCCGCCGGCGGCCCCCGCCCCGCCCACGGAGCCGCTGCCAGATTTGCCCGTCAGGCTGGTGCTGCTGTGGGCCGGTGAATGGCCGTTTGCCTCAGGAATGCCTGCACACAGACATTTTACAACAAAGATTTTTGAATCTGCCACACTAATGCAATGAAAAAATTAAAAATAAAAATAAATCACACATCCAGTCAATGTTAGAGGGTGTGATGCTCACATATATCAACAACAGGGTACTCCGGTGAGTTGCTGCGCTCTCGTTCCCGGTCCCTCTCCTTTTCGTCGCTGATGGGTTGCCAGGAGCCGTCAGTCAGGTACTCAATCTCCTCAATCTCCTCACTTGTCTCTTTCAGAATCTCGGATAGCAACCTGAAACACCCACACACACACACACACACACACACTTCTGTTTAGAGTTTCCATACAGAGGAGATTTCGCACTAGATAAAGAACATTCAAAAAATGTGCACAGATGTTATTCTCGTTTCACTCAATGCAGAAACTGAAACTTGCATTCACCGTGTGAATTATGAGCGAGCACTGGAATCAATAGTGGACTAGTCTTTCACACGAGCCTCATCTAAAAACAACACCTTAAAGTCAGAATGTAACACAATGCCTTCAGTCTGTGTGGCAGTGCAAGAAACAACACGCCCAAATTGTTGTAGATAAGATGGACCGGCAGGCCCAGCTGTGTTTTATCTATTCCATAAAGACTTGAATTATCTATGTGACGAAAAATAGCAGAAAAGGGAAATAAGACAAAATGGATTGAAAAGCACCTTTCATTTCTTGGGGGGGGGGGGACAAAAAAAAAAGAAAGAAAAGATGAGTCCCAGTTAAACGAAATCATAGCGCTGTTAGAAGTGTCAAAAAACAAGTCAATTCACTGAATCTCAAAGTTTTGGAAAAAATAACTTGATATCAGGAGAACATAATGGCCCCTCCATGGCATGCAGAACACTCCGAGCCTTTATAATGAAAACACAGTGGGTCGGTGCATGATTCAACTTGTATCCGGAGTCCTGAAATGCCCCAACATTTGGATTTTTTCTTTCCCCCCCACCAGGGCTGGCTTTAGCACACAGGGTCATGAAAATTACGCAAGTGAAAAATCCTCTGTGTTGATTGAAAAAGGTGATTCTGCGTGTGTCTGGGCACGTTTTTCGGTCTCCTTACCCATCGATGGTGAGCAGCTCAAAGGGAGCGGGCTTGTCACAGACGGGGCAGGTCCACGTGGGCTTCTTCTCGTTCATCTGCAGGAAGAAGACGGCGTCGAAACACTGGAGGTGGGCGCAGGTTAAAACTCGACACGGTACGCCGAGCCGCATCTTCACCAGCTGGGAAAACGGGGAGGGGACAAAGCGTGTTAAAAGATATCACAACTACACACCCAGACGACACACTCGAGAGAGACTGTGCAACAATTAAAAATGTGAGGGGGTTCTCATGCGGATATACTCACTGGACAAATGAGAGAAACCCGAAGGCCTGTGGTCGCAATTTCACTTTCTGGGTCAAAACGTAGTTTGTCTTGGACTGTGGATAAAAGGTAGATATTATATGACCACACCTCGTTTTCAGTCACAAAATTTTTGTTGAAATACATAATTAGCACAAAGTTTATAGAGAACGGTTTAGATTATAGATAGCGTTTATTTTCCTGTAGGAAAGTGCTGTGGGGAGGACGTACTGCGTTCGCGACAGCGTTCTGCGCTCTCCACAGAGCAGAGTTTGAGCTGGCTGAAGAGGTCCGCGGCGGTGTAGACCCTCACCAGGTACACTGCCACCGAGTAACGCTGAAAACGCAACAATTCACAGGCTGTGAGCATCACATTTTTTTCTTCTACCCAACTATTCCTACAGAATAGCATCATTCCTAGAAATGTTTTTGTCCAGCCACTGTGTCAAAAAACATGCAGCTTAAATGGATGAGTTCCAGAGAAAAATGCTCTTGGGTAAGGCAGCTTTCACAGAAGCACATTCGGACTGTGTGGCCCGGTTTTGTGGTCAGTGAGCCAATATCTAAGAAGCTAAAACCTCATTCAAGGAGGAGAATTTGTGTCATTGCTGCTGCAGATGCTGCTGAAGACAATGTAAAATTTAGTCCAAGGAGTGGGTGTCTTATACAAAAAGACATTTATTTCGTCTCTGTCCTAGATAATGTTTAGTAGAAAATTGTAAAATATTCCCAACCACAGTTTCGGAGTGGGCTTTGGCTCAGCCACTTGCATGTATTCAAGAGACTTGACCCAGAACCACTCCGGAGTTATCTCGACTTGTCTGCCTAAGACTTGAACTTTTGCTTCCAGACTTAGGTTAAGTCCATTCTGAAGCAGGATTTACAAAATGAAACCTTCAAACGTCACAATCACATTGTGTGTGTGTGTGTGTGTGTGATTGTATATACACGACAACAGTGTAGTAGTAACTCCCCCCCCCCCCATTCTAAGCACCAAAGTCTTTGCAGTTTATTTTTCTGATGAAATATTCATTGTAGCTCCACACACACAAGTTAACTGCATCCGGGGAAAAAATGTGCTTCCTATTGTGTTTAGTTTCAAGTTTCAAATTGCTTATCCCTAATTGGTTTACAAGAGCTCAAAGGTAGAGGGTGTAAACAGAGGTAAGAGTGTATTCTATTCAGTCCTCCAGCTGCTTAACAGGATCAGGACTGTGGGGGCAACAGTTTAAGAAGTCATCGAGGCCTTGCCCCTTGAGAGCCTTCTTTAGGAGTCACACCACGCACGGCTGAGTGGCAGTGACGAAACGCTTTGTGTCTCACTTCAAACCAACACTGAGCTAGAACACAATATGAAATTCAGCATCAGAATCCGACCTTGCCAAAGTTTCCCCAGGTGACGGTGACTCTGTTGGTGACATTGGACAAATGCAACCAGGGAGTGATGTTCACAGGCCGACATGGACGACGAGGTTCAACGCCAGGCTTATTAGAGGGGTAATAGCCCTGTAAACACACAGACATGCAAATAAATTATTATGTACAGTATAACTTAGCCAGATAAAAAAAAAAGCTTGAGTGATTTGCTGAAATGACAGGCAGATCAGAGTTCCATACGTTTCAATAGAAGACCATTGCGTGTGCGCCTTAAGACACATGGGTGATAATCTGGATGGACTGGCAGAAAAGGCCAAAGTTGTACACCAAGTGTAATCTCTTAATTAGAAGGAGGCGCCTTTTTTTATATATATATATATATATATATATATATTTTGTCCTTATAGCCACCCAATAATATAATCAATGAAGTTGTTTGCCCTGCTACCGTAATATTTACATTTAATAAGTGCTTAACAAATATTTAGGCTTGAATCTGGGTTTGTTTTCTATTGATATGGTGAGTTAAAAAACACAAGAATTTATTGTTTGGATTAACTGCCTTATCTGTAAAAATCGATAGATTAATTGGACAGAAAACGGGTCGTTGGTAGCAGTCCGAGAGAAGTCTGCTGCGTGGTACTTTAATGTCCCGTTTGGTAAAACCAAACATTCCAACTGATGTTTGTACTGAGCTAAGCTGTTAACAAACATCACTTTTTTAAGGTCAACACAATGAGTTTTAAAGAGAGACATGAGAAACACAACTCACTGGGACGTGACAGTAGGACTGGTTGACTTTGACAGCAATATTGGGTGGATACTGGTCCTCCTGGACACCAATGGAGTCTGTGTAACAGATTCTGCAACAGAGTAGAACAAGAGAGATTACCATTACTATCATGGGAATACTCGACCGCATCTTTATGTGTGTGAGCAGATCAGAGCTGGACTGTTCAGATAAATCAATAATTTGGAAAGCTGATGTTTATGAGCTGAAATTTAAAAAAAAATCTTCGTTCAAGCAAGGATTCAATATTTCTTCCATTCTTACTATTGCATCTAGGAGAAATTATTTTGATTAACAGTGGCACATGGAGCACATTCAAGAAAACAGGATTGTGAAACGTGTATTAAATTTCAATTGGAATTACTGGGAACTTACCTTAGAACCACTTGGATTGATCGGATTCCTGGGCGAAGCTCACTAAGAAAGAGGAAATAAATTGAAATGAGCATTAGTTACATTTTTTATTATTATTTTATTACATTGAGCAGTGTTTACAAAGTAGTGTAAACCTGGGAGAGCATGATCCTACCTTGCATTTCGGACTTGGTCTGCTTGATTCGGTGTCAACTCAAATACGCATTGACTGTCCTGCAGCTTCTCATTATTCTGGGCAACTAAAAACAAGTGCGGAAAAATTGTGTGGTTGAATAACATTTTTTTCCCCAATTATTTCAATATAAGAAGAAAGAAACACCATGAAGTCTGCACTTACTTAGCTCCGTTGGTGCCAACAGGGTCTCCAAGGTTTGGTAGAAGGGCAGAGGCACCAGTTTGACCTCTGGTGCAGGGGTTGCGACTGGTTTGGAAATGCCGTTGAGGTAGTCTGCGCCCTGAGAGGTGGCGGTGGGGGACGAGCTGAGGGACGAGTAGGCGACCGGGACGGCCTCCGGACGCCGTGCTGCCAGCCAGCCGGGGGTTTTGGGGAAGCGCGACTCGTAGAGCTGCCGGACGTTCTTCAGCAGCTCTGGGCTGTATTCGGTCTGCACCAGCCTCAGCGCGCGCCCCACCAGGTCCTGTTTCAGCCCACTTTTGCTGCGACCCATTGAGGCAAGCAGCGTCTGCAGGTCTGAGACCCGGAAACTTTTAACCATGTTCTAAAGAGGAGGAAAAGACAAAAAAATCGATCTAGGGATATTAAAGTATGAAGATCAAGGACACTAAAGAAGTTATAAAACTCATTTTGGGAGCCATGTCCCAGAATACGAACGTTTTGATTCCCAATGTAAATGTAAAGCTATTATGATCCTTAACATTCTGCCATTCTTTTTTTTTTTTAGACCACATACGTTCCCCTGTGAACAATTCCATAAGGTAGACTAGCATTTAGGATGTGAAACAAACACACTTCTCCAATAATGAATTACATACCATTACAGTCTGCCCCCTTACTCAAACAGTACTTTGCAATGATCATGCAGCACTGAAAAACAATAACAACCAAACACAGCCTTTGTGGCTCGTGCCACTAAATGATATACTAATATACTTTCCATAATGGATCTGAGTTCCATTTATTCTAGTCGCTGCTGTACTGACACACCGAGTGAAACCAGATATCTCCGGATAGGCAAAACAAGACAAAGCATATGGTCTGTGCGAGGTTGTGAATTTGACTGGCGTTAAAGAAAAAAACAAACCTGACATCAAGGATGATGTTTTTCAACTAAAAACCCGCACACGTGTAATAGAACAATCACGAGATTGTGTTTCTGGTGATGGATGCTCTGCATAAAGCTTGGAGTCCGTTTAAAGTTGTGATGTTAAAGTTCCTTCACCAGACACAAACCCTCCGCCATCCACCGGCTAGCTTCTCCTCTTGACTGAGCTGACCACATTCAATCATGGCAACAGGACATTTTGACAGGTGCACGGCTCCACAATCTAACCGGCTAACTACACGCAGGCACGAGTAAAACACACATCAGGTCACATATTATCACGGCCGTAATAATACCCCGCAGTAAACCTCTAAGATATGTTGGGACTCATCATTAATTTCGGTGTCTGCCTTTACAGGCGGCGTGATGCTAGCGACACCAACGCATTACCCCAGTCCACACAGCCTAGCATGCTAGCAGCGTTAGCAGCGGAGGCTAGTTCGTGTGTTCGTGAGTGTAAAAGGCAACACTTGTGAGATTATAAAGTCTCAACGGCGGCCCCACAAAGCTCAGGGCTTCCCCGCCACCGGGCTGAAGTCCAACCCTCACGCCCGCACCCGTCTCCCGTCAAAGCCGAAACTAGGCAGGCTCCACTCACCATCGCTTCCACCAGTTCGGCCGCCATCTTCGAGCAGCAGTACCGCGAGAGTCACGGACGACGGCTAGTCTATGACCAATGAAACACAGAGCGTGCTCTGATCGACGGGTGATTTTGACCAATCACCGCGTGCTTTTCACCAGCGCCTATCGAACTGCACATAAAATGGGCGGGATCATGTTTTTTTAAAGTTACAGCACAACTTTTTTAAAACACTAAGAGACAGGTCTGATTTCATAATCAGGCCTCAGCATGTAAATATGACGCCACGCCAAACTGTATTGTGATATCCACTGCATTTCCGTTTAATAGTTCCGAGATTTTGTCAATGTGCGTCGTAAAAAATGTTAAGACACAACGTGTATGTGAAGCGCCGGTTGTCAAGTGGATCCGGTCGCATGGTCCTCGCAAGTCCGCTCCGAGCCAAATACTCCGTTTCGGCTCCTGAATCCAGCCGCGAAATGTGGACTTGATGCTTTG
Source organism: Colistium nudipinnis (assembly GCA_016785305.1). Taxonomy (NCBI): domain Eukaryota; kingdom Metazoa; phylum Chordata; class Actinopteri; order Pleuronectiformes; family Rhombosoleidae; genus Colistium; species Colistium nudipinnis. The sequence continues at coordinate 96,580 of JAFBJU010000473.1, forward strand.
TCTTAGTTTTGTGCACTATTGAATTAAAAATATTGATTAAACAAATCCACGTGCACGGTAAAGTATAAACGGGCTGTGCCGCGTCTAATCCACAAACACCACGTTGTGTCGCGTAATTAATGGAACGTCAATACGTCTTTAAGGGACACATTTACGCTCCCCTCTGGTGATCCAGTCCAGGTTTTGTAATGTTCCTCATATGTGGCATTGAGCATCCTCATGGAAACAAGAATCAATTTCAGCATCATGTAACATTATCATGCAATTATGTTATTTATTTAAATGGTAAACATCAATAAAACAATGTGGTGAGCTACAATCAAAAACTTCAAGTGGCTTTGCCACGACAGGGACGTAGTAGATTATTTCCATGTAGATGTTTTAATGTATGAATAAAGACATAACACAGGAAATATAGGATTCTTTTATTTAGCAACACCTGCCTAAAATAATTGCACACATGCAGCCTCACATCACTGGTCTGTATGACCTCAATATTATTTTTCTTATTATCACACAGTGCCAATTATTACAATGGTACCTTTTGAAAATGTAAGAGTGTATGCTTTCATATAAACTGTGTGGCTGATTGCAATGCAAATTAGTGTTCATGTAAATGCAGCATTCTGCTCTATCTTGTGCATTCATTTCATGTTCCATTATCTAAACAGAAGAGGGCAATATGGTCCATGATTTGACCCAACTGTCATCTAATCCATGTCCTCAGTAAAACTGACTATTTCAACACTATTACTCTATGTGGTGAATATTGTGGATACACTGTAGCTTATTACCCCACAGATACATTAATGAAATCAAGGGATTTTGACAGTTTTCTATTTGATGTACAATATACTAGAACATAAAGTGCTGATAAAAAATAAATGTTTACAACTTTTATTCAGGACGATTTTCTTCATAATAGATTAAAAATGTTACTTCAAATGAAAGTCAAATCAAATGAGTATTAAGTTGAGTGTTAAAATCCACAATCTATGTCAACATTTGACCGTGTAATTCACAAAGGTCTAATATGTTGTTACGAAATAAAATAGTCCTTAATTCTTTCCATACTAGGGAAATTTGCAACCACCACATCACATAAAATGAAAATAGGAGAAATTTAAATATAGACATTATAGACAATATAAACACAAGAGAAACACAATATAATGTAATCAGGACATATATACTATGTAAATATTTGTTAGTAACCCATAAAACAACCCTGTGACATCAGATAATTGTTTCATTAAAACATTGTCGCAATCAAAGCAAAAATAATTACGTTTAAGAAATATGATTTAATGAAATACAAAGATAAGAACAGTGGTAACGTTGTAACATCAAATCAGGGATCATGTACTTTATGAAAGATAAAATTATAATAATGAAGTATTCATTGCTTTATAGCCTATGGAAAAAAACAATTTGCATTAGTTGAGATCAAATATTTCTCTTACTATAGTAGCCGGCAATGATTGGAATTTTGGTCACAGGGGACACACGATTTGAAACAAGTTCATGTTGACAACAAGCAAATGAATTCATTCGATTTTTTGCCATATATTTTTCAAAATGACAATAAGTGAATGAGTGTTTTCTTTTTCTTCCAAAAAGCTGAACGTGAGCCATTAATTACTGCTCAGTTAAAACCGAGCAGTAATTGTTTGCATGGTGTCCCCAAGGACTAAACAACGTTAACAGGATAACACTGGCATCTAAAAGGCCTTTGATTCTACAGCATCCATCCTCTGCACACCATGTCTCACTAAATCTTGAGTGTTTAATCTCCCGTAATTACAAAGATTTGCTTAGGTTAATAAAAATAATCCGCCTCAATTCAGGACCCCCTACCTGGACCTCCCCTGTGCCTCCTTTACCCCTTTCTGTGAGGGATAAATTCACAGTCATATAAATAGTCACCTTCACGACTGTGAAGCACAGTTCTTTTACGATTTAGGAGCAGTAGGCTGTTGGGTGCCGCGAGCCAGGCTTCGGTCCAGTTCAATTTATCAGAGAGGTGAAAACGTTTAATTAAACTTTGTTGGCTAAAAAAAGAGGCTTTATTTAGTCTTTAAGACTGACGTCATTTCCACAGGTGGAGGTTGTGTCGCTCATGAGCGCATCGGGGTTAACAACAGTTGAGAGGCTCATCTTTATCTGTGATCTTGTCAACAGTAGGACTTTGAAGAAAGGAGTCAGGGGCATTGAGGCATTTGGTCCACAGCCTAATTTTGAAGGAAAAAAAGTCATGCTGAGAAACTCAGCCCAACAATTCTAAGAGGACTTTGGGGAGAAACGCTTTCCATTTATCATCTGATAATTATTCAGCAGTGAGTCAGTCGTGGAAACCAATTGAAACTTTTCTAATGAGCCTGAGAAATCGTGACTCAGAAATGACAATGGAGGACAGAAGCAGCCGCGACATCGTCAGAGGGAGGCTGGGATTGAGCTTCACCATTGACTACCTTCTGTTCAATAAAGGAGTCAAAGGTTCCAAAGAAGAAGCGTCAGGAAGTCGTGCGGCGGAGCCGACGGCGGACGACATGCTAAATCATCAGAATCCTCCACCCGCAGAGGTGGGGATTCGCTCTGAGATACAGGAGAAGCGGCCACAGAGGTCAGATGTAGACGCCGAGGAAAGAGGAGTCAAAGAAGAGGAGGGGGATGAAAAGCAGCAAGAGGAGGGGGAGGAGGAAGTGACCACCACCAGCACCACCAGCATCGCGGCCGGAGGCAGCCATCCAGACACGTCTGTGGAGAAACCCAACCAGTCGTACATTGCACTCATCTCCAAGGCAATCCTGGCGTCCGAGCAGAAGAAACTGCTGCTGTGTGACATCTACCAGTGGATCATGGACCACTACCCTTACTTCAAGAGTAAGGTACGTTTCACGACTGCGTTCTTGTGTCTTTCTGTTGACCCGGGTGCCGGAAAGCAACTTGTCTCAGGAGACAGCTGTTGAGGTAATAGAGGAATTTAGAAGTTGGGCGATAACGTAAAGTGAACTCTACGAATCCGTTGGTTGCTGTGTGGAGGAGCATTTTAGGAGCTAATTGTTCTCTGACATTTGTTGACGCGTCGCAGCAACTGTCGCCAGACAATTACGAGACAGATAATGAGAAAGCGCAATCGCCATCGTGTTTGATGTAGTTTGGGAATAATATAACGTGGCAGCCATTTTCACGCGGCACGACCTACTTGGCACAGGTAATCTGTCTGAGTGGTTAGGCAATTAGGTGCTCACAGGGACATTAGATGATCTTCTTGTTGGCGAATTCACAAATAAAGTAATCCCGTTGCTAGGTTGCAAACCGCTTCTGCCTTTACCAGGTGCGACAACAGATTGGATGTAGCCGAGTGGATTAAAGTTGATCATTGGTTTGACGTGCTAAAAAGGTAACTGAGGGTGTCGTGTCTTACTGTGATCATATGCACTCTTGACACGCTATGGCGCATCCTGCCAACAAAAGGACACTGTGAAATCCTGAGGAGGATTAGCGATCCTTAACAGTCACCTATGTTAATTTTAAAATGGGGTCACCCACTGTTTAATGCGTACTTACTCTTCAGGTTCCGCTTTTGGCCCCTGACAAGTTTGATTTAACTTCGCCAACAGGACAAAAACTGGAGGAACAGCGTTCGACACAACTTGTCCCTCAACGATTGCTTCATCAAAGCAGGACGCAGTGACAACGGCAAAGGCCACTTCTGGGCAATTCACCCATCCAACTACCAGGACTTCTCTAACGGGGACTACCACTGCCGGAGGGCGCGGCGGAGGGTACGCAGGGTGGTGGGACAGCTTCCCCTCTCCTCCCTGAGCTCCCCCTACCACCTGGCCCTGACTCACCACCACAGGACGACCTGTTGGTGCTGCCCTCAGGTGCCGGGGTTCCCCCTGTCCTGCTCGCCACCCAGACTCTACTGGCCTTGGCCCCGTGTGACGCAGCCCCAAGTGGGGTTTCAGCCTGGCCTGCATGCCTCTCTGCGCTGAAAAAAATTAATAAAACATGTTTATTCAGTACTTACAGCTTTGGCCAGAATTATTTTTTGGGTAAAATATATTTTAGATCCTCTTTATTTTATACTAATGGTGTCATTAGGTGGCATTAAAATTGATATGAAGATGTACATTATTATACTCAGCATTGTGAGTGAAGTTGGTTTTAGGACTTTGAATGATTTGATAGAATGTATAAATCTTTTGAAGATGTATTATGAATGATTTTAGGGCAACAGAAATTTTTCGCTCATTAAATTTCATTAAATTATATTGAATTCAAGCCCTTTTTTTGTTTACCAGTTGGCGCAGTTTGTAGTTGTGTGTGCGTGTGTTTGCGTGTGTGTGTGTGTGTGTCCTTCCCTGTGCGTGCAGATGGTACTAAAAGTGAGCCCAGTGCCAAAATACCACCCAGTATTAGCTGCTAATTAGTCAAAGCTGTCGGGATGCAAAATCTTTGGCCTTAATAGACTAAAATCGGGCTCCCCAAAGCCGACTCCTGAGGATATGAGGCCAGATAATCTGAGCAATCCCAAATAGTTTCAAGAAATAGGAAGCTTATCACGCAGTGTAATCTGTAGCTGCCGCTGCAGAAAGAGGGGAACCACAGGAGGTCAGGGATGAAGGGAGCAGAGGAAAGGGAAGAAGGCAGAGAGAGGGAGGTGGGTGCTGATTTATTGGAAAGAGGTGGGAGGGCTATTTCAGGGGCTGACTATATTTAAATCTGTTAAACCCACACATACAGAAAAGCACATAGGGAAGAATATGTTTAGGTTTATACTGATATATGTCATACAAATGAATACAATACGGACAAGTTATACGATCAACATTGCAAACATCAAAAAATGTAAACCATAAAGAAAAAAAAACCCACTAAAACTCTCTCTACAACAGGAATATTCCAGTTCCAAGATGTCTCCGAATATAATGCCATGAGAACCCAGTCAGTTTTGGACCTGTCCTGCTCTCGCATCAATAGTGAAATTCCTCTCTGACTTGTAAAGGTTGGCATTTACATCCCCCATGCTCCAGCCAAAGAGGATTAGGTCATACATTGACTTTTTTGAAGTTTGTTTGTCTCGGCTCATGTGGGCTTCTTATTTGCAAATTATTGAATATTTGATTAAGGCAGTGGTTGACATGAAATTAGATTCGGAACAGACCAACAATATGTCAGAGGGATAAAGCTTGAGTGAGTGAGAGAGAGAGAGAGAGAGAGAGAGAGAGAGAGAGAGAGAGAGAGAGAGAGAGAGAGAGAGAGAGAGAGAGAGAGAGAGAGAGAGAGGGTTATATACAACAGTTGTTTTTTTCCTGGCGATGTTCATCAGAACAATGACAAAGCCATCTAATTAATTTTTTTTCACCAAATCTCCCTATTCAATGTTAGCAGCTAATTGGGGGCCTAATTTGCTTAATTCCCATGAATTGTTATCTGCATCAAATCCTCTTCTATTCTACAGCTTTAAGGCTTTAATTTGGTTGCATATGTTTGCTGTACACACACACACACACACACACACACACACACACACACACACACACACACACACACACACACACACACACATTGTGTGTGTGTGACTAATTGAGAAAATTGCCTGGTGCTTTTCACAAGCAAAAAAAAAATATTAATTTCTGCAAATAAGAAAATTTCACATAATTGTAATTAACTAAGGGAGTAAGATTGAGGTCATGTTTTTCTTTGTGTGTGTGTGTTCACGGTGTATGTGCATGTCATTTTGTTAATCTAATGAGATGGGCGGAGGGGGCGCAGGGGGCCGTAGATTAAGGAACAAAGATTTGCTCTTGATTAGCAGAGAGTGAGGTAAGAAGATCAGCCCTGCTGAGATGGCGATGAAACATTATGGCCGTGTTTTAATACAACACATTTAAAGTGCATTCCAAAGCTGATTCCCTTTAGCTTACATGTATCTTATTGATTTGACAACAGGCTCAACATACAGCAACTAGATCTGAAAAATGCACAGGAATTCCGTGCAGGTTTCTTAGCTTAAAGCATCCACTGTGTGTGATATATGTAATTATTATACATTTAAAAATATAGTAATAAAGTTGGTATAGTCATAATATTAATTGTTATTCGGCTTTAATTGTTGGCTTGAATGTGAAATGTTATTTCTCGACAAATAATATACAGGAAATAGAATTTTAAATGTTAGGTCTGACATCTGGGGATTTTTGGCCGATAGGGTTAGGGTTAGGTTAAAAATTATTATTATGTTTTTTGGCTGAGATCTGGCTTTAAAGACATATAAGTCATCATTATATATAACATAACATTCTTACTTTATTCTAATTCATGAATAGTGACATTACCATTATTAAAGTTTTAGGCTTGACCTAATTTGCTTGCCTCTATTTTTTTTTATATATATTACTTTGACCGAGATCCTTGCTTCAACATAATGCAAGTACTACACATTACACAAAAACACAATATTTAAATACAATTATTTTACTGCAGTGTACATCCAGGGGGTTGGAGGTATAGCCTGCACGAAATATTTTATGTGAATCATGCAAGAAAAAGAAAAAAGAATAGAATTATCATATTTGAAGTAGATGCTCTAAAGTAGTTAACAGATACGTTTGTGCAATTTAGAACAGAATATTAACCATTTATTTAGGGTTATTTTCTTATTATCATTTTTTTCCTTCTCACTCTGACGCCTGCTCATGGTGCGGCTGCAGCTGTATATGAATGAGCCCTAATAGGCCTGAAGCCTGGCGGAGTCCAAATTGCGAGTCTATTAGGGGGCATGATTGCACAGAAGTAAGTAGTATTTGAGGCGTAGGATGCGCGCTATAGCCGAACCCAAAGCAGCTGCTATTTTCTGGTCGTGTCCCGCCACGAACAATAGTCTGGCGTTACCTCCTCGCCTTCAAAGGCTCCATAATAGTCAATCGATCAGAATGCGAGGCGCTATTCCGCAGATTACTGTTAACAATAATTTGCCTCCCCGTGCACCGTTGCCATCTTTGAAGCAATGTTTTATTGCCTTTTTTTTTTTTTGGTTTTTCATCTGCATCTGTCATCCCCGAGGTCCAGTGTTTGATCTCTCCCCACCAGTGTCTGCCTCCCCGGGGTCGCGTTGACCTGTTGATTGGCAGCTGCGATCAGACATATGGTGGGACGAGGCATCGACCGGAGCTCCCCGGAGACAAAGGCAGACTGCTGGGGTTTCACCCCCCCCCCCCCCCTCTCTCTCTCTCTCTCTCTCTCTCTCTCAACGCTGAGGATACGAAGCCACGCATCCCATCCCACCACTAGATGACGCAAGGTGCATGCGAATGTGTCCAGCAGGGAAAGAGCATAGAGCGCATTCACCTGAGGTGATGTGATTTATTATTTCAATTATTATTTATTATTGTTGTTTAATACTAGTCCGTTCATTTAACCCATCCGTACTGTGGTGGCCTCATCCAGCATTAAAATGTTAACGTTTTGTTTTTTTTTGATTTTTTGGATGAATAAAATGTTTCCCCCCCCTGCATAGTTTTTAATCCATATACTTAAAGATTGTTTCCTGTATTATTCTCCTCGCCACATCCTTCGTGTTCCAGTGACATTTTGACCCCTACAATAGAGAACAATACCTGAACAGCCAACTTGGGAGATAAATATCCAGTGTAGGAGCAGATATTAACGTGTCTGTGGATGAGGTGTGTGTTTATCTTAGTGTTGTCATGCTAGCTGTTTTTGGTTGTCGCCCAGCTGTGTGTGTGTGCGTCACTGGAAACTAACTGGGGCCAGCTCGACTCCCAGTGAGGCTCAACACAGATGTGTTGCTCAACCTGGTGTGTGTGATTCCAGCAAACTGAATGCAAAACACCCAACCCCGCCATCTCTCCACCTATATAGTGAGCAGAGTGTTGCCATGGTGATACAGCAGTGGGCTCACAGCGATCCCCACAGACCCTGACTGGTGACCTCTGACATTTAGGCCATGGCCAGAGTCAAAAGGTCAGCGATGGCCGGAGGGCAACAAGAGCACTTCCATGATTGGCACTCTGACATGCTCGCTGCCTACTTCCTCTGCACCTCCCTCCAAGGTTTGCACCTCCACCATTTGCATTTGTTCCCCGAGCGAAGACCATCAGCTGCAGGTAACGCGCTCAGTGCTCGTGGCAATGCAAAGCTCAATATATATTGTATAATGTATGATGATTTGCATTTGCCCTGGCTACACTTTCTCCACTTGCGTAAAGTGAGATGATGGAATGCATGATACAGGCGAACATCCTGTATCATGATGGTTATGATAGCAGTAATAATCATTAGTATTCCCATGGCCCCTGCAATCCAATGTATGTGAGGATATTTATAGTTGTACATGTGATTGAGGGTATGTGTGTGTGTGTGTGTGTTTGTTCATTTCAAAAGGGGGAAGGGCAATGCACCGCACCATGGTTCTTCTCGTGGGGAATAATTACAGAATCGTGGGTACTAAAAGTCATGTGACCCGAGCCTTCTGCTCCCAAATAATTTATCCCCCGGCTGATAGCTCGTCAATATCAATTTATTAATTTAACAGTTCTGGACTGATAAAAAAAAGGGTAGTGCGCACAGTTAGATTGCTGAAGCGGGGAACAAGGGTGAATTTTACAGTACAATGGTGCGAGAGGCAGGAAAGAGGGAGAGAGTGGAGGACAAAGCGAGGGGGAGAGAAAACGGCGCAGGAGTGATCAATGACAAAGCAGAGGACAGAGATGCATATTCGGCCGTGCAAAAAATGGGCCGCCATCGCTCATATTCCAAGGTTATCGAAGGAAACTTATGAAAATTAATACACTTATTATCACCATATTAAGAATTAAGATTGAGAACAGGGCTCTGATTGTATTGATATTCACATTTTTCCAATATATTGATCACCGCAACCTAGTTCACCCCCCCCCCCCACCTAACCTCTTCTGGTAACTCTTCAGTCGGAGAGGAACAAAAAAAACATGTTTTCTTTCCGGAGGAGCTTGTGCAGATTTTAATTTGTAAAACAAAGAGAAACCTGAGAGCCCTCTCAGAGGTGTTATATAAGCTGATCGTTTCCTGGAGGGTGCATCCTATGAAACAGACACACATGGGAAAAAACACATAAATGTGACCCCTCTTGACCTCCCTGCACTTCCTTTGCATCCTGATATTTTTTTTTAAAAAAGGTAATGAATATACATCTTACAAAAAGCCGAACACATATATCACCCGGTCTCCGTCCACAAAACAGCCAACCCAGAAACCTCAGCTATTCCCAGAGCCATTACGTAATATCCCTGAAGGAGGCTAAAAGGCATTTTAACAAGACCCACTGCTCTGTGACCTTTGACCTCTACTGCGCTGACCCCCAGCTCCTGACCCCACTTACACTAGCCAGTAACGGCGGTGGACACAGATCCTGCACACTTCCTTGTGTGAGGAGACAAAGAGATTCATTTACAAATTGACACACGCGAGCGAGGATGAGGCGTTTTACTGTCAAGAGCCGACGGACGGATTCCGTTTGTCGATTTTTTTTTTTTTTTTTTTTAAGGCGGCCCTGTAATTTTCCTCTTCCTTTCATCCATCGAGAAATGCCAAGCAAAAATGACCCAAACAACCTCTGAACCTGATTGCCTCTTGTTCTGCGCATTATATAATCCTCTGCCGGCTCCCCTCGCACACGCGGCGGACAATCACTGTAGTGGATTCTCCTCAGGTCTTTGGAGAGCTGCAGGGTAGCGAGTGTCAATAGAAGTGGAGTGTGTGAGTGTGAGAGATGATAGACTGAGGTTAAGAGGTGTCAACACAGAAAGAGAGAGGACAGGAGGACTCTTCACCGACGCCAGCCTGACACTCTGTGACACTCTCCTCCACCTCTCGTCTGATTAACCACTCTAAAGACGCCATCGAGACACACAGAGACGCTTCAAACAGAAAGATACGTGCACCTGCAGAAACGCGCGCGCACGCACGCACACACACACAGCGTGCAGATTCTACGGCAGGCTCTCTTCCACCGCCAGACTCTTCCCCGCCAAGTCACACACTGCAGTGCGAGGCCAGATCTCGTTTGTGTGTGTGTGTGTGTGTGTGTGTGTGTGTGTGTCTGTGTGTGTGTGTGTCCGACACATCAGCTGTGAGGTGTGGAAACCTGAAGACGTGTTGTTCACAGGCACAGAAACTCTCTGAGAGGTTCTGGCGGCCAGGAATGGATTTGTTACACCTCTGATCTGCTGTATATGTTCAGCCGAGTGTAATGTACGGCAACACCATCCCACCGGGCTTTGCACCTGTCAGGTGGTGTAGTGCAACATATAGAAAAGCAGAGCGCACACTCACACGGGTTGTCGCACACAACCCGTGTGACACACAACCTCTCCATACATGTGACCAACTTGGACTCACCGCTGCCTTTGTTTTTCCAGTTTTGAAAAGGTTCATATTATCAAAGGTGGGCTCCACTGTAATCGTTAAATTCATATAAATAAATAAAAAAAACAAGAAAAAAACATTAGACTCCCACTGTAAAGCAACATAGGATTTAGCGAGAACCTTATTTGTTTTTATATTTCATTTCTTATTGGCTCCATATCACAGCCGTACATTTCCGTTTGTGCCTGCACCGGTTTATTTTCCATAATTAGGTGTGATTTTGATTTAGTAAAGCAGGCCATTGTTGACTTCTGTTGGCTGGGTTTGATTTTGTGACAGGCCAGTTGATTTATGAGAGAATTAGCTCTGCTCGCAGAAATTCAAAAACGCATTTTTTTCCTTTTACCCCTATTGCCGCCATGTTAGATGGTTTTGTTTTTATGCGCTCACCGTTCGGGGATACTGTCCTGCTGTCTCCCGAATGTAATGGAGGTGAATGGATTTTCATTTATGGTGCTTACGGTATTGAAATTACAGAAAAAAATGGCAAAATTCATCAGCAACATGTCTGATAAACAACTAAAACGGTTTATGTTTTGCATCCCTGTTCCACACCCACGTGCTCCGTCTCCATGGCGGTATCCCTCCCCAGCATCTCTACAACGCACCACCTCTCAATATGTCTGTAGATGGATTACATTCATTTTGCAGATTCACAAGGAACATACATTTCCGTGATTCACGGATCGAATCCAAGGCCCACCTGCCTACACTGCTGAACCCTGAAGTCTGACTGCACGAAAACCAGGAATCTTAAGCAATATAGACCGTATGTAGGAATATTTCTTTTATATCCAGTGCTACTCTGAAAAAAAAGAGAGATGTTTGATCAAATGAGACCAAACTAAAATATAGAATATATATATATAGACAATTTGCAGTGCCCATACCACATAATAATTCTAAACTAAGGTAAACCGGAAAATATACCAAACATAGGACATGAACATGACTCACAGTACAAATTTGAAATATCACATATCACACATATTTGAACTTAAGATGTCTTTTGTTTGTTGAATTGTGGGGGGACAGTGCACATCGATAGGCCAGTAGAAAAAAAATCCACCCTGTTTTTACTATGCATGCATTTTGATTTGTGCACAGCACTTATTTGTGTCACTTATATTGTTAACACACTACACTGCCCAGACTTAGCATGTGGACGGGGACACAGAGATTCTTTGCATGGGATTTTCTTGCATCACTCCTGTAGTTTTTCATACTGTATACGTTATAGGGCCATTTCATTCCTCTGGCCTTCTGGACTGCCACTTAGGAGCTCAGGGGATTCTGATGACACGGACTCCCTCTCTATCATGCTTTAGCATCAGGCAAATGGCAGTTCTCAAGTGACCAGACAAAACTGCACAGAAAATAGAGATATAATGCACACACTGTGCGGGCTATGGATTGCAGAATGTGAAAACGCTGCACCAGTCAATACCGAAATGAAGAAAAATGCTGATGCGAACGCAGATATACGGCTCATATCTGTGAGAGTTGACGTGCAGGCGGGCAGGTTCATGAATCTTAATAATCAGAGATGAGAAGCAAGTAGGTTGAACGGCGTTACGGAGATATGTCAGCGGGATGACGTGCCAGTGTTTAAAACAAATGGGTCGGGTAAGATCCCGAGCAACTGGTGCCAAATCACTGCACCTCACTCCCGTCCCCTCCCTTTCCTCCTCAAAACCCTGTGAGGTAGAAAATAGGGAGATATGAAGAGGTGCGGATGGAGGGAGATAAGCGGAGGTGGAGATAGAGAGAGAGAGAGAGAGAGAGACAGGTGAAACAGAGGTAAGGGTCGTAGCACGTGCGCCTCTCGGCCTTCTCTCGCCAGTGTTGTTTTATTAGCCCTGTCAGATTGTAATTTGCCCAACGGTAAACATACAGAACAGGCTTAATTAAGAATTTTTGAACGGGGATACGGTCGAGTCCGGAAACATTAGAGAGATGCAACCGGGTGTCGTAAAGATTGATTGAGACACAGGATGGAAGGACACGGTTAAAAACAGAAGGTGGAGGGAGGAGGGGCGGGAGTGTTGTGTACGTGACCACAGAGGGGTATTCTTGTGTTGCTCGGGACAGTGGGGTGAGATAAGTTTGGAAAGATAGGGCCCAACGATTTTTAATGCATTAACAACCCCGGCTGTGCGAGGCAATAACAAGGACGAGATCGGCGTTAAAATGTTTGACATCCTGCCTCGAGATCAATGCACGCCGGACGGCGGGCGGTGCACGCAGACAGGCCGCACATTCACCCCAACTACCGGCACAGATAGCACACACACGTGTACACACCTACACACACACACACACGCACACGCACACACAGGCACACGCACGGCAACCTTAGCAGGCCACAGAGCATGTGGGTGGTTGCAAAGGTTTAACAGCCTTCAAACCTCAAGGCGATGTGCGGAGAATAAAAAAAAAACGAAAAAAAAACACAATACCCTTATCCATAACAATATCCGCAGGTAAAAGCATCTTTAAATCAAAAACAGAGAGAGGGAGCATCTGCAGTCGATTTGTGAGAGCTGTGTGGGACTACGTAAAAGAGCAGCAAACTAAAAGAGTAATGAGCCCATCTATATCTCCCCGTGGACCTTAACTTTGCATTCAATACATTATTTACAGCTGAATTTTTTACTGAGGTATAGGTTCCTCTCAGGGGTGTTTACACACTGGTGCTCTAACTGCTTTCCATGGCCTGCAGTTGAGTTGGGAAGCCTTCACGAGTAACGATTCCGGGGCTTGTTTCCACATGTTTACAAGCCTGTGCATGCATGTGAAGTATATAAACAGTGCTGCCGGTCATTCCTGTAAGTGAGGAATATTTGGAATAAGGGAATACTGGACCTTTAACAAGCTTTAAAGAGGTAGACACATGGTCATGCGATGCAAACACTCCTAAAGTACCCCATGTCATCCCAACAACTTCTCTACATTCACGATGCTGATTTAAATAATCCATCCATCCATTATCTATGGCACTCATCCTTTGAGGGTCATGGTGGGGGGCGGAGCCGGTCCCAGATGAGACGGAACGAGACGCAGGCTGCATCGTGGATAGTTCGCCAACCTATCGCTTAATACAGAAACAAACAACACATATTCAAGCACAGGTTCAAACCTACAGCCAGTTTACAGTCGTCCAACACCAAACTAAAAATGTCGCTTGGCCCGTTGGAGGAAGCCCGATAATCTATCCAGACACAGGAGAACCTGCAAACTGCTGAACACTGCACCACTGTGCTGCTGACTGCATGTGGATCATTTAAAAAAAAAAACACACAAAAAAAAACAAACAAGATAAACGCACGCGTAGATTTGTGCAAGGTTTACACAATCTGCTCAAATCGATGTAATCCTAATGTTTAACTCATAAATAGCATAAATCACACGGAACAGTAAAAAGTACAGGGCGGTTTAAAATCGGAGGTGATTCAGGCACCGTCCAGTGCTTTCTACTCTCTTTAGTGTCTTCTGGTATAAACGGATAGTGGCCCAAAGAGGGTTGGCCCATTTTATCCTCCAGGAAGGGAGGGGGGGGGGGGGGGTCAATCATATTTCTGGGGGGGGGGGGGGTTCAATCATATTTCTGTGAGGCAGTTTGGCCGCACTTATAGATGAGATAGTTTTACATCTGAGGTTTATGTGGGTGACTGAATGTAAACTCTGGAATTGGATTAAAAAAAAAAAGAAAAAAAAAATTGGCAAACATTCAGAACTCGGGACCCGTGTTGTAAAATAACGAATATATAATGGCAATAAATGGAGCTTGAATTTAGATGTGTTGCGGTTAAATGTGAGGTGATATCTGGTGTAAATTCGCTTTACCCTTAGCACTGTCTTTTAGATCCTTTTTTTTCCTTTTTTTTCCCACTAATAACAGCCCCCCCATCCTCCTCTTACAGCCAGATTACACACACACTGCTGTAGCCTGAGAAGTCCCTGCTCTCCCTTTGTCTTTGTGGTTCAGCAACTACCGTCACTTGTGGGAAACGGGCTGGTCTCAGCACACAACGGGCAGAGATTCTCTTTATGACGCTCTCTCTCTCCTTCCGTCTTTGTTTCCCTCTTTTCAAATAGACTATTTGTCATCTCTGAAATAGAGCATTTTAAAAATTCAACCTGGAGCCAACCCCCACCCTAAACTCCCCTCTATTCTCACTCTCAATTCCCCAGACTCTGGCCGGCTACGATCAATAGCCTATTGATCAACTCCCTCCATTCCCATTACACGCGAGTGCCAAAAGAGCCAGCCATTTTCCCTGAAAAGCTCATCTGGAGCATATTTGCAATGGTAAGGTTTCTCTTATTTCACTGGGGTTATTATTAAACGCGCACAGTGCCTCAGCGGCCTGTGCGGTGGGATGGTGAGAGTGGCTGAGGAGAGGACCGCAGTCAACGTAAGTAAGTTACCTTATTAATTGAAAGGTATTGCACTGGGCCAGAGCCGGGTTCTCCGCTTAAGTAATACAGGAAAGGTGATAGCATTACCACATATGTAGAAAGTATTTTTTGTTTCCCCAGTTGGTTCTACATCTACTTCTCTCCCCCACCCTCTCTCTCCTTCTCTCTCTCTCTCTCTCTTTCCATAGACAATGCTACAGGCAAAATCAATACTGGACTGAAAAAAAAAAAAGGAAGAAGGCATATTTTTAGCCTGTTATTATATGAGCTGTGTGAGGGAAAACGGTGTTTGTGGGAAAGACAGAAATGCCAAGGTGCTGAGAGGAGAGAGAGATTGGATGGGACACACACACGCACACAAAAAAACTGTGAAAGAGTGGGAATGATGGTGGGCTTTATAAGAGGGTGTCTAATGGAGATGGATCAAACACAGGTGGAGATAAGAGGGGGGGGGGGGTAACTGGGAGAAAATGGCTGATGTCTTGACCAGGCATGAAGCTGCGTGTAGCCAGACTATGAACGCCGCACGCTGCGGAGGTTCTATCTGTAAGAACAAATATCTGAAATCTCCCATTGATACTTTGACGCCTCACATTCCATGTGAAGTTATCTGGAGTTGTGTTTGTCTAAAAATCAGCGCTCCCTCAATCAGAACCTGAATCACACGGATTCTGCGGTTTTTTTTTATGCAGCTCTACTCCAGCCCTGTGCATGTTTGGGCATCCTGGTGGATTGCTCCGACTACACAGTCGTCAAATTCATCCCCACCCACCCACGGTTTTCTGATGGACTCCCCCTCTCTAACCGCTTTTTGGGGCTCAGCTCCGCCAGGCTGTCCTATTGGCCAGAGAGCACGGGGGGGGGGGGGGGGGGGGGGGGGAATTATTTTTTTGGTGGTTTCCAGCCCTGTGCATGTTTGGGCATCCTGGTGGATTGCTCCGACTACACAGTCGTCAAATTCATCCCCACCCACCCATGGTTTTCTGATGGACTCCCCCTCTCTAACCGCTTTTTGGGGCTCAGCTTCGCCAGGCTGTCCTATTGGCCAGAGAGCACGGGGGGGGGTGGGGGGGGGAGGAATTGATTTATCTGTGGTATTAGAGGATCAATTAATCCCCATTGTGTGTGCCAGCACAGATAGTCTGATGTGTCTTATTTGGTACGGCTTGTTTCTGCTCGGCCGAGATAAGAGTCTCTCTCTCCCATCACTTCCTCCTATGAGCAACAAATCAAATCAAATCGAGAGGGATGACGGCGCGCAGAGGGTTCCTCCCCAGGCTGTGGCTGACTGATCACAATAAGGAAAGACCATCAATATGAAGAGAGGTCTGGGCAGAATGAGCGGGGCCTCATTTTAGGGCTGCCGCCATGACAAAGCCAGGACGCAATGTAAACAGCCTAAATAACCATTAACCACCAAATTAGTTGTCTCAGGGCCCCATTTATGATTGGTTAATGACATTTGATTAAAATACAGTTAAAGCTGCGTATCAATCAATTCAAGAGAAGATTCACATTTTAGGTGCATCTCTAACACTACTCATATACACCAAAATGTGTTCAGGGATAGATTTCATCACTTCCTGTATGGACAGGAGTGCAATGTACAGCCACCAATCACCTTTGGGCATGTGGCTATTGTTTGAAGATCTGGTAACAGGTGAACCTTTTCTTGAATTGATTTTAATTGGCAGACGGAAAAAATGATAAGCAACAATTTAATATTCTTCAAGAAAAAAAACGCGTCCTGCTTGTCTTTGCATCATGTGACAGCATATTAAATCATATTTGGGATTTTTTTTCTTAAATGCATTCGAAGGGCATCACCTTGACCACTATCTCCTGACATTCTGCGGACCAATCTCTCCATCAATTATTAAAAAAAAAAAAAAGCATGGATCAGATTAATCGCTAATGGAAATAATTGATTGTTGCAGCCACATGCACCGTATATAAATATGACGCATATGAAGAACGCCTCGCGGTAAGGAGCAAGGAGGAATGCAAATAACACACTGTACTGCACATTTCTGAGTGGGAAAGCAATCATAGCCGGGGGGAGGAAGGGAGAGGGGGTCAGTAGAGCGATAGTTGCCGATACTCAGTGCGAGATGACAGTGAAAAGAAAAGGTAAGAGAGACTAGGACAGAAGTGGATGCTAATTCCTACTTTTCAGTTTAAATAAAGATTGGAGCTGGATAAAAGCCATTAAGGGAGAAATCAGACAGGGCATGCTATGTAGGACAAGAGCTGACTGCAGGGAGGTGAGTGGTGGGATCGATACCCAGTCGATACGCTCAACACCCAGCTCTGCGCGCGCACGCACACACACACACACACACATCTACACACACACAGGGGGAGAGGGGCATGTAGTATTGCCAGGCATCTGCATGTTTGCGTGTACGTGTGTTTTTTGTGTGCGTGCGTGCGTGCGTGCAGCAGTGACAAATGGATAAAGGCAGAGAGCCGGAGAGAAAGAGTGCATGCAATATACAATTAACTCTCTTTTGAGCGAGGGAATATTAAACACGGGCTGCTTGTGCGGACTGTAATTTGCAGTGATAAAAAGTATTCTAGTAAAGCGCTCGGACAAAGATGGAAGGGTGGACAGCTGAGGAGATGGATTTATTTTTGGAGGCACGACACGGTTAACAAAGATAGATGTTTCAAAAAGAGCGTCTTCAGCCCGAACTGGAGCCGAAACACGACTGCAATCACTCTGCATTCTCTCCTCCTCTCCTCTTCTTTTTCCTTTCCCTCTTTCCTTAACCTTCTCTCTCTCCCTCTCTCTCCCTCTCTCTCTCTCTCTCTGTAGAATTGATCGACTATGTCTCCTCAATCCATCTCTCCCTCTGTCGCCTAGCAACGGGTGCTCTATCGGGTGTGGAGGGTGGGAGCTGCACGAGAGGGAGGGGGGGTAAGAGGGGTTGTGTTGGTGGACGGGAATGTATGGGTGGTTGGTGGTTTTTTGGTGTTTTTTTGGGGGGGGGGGGGGGGGGGGGGGGGGGGGGGGGGGGGGGGGGGGGGGGGTACTTGATGTTACATTTATTCTGACTGATACACGTTTTCTTCCATACCGTGTGCCTCAGCTTCTACTACTTGGCTGTTGATATAAAATATAAAAATATAATATATATATTAAAAAAAAACGATTTACAAGATAAAACAATACTGGCAGAGAGTTTTTTTTCTCAATGTATTCCCATATCCACGTAGAGAGAAAAAAAACTCCGTTTGATATCAGAGCCAGGATGACTAGTAGCAGCTTACTGGTTCTGTTTTTGCATCTGAACGTTAAAAATCCAAGCGAGCCGTGCTTCACTTCCCTGAAGCTGTGTCACCGTTTCATATCGTGAGCCATCTCCGAAAATACAATCGCATGCTGGTCTGAGCCTGCACTTCAAATTTATCCATGCCTCCTATTTTCTGTCTCCACAAGATGGAATAAAATTTAAAAAAAAAATTAAAGAGAAAGAAAAAAAAAACACCTACAGGGTATTTTTGCTCATAAATACATGTTTAAATAATCCGCATGTGTGTGTAACCTTGAGAGGCTACATAAATATAATCCCTTTTTTATATTAAATCAAAGCGAGCCTTATTTTGGTATACAATTAATACAATAAAAGCTTGGGAGTAAAAATAAACGCCTCTAGCCATGAGAATTATTGTTGTGCATGAACATGATTTGAAACAAAGGGCCATTTAAATCGGTCTACGTGCAATCCCTGCATTAACATGCATAAGGGAATAAGAATAAGTGCTGTGGAAGAAGCATTGTTCTGTTTTTCAGACCTTATCCTTTTGATCTACACTTAATGTCTGATCCCCTTTGAGGAAGATGTGTAGGCTATTCCTTAAGCCGAATAAATCCAGCGTTAGCAGTACTTAAGAGGGGAAAAAGCTGTGCGGTTTAAAACCAGGAGGGCAGAGGGAGAAGAACAATAAGTAATGCTCAGAAGATAACACATACACATTACAATCCATAATCATTCTAATCTGCAATCTCTGAAGCTGAATAAATGTATACATATCAGGCCCCCATGCCCCAAAAGCTATAGAGAAATATGCATCCACATTAGAATCCATAATCACTCTAATCCAGACTCGAAAAGCATACACGTGTGTGTGTGTGTGTGTGTGTTGTCTATACAGTATAATCACACACATCTGGACAATATGTCTTAAATGTATTTAAATATGGGATATTATTCACACACAGTCCTCCAGATAAACACACACGACACGTTCACACACACACACACACACTCTCTCTCTCTCACACACACACCCTCCCACACACCAGCTTTTACCTTAACGTCAAAACAATAACACTGTCAAACACAGACCGTCCATGGATCCTAAATAGAAAATAAAAGGATAAAAAAAAGAGTTGACTCAATCTACGTGTGTTTACAACTCGAGTCTATTCACTTGCCGGTCAATTTTATTTAAAAAAGGTGTTTCTGTTAAATCTGTTCATTATTTATCAATCCGTATATTTGAATATCTGACCACCAGTCTATTGTATTGACGGACAATTTGGAACCCACTAATTACAGAATATAAATGGCTGTTTGCCTGTGTATACCTTAACCTCAACGGCACATAAAGTTACTTGTAGCACAATATCATTTTTGTGACAGCTACTTTTCAATAAGGAATGAATACATCCTGTTTATAATCCAAAGTCAAATAACACCGTTTAGTAACACAATACAACGACTCTGTCACACACACACACCCACATACACACATTCTCTCTCTCTCACACACACACTATGCTTAAATAAAAAGCATAAATAAATAAAATAAAATAAAACTATTTAATATAATTAACTATAGTGGTTATCCTCTCTGCATTACTTTATTTTATCATAAACATTCATTTAACATTAAAATGAAATCACTTTAAGATGGAGAACAGAGGACCAGGCTTTACGGGCCGGATTTCTTTTTTGACAACACGATAAATACATGTGTCCGAGAGAAAACCGGAAAAGCAAAGTTAATCCACAGAACATTTAGTGATCCAGCCCAATCAGATCGATACTCTATTGAATGTGTTTGTGATTAGTAGCCCTATTGATTGTGGTGACATCATGTGATGGCACCTGAGTGATGGTTATTTTCGCTAACAGCTTGTCAGAGTCCAAATAAAAATGAGACTTAAATTATTCAAATCTAAATGTTCCTTTTCTTTAAATGTATCATTTTTCAGATTAAGTTTCTTTTGGATTATAAACAGAATACACAGACAGGCGAGGCACTTTATTTAAACGCAGATGTCACCCGAACATACTTCCCACAGGAAATAAGTGTCAATTAGCTACAGTATAGTATCACAGTAATAGAAATATTCTATTTTTTATTTTTCAATTCTGCTCCGTCTTTAATAAACACTGTCGCATAATGTTCTATTAAAGGAGAAATATATATAGTAAAATCCTAAAAAATATATAGTCATTAAGTGTGTGTGTGAATATCAATATTTGTATTACTAAAAAAATATCCTACCGTACAGATTATCGATTAGTCCTGTGAGGGGCATGGCAGGCCTGTACCGGAACTGGTCCTTAATATTTTCAGAGGTCCACACTCGTGGCCTCGCTGCTTTAAGGTTCCATTTCGAAATAAGTTGACTTTCATTTTGAGTGAAACCAAGAGCACAGAGGAGACGTGCGTCCAATTCCTTCGGCCGATCGATCAGGCTGCGGATGGATCGATAAGGCACCAGGGCTATTGATCACCGCGGCCCTCTATTGCCGGGCTCTTTCAAATGCAAATGTGCCAAACTAATAATCTATGGCAACACACTAATTCCTTAACAAACTGAAGGCAAAAGCTTTGCAAACACGGCGAAGTCGGCGTGCTTCTTTTTCAACATGAAGGCCTTTTTTTAAAAATGTGTCTGCAGAGCCCTGACTGTGATTCACACTGTTCGAGCAGTGGGCTGCCGTTTAAAGATTTAACAGGACAAACACGTAACATTCAAAAGGCAGGGTGACATCGATTTGGCCTGTAGCCTATTGAAACTTAGTAGAAAATGCTTAAAGGCAAAGCGATAAGTTAAAGGGCTAATGACATAAAAGAGGAAAATAAAAAGAATTCACTTGATTGTACCGGAAAAAAAAAAAAAAAACACCCAAATATTTCATTTCTAAATATTCTATTCAAAATAAAGTTTTCGAGAGTCAACTAAAATTCTAATAAAAGTATAAATCTTTCTCTATACACACACATACACACACCACGTACGCATACACACTAAGCGACTTAAAGTAGAGCCATAGGCAAACAAGGCAGGTGTTGGAGTATATTTCTCCCAACAAGGCCACATCGGAGTGCGTGCGCGAGTGTGTGTTTGTGTGTGAGTTAATGTGCGTGTGTGTGTGTCTATGTGTGTAAGTGTTGATGATGATGATGATGATGATGAGCGCTGCAGCTCCCCGTCCCGCTGACTTGCTCAGAGGCCTGATCAATGCGACATTACTAAACACTGCTACTTAACTTTTGCCAATAGCCAGATTCGAGTAAATATACTTTAGAATACATTAAGCGTGATGCATCAGCCACGGAGTCATTCAAGAAGTCATGAAAAGATTAGTCTGTCTCTATCGAGTGATTCCTGGGAAATAGACAAGATGGCCAAACAGAAACGCCTCTCATTTACTCACAGTGTTTAACATTAAGAAAGAAGACACAGATAAAATATGGCAGTATTGAAAGGAGTAAAAAATAAAGTTTTTGGCCCTTGCTGCAAATAAATTGTACATTTCGTACACAATACGTTTTATACAAGACTATTCCTTAAAGGAGTCGGGCTATGTTCAAAATAATAATATTCATTATAATAATAATTACTATAACAGTAATAATAATTGTGTAAGCTGAAGGGAAACATAAATGAAATGTCATGTGTCTTTCACACACCGAGTGGACAGCACTAAGCCAAATAAAAAGCTGCGGCTTAAACTTTTACGTTGAGTGCTCCTTGGTCATTTCCTGTAATGAAACTGCTGAGACAGGTCAAAAGACACCACACCGAACCTAAACCATTTTAGCGGAATGCATTTTTGACACTATCGATCGTTCAGAAATGCATTGAGCGCAGCTCCGGGTTCAGTATTGATTATTTGATCAGTAAACGACAGCAGTGCTTAAAGATAAAAAACAAAATGCTCGGGGCCTCGTAGAAGACTCGGACTGAGAGCTGTGGTGACTTTGAAACACGAAGACAGAAAATCATATATAAATATATATATTTTAGGAGCGTGCTATTAAATGCTTTAAACAAATGAATGGATGCACAATCACTGCTGTGTGCGTGTGTGCTCGTGCGAGCGTGTGTGTGTGTGTGTAGTCGATGCCACCCCTCGCCCGCTGTTATTAATATGAAATAAATCACTGCTCTCTGCGGCGTCGCCCCAGTCACACCGCAGATATCGACACAGTTAATATTTCATATTGTATTTGCCATGGGATATGCTTATTTAAGTATTCGAAAAGAGTACATTAAAATACAAATTAAACGGAGCTCTAGGCGGATGCATGGATTTTTCTCTGAGGGTTGTAAAATAGCTGGGTTTACTTTGCATTCACATTGTATTTTAAATATATATATATATATATTTTGGCTTACTTATGGATCATCTGTGAACAACATGGACTGATAATGGGAAAAGCACACTGATCAGTCCCTGACTGCAAGTGGAACCTGCAGTTTTTTTGTTATTTTTTGGCTGGGTAGAGTTAGCATGACCTAGCAGGCCTGGAAAAAAGAGCCTATAATATCAAAAAGAATACAAATAAATAAAGAGACACGAGGAGGGGAGGTGGTGACCGGAAGTTTACAAGTAGTTGGTGAGAAGTCTAAAAGTTTTCAGCGCGTTGTTTTGGGTTGTAAACCCCGGTGAATTAGGAGCAAGGAGCCAGCAATGAAAGTTAACATCCATCACCACCGCGACCAATAAGCTGCTGTGGCCGGCTGGCTGAGCACAGATGACGGATTCGCTGCCGTGCGGGCTTCGGTAATTCATTTTCGATAGCAGTGGTTGCTGGGATCAATACAGGGACATTAACCCAAGCGGACACTGCTGTTCTCCTGATGGCACAAGCCAAAAGCCACAATCCCTCGTTGGCAATCAGCAGAGACACCGTTTTTAGGCTCATTATTTTTTGGGCAGGAAGAGTAGCTGCGTGCCAGGGCCACCGATATCCCAATTCATCAGCGCAGTTATGGATGGCCGTGACCCCACTGTTGGTAAACACTGGTCAGGGGAAATTATTTCACGCAATTTACAAATGATTAGTGATGCCACTTCCTGGGATTGTTAAAGTTTTTTTTTTCGGTTTGTCGCAGCATCGGGTCGAACTCCAAGTCCTAATGGTCTCATTTTACATAGCATTGGTGTGCAAAGGCCGAGGCTTTCTCGCCAACGGTGTTCACGTGCATTGTGTACAGATCAACTCGCGGCCCGTACAGAGGACTGTTGTGTAGACGTGACACGAACACACAGATCACACTCACACATCACACGTTTCACTCAGACACTCAACAGTGTGTTCAAACATGCCTAAAACACGCCACAGAGGTGTTGATGTAACACAACATGTCACCCTACATACACAACTGCACACACTCCGCAAGACAACACGTCAACGGCACCCCTCTATAATATACAATAAATATATATTGCTAATATATATAGATGCTGATATTGGCTGCATAAATACAATTGACACAATCACGCGAACACTTTACAATAAAGCCAAAGCAACGCAACACCACCACGACAAAGTAGCAGTCCACTATGGGCGGTATATTCCAATCTAATCCGTTTAATGCTGGAAATATCGGACGCGTGCAACACCTTGCACAGGTGTTAGTGATTGTGAGTCCACGCAGCAGGAAGCTGTAGCACAGATTTACCAGGTGTAGACGGAAAACTACTCTGACAACTTTAGTTCAGTTCTATACACTCCTCGGTTTCCATCAAATACGGTCCTCTTACAAAAAAAAAAAAAAAAAAAAAATCCAGTCCCTCCATCTTAACGTATACTGCTATAGGCCCCAACCTATCGATGCATCACCTGATCCATACACACTCTGACACTGATGGATGGCTGACCCGGATTGACGTCAGCATGTACTAAGTTTCCTACAGAAGTTTGTAAGGCACGAAATATAAGAGGGTTTGATTTTTTTCTCAGGCGCGAGATACTAACGGGGTCGAAGCCTGGAGGCTATGATGAAATGAAAGTTGTCAGATTTACACAGGTACATTTTCTGAAGGGAAATAAATACATACTGGTGAGAGAGGGGGTGGGGGGGGGGGGGGGAAAAAAAAAAAAAGGGGGGGGGTAAAAAACAAGTCTGGGTCAAGACTTTTCAGATTTTTGTTAAAGAGATGCAGATGGGATTTCATTGGTGGATATACAGCTGACACGTGTCAAAGGTCATCCACGCTGACAGGTCTTAAAAGACCGGGTGTTTTCTTTTTTCATTTCATTTAGCCTGAATGTGAATAAAAAAAATTATAAGGGAGGTAAAAAGCCTGTAATCACCCATCTCCTCCTGGAGATAAATTGCGGTTTTGTTATTCCACTGATGTGACACATGTCAGTTAATATTTAACTTTGGAGAGAGACATCACATGCGTTTCTGGCGCCTTGTCAGAGGCTTTTATCAGAGAAAACAGGGAGCGAGTGCTCTCTTATCCATCTGACGGGAGATGTTGCACACGAAAGGATTGCAGAGGATTGCATTTCTGAGATTTATCTTAACAAGTGTCTAATGTAATCTTCTTTTTCTCAGGAATTTGAGGTTCAGTGTGTGCAATGCCCGACGACCCATGACATATAAGAGGAGAAAGAGGTGGGGGCGGTGACGTCACGCGGGCCCCCTAGACAGCGGGGGCGCGCACATGCGCATACACACAAAGGCTCGGTCCCGTCCTGACAGGAGCGCGGACGCGCGGACGCACACACACGGAGAGCGGAGCTGCGCGCTGGGTACAGAAGGTGCTGCACAGGCAGGCGCAGACACCTTCACGCACCGAGCTGAGATTTGAGGTCCGAGAGGAGCCCGGGACCCGATCTTTGAGAAGAAAAAGAAAAAAAAAAGAAAAGATGCTGGATTGACTGCAGAGAGGCAACTACAATCAATGGCTTGGCTTTGAAATCGTTGAAAATTTATTGGAAAGGAGTGTGAGATAGAGCGACAGCGAGAGTGTGAGAGAGAGGGAGAGAGGGAGAGTGAGGAAGAGAGAGGGAGAGAGAGAGGGTGGAAATAAAGATCCTTTCAACAATGGAGCTTACAATGGAAAACATTGGAAATCTGCACGGTGTGCCTCACTCCCATCAAACCAGCGACTTAATGAACTCCCAGCACGCGCGCCAGTCATCGTCGCATCGGAACTTGGTGTCGCACGGACGCTCGGCCATGGTGTCCAGCATGGCCTCCATACTGGAGGGAGCGGGGGACTACCGCGGGGACCACACGCTCTCCGGGCCGCTGCACCCGGCCATGACCATGTCGTGCGATTCCGGCATGAGCCTGAGCAGCACCTACACCACGCTGACGCCGCTGCAGCACCTGCCCCCGATATCCACCGTGTCCGAGAAATTCCACCACCCGCACCCGCACGCTCACCATCACCCGGCGCACCAGCGGCTCGCGGCCGGCAACGTCAGCGGCAGCTTCACCCTGATGAGGGACGACCGCAGCCTCGCCTCCATGAGTAACCTCTACGGCCACTACCCCAAAGACATGTCCGGCATGGGGCAGCCCCTCTCCCCGCTGTCCAACGGGCTGGGCTCCTTGCACAGCTCCCAGCAGACTCTCAGCGCCTACGGCCCCGGAGCTCACCTCTCCAACGACAAAATGCTCTCCTCGGGGGGGTTCGAGTCCCACGCGGCCATGCTGTCCCGGAACGAGGAGCACCTGGCCCGGGGTCTCGGGGGCCACGGGGCCGGGCTCATGACGTCCTTGAACGGCTTACACCACCACAGCCATCCGCACTCTCAGGCAAACGGCTCCATGCTGTCGGAGCGGGACAGGCAGACGGTGGTGGGCGGCGGGCAGGGAGGCGGCTCGGGGCAGGTGGAGGAGATCAACACCAAGGAGGTGGCACAGCGAATAACGGCGGAGCTGAAGCGCTACAGCATCCCGCAGGCCATCTTTGCTCAGAGGATCTTGTGCCGGTCCCAGGGAACCCTGTCAGACCTGCTGAGGAACCCTAAACCGTGGAGTAAACTCAAGTCGGGCCGGGAGACGTTCCGGCGGATGTGGAAGTGGCTGCAGGAGCCCGAGTTCCAGCGGATGTCCGCGCTGAGGCTTGCAGGTGAGTGAGGAGACAGCTCCCAACCTGAGTGATGTGGAGGGATCAATCAGAAGTCAATGTGGCGAGACTGTCAATACCAGCTCAAACACACATTACTAGAAGTTATTAGTCGATTGTATCGAGGGAAACTTCATCATGACAGTTGGGGTGCTAAATGTTTCGGGGGTGGGGGGGGGGGTCATATAGGTTGATGAATACCACAGTGCATGATAGCACATCGGGGATGTGATAAACAAAAGAGTCGTGCCATCTTGCAAAAGGTAGAACTGATGCAAACGCAGTCTGCAAAAAACACGATTGTTTTTGACTCTGTCTCACCCTCTGTCTCTCTCACTCACGCAAACAAAAACACACACGAGACCAAACAAAGGAAATCAAAGCAGGACGTGACCCAAACTGATTCCATCCCGCTCCTATTACTTTACCGGGAAAAAACAACAACATCCATATACGTTCATATATCAGCAGCTTAAATATATGTATACATATATTACTTTGTATAATATGAACTGGATGTAATATCCCCCCACCCCCCGTCAAATAAGCGCGTCGTCGCAAACGAGGATCATCTGAGGCCTGGCCAAAGAGTCGGGGGAGCATGACCCCCCGATGGATCAATAATCCAGGTCCAGGGGTCCCCTTTCAGAGTAGCGTACTAATAAATGATCGATTTGGATGTGAAAGACAGAGACACAAACAGATGCGTCTTTCAGTGGCCTCTGTTGTCTCCTCTGCACTCAGAGATATCTTGTCTGCAAAGTTGGTTTAGGGGCCTGTGTTTGGATATTCTGTGGAGCTGAGATTTATGAGGGGTGGGGGCAAAGTAACAGAAAAGACACCCTCTCTGTCCACAAAGAGACAATTTGTAGCAAGGCGTGACACCTAGCCTATATTTCGTTTTTGGATTCTTGAATGGAAGAAAAAAAATCCATGGCTGTGATTTGTGATGTGCATTGCTCACAGGTATATCCCGCGGAACGCTGTGATTTCAGCCCCTCCGCCCCCTTTCAACCCTTTTAAGACTTAACACAACCTGCTTAACAGGACGTAAACGGAGAGGGGAGCCGTCGCAGTGGGGTTAAAAGAGAGACGTGAGTGAGAGGTCCCCTCTCATTGATGTTTGTGTAAAGGCCCTGTTCAGACGTGCTTCCAAATGTCAATCAGCTCTTCCGTGTCGTATTTCAGAGAACAGTTCAATTAAGCAGATATAGTGGCATATTTTAGTTCCAGTCAATGCCCTATTGAAAAGCACTTAATGGCATGTAAATTGTTCCTTTGCGCATTTAGTGGGGTTCTGGTAAATAAAGATTTAAACACTCCACAATTGTCTCTTTAAGTGCCACTGCTGTTAAAGCTAATTAGGCTGTGGGGTTTTATATCTTCCACACCCGGCATCAGGATAAAACCCCCCCATTTCCGCTGACATGTTGGCGTGGCACAGTCCTGTGTGTGCACACCCACTGCATGTTGTAATGTGGTCAGGCCCAGGACAGCCTATAGGTGCACGTGTGCCTGCACACATATGCTGCATATAGTTGCAGAATAGAAATGAAAGCTGCAGTTTCATTTCAATTTTACAACGTGGCGAGCTATGTTATAAAAATGTCGATTTTGTCAAATGCATTTCAGCGTTTCAACTCAACCTATTTACTTTTGCTCCTCGTTGAATCACGCAGGTTTCGAGTCTCCGTCGTTGATTGCGAAATAATTTGGGCGAAATGACAAATGACTTTTATGCAAATGCACGGAGCAACATTTTACTTATTGCATTTAAAATCACCATTACCCTCTGTCCGCATGTGGGCTGGAGAGTGGGAGGAGGGGGTCGAGGGGGTTGTGATGCTGAAAGTGAGGCTGGGCCATACTCGGTCGGCCACATCAATCAATAAATTCAAATTACTATTCCAAATTCATCACAGTCACACAAATCAATGCAGCTGCCCTGCTTAGCTAATGTGAAAATGCCAGTGTCTGCGCGCGCGCACACACACACACACACACACACCCACCCACCCACCCACCCACCCACACACACACACACACCCACCCACACACACACACACACACACACGACAATCTAACCCTGAAACGAAAAACACCGCCTGTTTGGGGGGAAATATGTCCTTCACGCTCAACATCTCCCAATGCAACGAGGGCAAAGCCCCGCATGCACTCCCACCTATTGCGTTTCCTCCCATGCAGGGCCATCCCCACAGAGTGGAGCATTGTTTACGCGTGTCCTCGGCATGTTGACGCACACGCACTGGCCCACGCCACGGTGTTAAATAAACGGGCAGCTTGGCTGTGAAAGCGCACAAGTGAGAGAGACTGGCGACGTGCAGGGTTTGGGAGGCATTTAAAGATCGCATTAACGATGAAAACAATTCGTCTTTGCATCTGTGTTGAATTCCACACTCCATCTCAATGTATTTGGTCGGGTCAATACCGCCCTGATCGATAAGGATAGCCAGTGCATCTATCAATTATCCCGCCTCAGCACTCTCTCCCATTGGTCTCTCCCCCGGAGGAAAACTAGGGGGGGAGAGAGGACAGCTGTTTTAAAAAGAGAATCGTATTCTTTGCAGTAATCACGTTCTGCTTGTTGTAATGCGCTCATTCATTTGCCCAGTGGGGGTTTAGTGTACAACCCTTCGTTTGCCATTTACACGTTAGACGTCTTCCCACACACTTGCTGGACAACAAATACAATATTGTGTGTAAAATCACTAAAAAAAATCACTATAATTCTCAGTCCCGTGAACCACGCAGTGCCATTTCCCCTCGTGCCACCATGATGTCTTCATCATCACCCAGTGAGGAGTGATGAGGTACCTCGACATGCCATGGTCCCTGGACCTCAACAAAAGAAAAGCGCAGTTGGTTCATTACCATGTGAAAGGCCGGGGCACGTGCCAGGGAGTGTAGGTCAGGACCCACAGCACACGGAGGAGAAACATTGTCGTGAATGAGGGTGGGAGGCCTCACAATCATGTTTCAATGGACTGCACGTCGTTTACAACAGGCCCAGTGCTGGGGCTGTCACACCATTTCCTCCCACTATTGTATTTGGATCCCCAAAAAGAATTCCACTGAGCTGACATGTTGCCTAAATGAATCAACTCTTCCTTTAAGGCTGATGGTAATACTTATAACATAAATTGACTCACTCTTATTACCTAGTTGACACACAAAATGCCAAAGTGGTACTTTATGGTTATATACGAGGCAGTGTGTATACATCTAAAACATAAATACATGTATTTTATAGTGCATTATATTACAAAAAATACAAATTCATAGTTAAAACAATATATTTCCCCTTAAAGAAGAAACCGAAATACTTGTGTGGTGGGTTTAAGGAACTGTCCAGGGTGCTGAAACATCCGCCCTGGTCACTGAGCTGCAGGATATTGCCTCTTGTATTTGAGGACAGTTCAATATGGTGAAGCGGGCTTTTACCAATACATAGTTAATAGCATTCTTGTAGGCCCTAAACACCACTATTTCATCCAACAGCTTCTACCCATCGATCAATATTACAATCCACAATGGCGTCAATCACGCCATCCTGCATCCTACTTTCCAGTCCTGCACGAAGCCATCAGGGGTTTCCATTTAAATCACATGTCAAGCCCTGTTCTTCCTGGTTTGTTTATTTGTTTGGGGAGCAGCAGAAGAAATCATCAAATAACCAAAATACCCCAAAGCAATAAAAAAATAAGTCAGGCGTAGTGATGCTCTTTTGGTCATTTGAGCCTGGATAATGGGTTTAATTGGAAAGGGCATTAAGATGTGATTGATGCAGGATAGGCTAATCTAAAACAGTTTTTTTTTCATGAAGACACGGCTTGATGTTAGCCTGCGAAATGATCGATTGATACTTTAATAATTGATGTGTGAGGGGAAAGATAGGGGAGTAAACAGTGCAGCTGCGGTTTCACAGCCTCGTTGTTCGTTAAGCACAGCAACGTGTGTGCTGTAAGTACCGAGACACGCATGTACGAGCATCGCCTCTGAAATCCTCTGGTGGGGGAGAGCAACAGTCATTTTCTTGAGGTTATACCTCCAGGCTATTTGTGCGTGCACCCCGGGTTCAAGCGTGGCTCGTATCCACATGACATGACATCTCGCGCCTTGGCATCATTATCTGCAGCCCTGAATGACGCAGACTGGTTGAAAGGAAGTGGAGGCTAAGTTCAATTCATTCATCTTTAAATTAGCAGCGTATGCATCTTCACGTCGTATGCTGTGGCGAAATATTTATTCTACACACCAGACGCGCCCTAAACTATGATTGATTTTGAAATGTTAGACGACTGTTAGCAACTATGGAGGCCACAGCCTGCCATCCTGTACGCCTGCATATAACACAGGACAGCGGCGCAGGCTGCACGGACGTGTCGCCTCCTCCTCCTCCGCTGTGTGGATGTGATCGGGATGTAGAATGCGTCTGCGCCACATTGTTAAGGCCGATCTGGCGAGCCCTGAATCTGTATCGATTTCCATTCCCCGGCCTCTCCTCTCCATCTCTGGAGCTGTGCCATGCAGCCATGCTATACACCCCCACCCTCCTCCCCTCTCCTCCTTCATCCTCCCTCCATCTCCACCATGCAACACCATTTCTCCCATTAACAGCTCAGCCTTCATAACACACAACAGAATGACTAATGAGCACCGGGCTCTGCAGGCTGCGCCTCGCCTCATGGTCAGAGCGAGTCAAACGCAGACTTAAAAAAAAAGCAGTCTGAGAGGTTCGGTGCGTTTGTGTGATGTAGCAGGATTAGCTCCACTTCAAAGTTCACCGTCGCTTAACCCCTTCCCGCTCGTTCTACATCATCCCACCCACACTGTGGCGTCCCGCTCACACTGCTCTGACCGAGTCGACCTTATTATTCAAAATCACGTCATTTTAATAGAAACCTGATTAGCCCGATTCCAATTCACACGGGTGGGGGTGGGAGGGGTGCAGTGTGTGTACGTGTGTGTGTGTTTGGGGTGGAGGGGGGGCGTGCACTCAGCAATTAGAAATGCAGCAGAGGACTGTACAGTCTCGAATACCGTCTCTTCTATTTTAGATGATCAATTCCTACGCTACTCCGTCGCCCCCTCGCCAAGCCGGATCGATAGGAGAGAATGACCTTTAAATCAAATTGCTGGCAGAGTCGACTGAATGCACGCGGCTAGCATCAAAGGGTTAATGGCACTGCACCCCCCTATACTACTTCTATAGGCAAAAAACACAAAGGGCCCAAAGCTCAGATAATAATTAAATCTAATTATTCGTGCTGGTGCTCAGGAGTCAAATGGCTGCACAGAGGATTGTGTGTGTGTGTGTGTGTGTGTGTGTGTGTGTGTGTGTGTGTGTGTGTGTGTGTGTACGTGTTGTTACGTGCGCGTCTATGCGTGTGTGAGGTGATGGTTTGATGACTAAACAAATCACTGGTTGGCTTTTGACCTGTGCACCAGGTTTACACAATAACAAAAAAAAGCAAGCGGTGATTCCAAAGAGCAGACGGCTGTTGTGCAATGAACGAGTTAATCAGAGCACGCCACACGCTGTTATGCAACACCAGGATACCCCCCCCCCCCACCCACACACACACCCAAAAAACTTGGGGTGACCCCAGATGTCCCTGCAACCCCTGCAACTCTTCTAGAGATGATTTCACCCTCTCAGCTAACCTTATTCACCCAACCCATGCTCCACACCTCACTCTTATTTGTTGTAAACACCTGAGACCAGGTCAACACAAAGGTGTGTCTCAGGTATAGGGGAAGAGTTGGATGGGTCTGTGGGACGGTGGGTGGTTATAAATTATAAAGCAGCAGAGAGTGCAGAGATGTGTCCACACACTGCTGGCTGCTTATCTGACGCCCTGACAGCCCATCGCTTATTAAAGGCCCGATAATGGCTTGTTTAATGCCCGGGCTAAAAACACAAGGCAAGGACACTGTCCGTGCAATCATAGACAAGACGGGCTGGAGTCCGCTGGAAGGTTTCTATAACAGTGAGAAGCCGTTTAAACTCGTAGTCGCTGTTATAATAAAACATATTCGATAGAAAAAAATAAAATAAAAACAGAAGCCTAATTCTTATTTCTTACGCTGATGCATGTTTTTATAAAGTGAAGCGGTCCTATTTCCAGGGCGATAGATACAGTAGCATATAGATAGAAAAAACGTAATGGTAGGCTGTAATTCTTCCCGAGAAATTCTACAGAAATTGTTGTGAAAAAATATATATTTTTTACGAGCACGAACCAGTCAAATATGAATACGAGTCATGTTGTGTAATTGAAACGGACACAAAAAGACAACAAAAATGTTCAAACCCTGCTGCTGACAAATGTGTGTCGACCTCAACGGGCCTTTCTGAAATGAGAGCCTGCAGATGGTTTGTACGGAAACTCAGAGTCTTTGTACAGGGTCGATCACAACAAAGCCGCAAACACACACGCACACGCACATGCAAAAACACCCGCAAACACAGACATGCAAACACACACACACACACACACACACACACACACACACACGCACACACACAAACTATCGTACCCAGATGCAATCCGAAACTCCGGTTGGGCAACCCCACACAGATCAACAAAGGAACAAAATGACTGTGAAATCAATTGATGAATGAATCGATGTCAGCTCATAGAGCCTTTGTATAACACGTTATTAAATATAACGAACTGGCTGCGGGTTATTCTAAAATTATTAATTTGTTTAATTTGTCTTTACTGAGCCGGTAGGAAAATGCTGACTTATTGTTCCCTCTGTCCTTTCGTCTGTGTGTGTGTGTTTGAGTGTGTATGTGTTTTGCCATTTTCCTTATTAAACTTTCAGATGAAGACTTCAGATTTATTAATATATTTACAACATTATATATAAATGTCCTTTTATAATTCTACTAATAGCTTATATTATTAATAATACCGAAAACATGTATTATTATTCGTATTACAAGATCTGATTTCACACATATGCCATTATATCAATATAATGTACGTCATATAATTTATCGGTAAAAAATATATATTTTAAAGGGACGTTTTTTTTAACTGTAATCTGATGGAAGTGGTAAATGGTGACAAATGTAATTTGTAATAAAATAATAAGGAGCCAATACTTTATTTAGTTTTTGCACTGGAGAAAAATCGACCATTTAAATGCAGTGGGGTTCAGGTCAATAAACGCTGGGTTACAAATATTTCTATTCACTCTCTCTCCTGGTGATGGAGTGAGAACTGTATTGAATTGAATCTGGAAAATTCCTGAATATTGAAAAGCTGTCCGTCTCCCCGCAGAGAGTAAACAGAATCATCTGACCTCAGATCAGCTCTCCGACTCTCCTGCGACACATCAGAAATCACAGCCGCTGACATTTACCGAACATGAACATTTTTCCTTCACGTGTCTAAATATGAGCAGCTCGTCACCAGTAATGAAGAGCGCAAACGTTGACCTGATTGACCTCTGCATACGTGACAATAATCCCCGGAAATTAAAACGTGATAATGGTGAAACTCCCTGGCAGATAATAGTTCAGATTTACCCTCAAATCTGACGTTGTCTTTCCTCTATAAATGAGCCTGTGACAGGTTTACACAGCTTTAAAACCTGTGTAAACTCAGTCCAGTAAATGAAAAGGGGCTTAAAGGGAGTTTGGGTGCTGGCACCGGTCTGACATCAACATGAGTCCCAGACTCAGAGTCGATTGACCGGCCACAGAGCCTCTCCATACACCGCCCAGCCTCCACGACCCAAATATTAATCCAATGAGGTAAAGTTTTAATGATAT
Organism: Colistium nudipinnis; assembly: GCA_016785305.1. Classification (NCBI taxonomy): domain Eukaryota; kingdom Metazoa; phylum Chordata; class Actinopteri; order Pleuronectiformes; family Rhombosoleidae; genus Colistium; species Colistium nudipinnis. The sequence goes on from JAFBJU010000473.1 coordinate 130,591, forward strand.
GAATTTTAAGCCACTTCAACAATTTATCTATCTATGTTTTATTAGTATTTATATAACCAATTTAGGTTTTTCGACAGACTCGCCATAATTACATTTCAGACAATAAAACCAGATTACAAATCGAGCAAAATTATTCTTAATTTGTCGAAGTAAAAAATAAATAACCCACAACTAATAAATGACTAAATAACACAAAACCCATACACACTGTAGCGGACACACACCTGTTGTGTGTGGGGGAATAACAACGTACAGGCCTGACACAAAATATAGGATCATGATCACTACTGCCACCGCGCATAACTGGTCAAAGCAATTATGAATAAAATCAATGATAATCACGGGTAAGAGTATCACACTAACAATGGATCCAATCATACAAATAAATGGCACATGCTGAGCGGGGCTACTATTAAACTGGCAAAAAAGATTATAATAAAGCAGGTAAAAATTCATTCATACCGTTCACTCAATCACGCGTTTAAATGGCTCAGTGCATTTAATTATCTAACTTCATAAGGAGCTTGATCATCACCGGCAGCAGCCTTTACGGATTATTGAATTTTTTCTTCTTTTTTTTTTTTTAGCTTTTTGCAATTTCCCAGGTTTACCACCGGGTTGCTAATAACACGTGGGGGTGAACACATAGCTGGGAATGAAATTGTCTCGTGTGCGTTTGGTGCATCTCAAATCGACGCAGCACAGAAAATGTAAATTCTATATTTGAACACAATATTCAGCATGCACGCGTGCGATAGGTGGTGCAGGTAAATTAAAGGTAAACGAGAGAAATGCGCCGGAGACGTGCAGATGTGGGCGCGTATGTCACTGGGTTCAGGTTGAGTGTTATTGAAGAGCTGGAGAAGAAATGCCTCGCAGCTGAGTCTCGGGAGAAGGCAAACAAACAAACTGTGTCGCTTTATCAGTATATTAACACCAATTCTCACTCATTACATTAAGGAATATTGAGCTGGGAGTGTTTGGGCCTGGCGAGAGCGAGAGAGAGCGAGAGAGAGAGCAAGGAAGGGGGAGAGAGAGCTTGGCACTGCCCTGCAGCCTGAACAGAATAAATGGCACCGCGTTCACAGAGGGGCGGATACACACTGCCATCAATCTTTAGGGCAACAACCCATGTGAAACAACAACGACGTTACTTAATAAATAGACCGACGCATAAACACGATGGTTCTCACAGCACGGAGAGGATGCGCGGCGCTACAACAGCACTGCACAGATTATTAGCGAGGACAAGATTGTTTCATTACTGTAACCGGCCTGCAGTGTACGTGTGTGCGTGCGTGCGTGAGTGAGTGAGTGAGTGAGTGAGTGAGTGAGTGAGTGAGAGGGAGAGAGAGAGAGAGAGAATGTGTAAAAGTGCCGAACCATAACCCGCAAACATATTTATTGGTAAATTAATTAAATCAACCGAGTTTGACCTCTGCCGCTTCACACACACACACACACACACACCTACCTACACACACACACCTACACTCTGTGATTGTGTCCCATACCGGGAGGGGGAGACTTTGGGAAACATGGAGATGCAGATGTGTAATCATGGTTTCATAGCCGCAATATTAGGCGGTTTGACTTTCTCATCATGAGCAGGAAGGGCAGCGGTGATCGATACGTGATTAATGCTCGCGATGGACTCACGTGCGTTGGGACGGAGCATTTCTGTAGCAGACACACACGCACACACACACGCACACACAGTCAACGCAGGTAAAACGGGAGACGATCATTTACTCGTTTTTGCTCCTCAGCATCGTTCCTGAAAGCTGCCTGCAAATACAAGCTAACACGGTGTGTATTTGTGTGGCTGTGTGCGTTTGCGTGCGCACACACGGCTCTCCATCCCCGGGCCCGCTCCCCCCTTCTCCGAGGCATAATTAATTGGACGAACTGAATTTCACACACGAATTATTCACGAATCTATCGATCGATATTGAACACCCAGGGCCTTTCTCTTAACCTCGCTTGGTTTGTCGTGAAGCAAAGAATATTAATGTCATCAGTGGAAAAAAAAGAAGGAAAAAGGCCCAAGTTATACAGTTTGCAGCCGAGCATTAAACAAATAAATTCACAAATTAAAAAATAATCGTTTTAAAAAGAGAAAAATGATAGCGTATGATAGATGATGCACGATAGCGTCTATAATGACTTTTACATTTATATTAAACATCCAAGGAAATAATATGAGAAATAATATAAGACCAACAATTACATTAAATTAAAATGTGTGTGTGTGTGTGTATAACTAAACCCTGTCTTTGTACGAGTGTGTACGAGGTGCCCGAGGGTTCCATTCAAAGTAGGTCAGCTCCTGCTCACAGCTGCATACAGGGAGCCGTATAGAAATCACATTTCTATCAGCGGGGTGCAAACACTCCACAAAACACTCAGGCCAGGATTTCTGCTCCTGTGCATGGCTTCATGTCTGTCTCTCTGCTCGGTGCCTACTGTAGCTCTAAAAGCTGCAATGATCGACCTCTCTACGCCGAGCTTGGTTCAGTAATCAGGGCCCCCTTCCTCACCGATCGATCGATATCGATTACTAAATCCAGCGCCTGTAGCAAAGGCAGCGCACCCCGTGCAGCCGGGGCCACGGCGAGAGCGACACCTGCCGATCGAAGCGGGACAAAGCACGCGGCGGTCAATGAAGGTGGCAGGACGTGACCGGCCCGACGAGGGCTCGTGGTGGGGGGGATGGGGCCTGGGGGCATTAATACCTATTATATATATATATATATATATATATATACAAATATACATCCTGTTTTTGTACAATACAATACAATATTTTTTTTAAATATTTTTTGCCTTTTTAAAAATTAACTCTTATTTTATTTTTTTAGAACGCTCCCAAGATGCATAAACTCGTATGATTTGACCTTTTTCTGCGATTCAATGAACAATTTTAAATATTTCCACCTTTGAGCAAAGTAGATAAACAATGCACAGTGGCTCCCATTTGTCAAGATAATTATTTTTGGTAACGAGAGAAAAAACGAGTTTAGCAAAAAAAACTCTCACAAATCAAACACCTGACATTTCACGGTATGGACACCCGAGGTTGTGTGTGGTGGACTTTGTTTTTCAGGCCTACCTGTGGAAGGTCACACATCTGGGGGAATGGGGGGAGATGAGATGTTCAGGTTGACAAGAAGCTGCAGAAATAAACAGAGAGTTAGGTCAAACTTGAGAGAGTGAGACATCAATTTATGACAATTTTTAATAATTCAATTTAGCCAGAAATACAGAGGTAGATGTTAGAAAAGCAGGGTCCAATATGAATAATAATTCACAGGGTCTGGACTTCTTTTATCATTCTAGTGTATTCCACAGTTAGATTTTTTTTTCTTTTTTTGCTGAAGATGTTCAGTGATGGTACGATTACTGAGTGTGGAGGAAAACACAGGTTTCCTCCTCTGGCTTCAAACGGGTCTGGTTGAGCTTCAGTGAATGTTTAAGCTCATTGTCCTGCTGGGAAACGAATCCACCAGTTAAACCCAGAGGGGATGGGATGTCTTTGCTGAGCAGACTCTCTGTGGTCACTAATCCAGTGCGAGTTTTAATAAGCATCATTACCATGAACCAACAAAAGCCTTCTGATTGCAAACGTAATGTTGTGGCTGAGATTTATTAAATGCTAAGATTAGAAATGCTGAGATTTGTTTTTAATGACCTAGAAGCAAATCATTTTCATTTTAACTGGTCAAACTAAAGCTAATTTCTCAAAATGTTTAAGGATAAAAGAAATATATCCATAACCGAATTCATATAAGGTATACGAGTAGAATAATTTATTCTGCGGTATACAATCAACACAACTCAACAAAATGACGATTGTCGATGACGATGCGTATGGAGAGCATGAATGTACATTTTGTCTTAACGTTGGACGTCGATCAGTCAGAAATGACATAGGCATGAAACGAGTAAACCCATCTGTGTATAAAGACGAGTTATAAACGCTCCTTGTTTGCGGATGTGTTTTCAGTGAGGCCGTTGTCATATTGACGAATGGCGAAGGAATCAATTTGCCACTAAATCCATCGTATGACTACGCATGGGTGTTAGTCCCTGGAATTACCGGGTGATATTTAGCTTGGTTCATGGTTATAGCTCCACCAGAACACCTGGATTTGGAGGGCTTAAAAGTGCTTCTCATCTCATTATACTTGGGGCAACTTCTTTATAGTGAGGGGCGGTGTCAGATGCGGGGAACCCTTTACGTGAAGCTTTAATGGTCGGGCCTGCTGAAATACTGAATAACACGGAATAATTTCACCCAACCATAAAATGACATCTTCATCCTCCTCCTCCTACTCATCGTCATGACTGTGCTCAACCCCATAATAAATCCTTGTTATACCGTATACGACGATTTACATGCACTGCATACAAGCATGCATTTGGGGCAATTTTGTGGGAGGCATATCGGCCAGTGTGCGTTTGCGTGATGTATGCATACGGCTGTAGTGTGGAAGTGAAATATGAATATGATGGATGGGGCCGTGTGCAGGTTAGACATCTGTAGTAAACAGATTGGACTGCAATGGCTGATCAATGGGCTCTGTTCCGCTGTAATTAGACACACAGCGCCACTGCTTGGCTCCAGCCACTTCAGCATAATCACAACCGCCCCCCCCCCCCCCCCCCCCCCCCCCCCCCCCCCCCCCCCCCCCCCCCCCACCCCCCACACACACGAGATTAACATTAGAGAGAATGGAGGAAAAAAACTGTCCTTACAAGACACGGACACACACACACACACCGCGTGGGAGTGAGACATTATTGAAGGCGAGTATGAAAGTATTAGACAAAACCGACGGCAGCAGGTGGAGACCCCACAGGGACGCCATCTTTCCCTCCCTTTTTCTCTCCAATTTGCTCTCATTTTACTGAGACAGTAGGGAGGCAGAGAGGGACACACACAGGCCGCTCTGGCAGGATTCGATCCTCAGCCAGCGGGGGGAACATGGGGCTGCAGAGGTGGTGTCTTCACCTTCAACACACACACACACGCACACGCGCACGCACACACGCACGCACGCACGCACACACACGCACACACGCACACGCCCTCCTCCTCCACCATCTCTAGGCGCCCATGCTGCCTCTTACCCCCGCGCCTGTCTGCTGCTTTTCTAATCCGTCTCCTACAAATACTTTGAGTTGCAACACACTTACCCACAATACAACATTCTATTAACTATTAATTCCTGTGTTCAGGGCTCACAGTCCCACCCCACCCCTTCCACAACCCCACACCCCCAGCCCCCCCTCTCCCAAACGTAAAAGAGTACATTCGGCGTGTTTTCTTTGAAAATTGCTATGTGTATGTGAAGGGGGCTCACAGCAGCCGGCGTGCACCTCTCGAGTGTTTGTATTTGGGGAGGGGGGGTGTGGAGTGGGTTATAAATACACTCTCAGAGCTCAATAGAAGGGGCTCCAGTGGGCTCCGTTTGAAGTAGCAGACTGTAGACCTGCTGGGGGGGGGAGAATACTGACCTCAGTCCCTACAGAGACCCCCCAATTCCTACAGCAAAGTCGGTCAATATCTCTCTTTCTCCTTCACTCGCCGCCCCTCCCTCCTCTTCTCAGCTCTTCTCGCACACACACACACAGTTTTTCTCTCACTCCTCCACCTCTTCTGTTATTTTCTCTACAACACTTTCTTTCCCCATGTCGGCCCCTCCTCTATCTCTCATTTCCACACACACACACACACACTCACCCAAAATGCTTACTTTTGGGCAACAGTCACTCAGTCCCCCATTGTGACTCAAACTGCATTAATATTGAATCAAACAGCAGTGTCTCCAGCTAGTAGGCAACAGCCAGCCACCCCCTCCTCCTCCTCCTCCTCCCCCCTGCCTCCCTTCCCTCCCACCCTCCTCACCCCATCCTTCTCTCACCGCAGGCTGGCTCCCTGTCTGCACTCTGCAGGATGGAAGGAATATTCCCACTGGGCAGGAGGCATGGATTAGCTTTAAATCAACTTTAATATGGCGATAGAATCTCTGCTGATGTATAAACTAAGTTTTATGTGTTTAAGTACTGGATAATGATAGATTTAGCTACTTTAGTCCCTCCACCACTTGTCTTTGTTGTTTGGTGGGGAGAATAACCACTTGTGTATATTTACCTTGTTTTGTGTTTTCTTTTCCTTTCCTTTGCCTCCCACTCTCATCCCCATCCCTCCCACCGCTGCCATCCACACCAAGCCTGCAAGCGCAAAGAACAGGAGCAACACAAGGACCGCAACACAGCGCCCAAGAAACAGCGTCTGGTCTTCACTGACCTGCAGCGCCGCACACTCATCGCCATCTTCAAGGAGAACAAGCGCCCATCCAAAGAAATGCAGATCACCATCTCCCAGCAGCTGGGCCTGGAGCTCAGCACCGTCAGCAACTTCTTCATGAACGCACGGCGCCGCTGCGTGGACCGCTGGCACGACGACCACGGCGCCAGCCCCGGGCAGCCGGGCACATCGGCCACCACCTTCTCCAAGGCCTGAGAGGAGGAGAGGGCCTTCAGAGGGGCCAGGGGAAACAGGTTGGAACAACAGGCATCATGGGAAAATTGGCTGTGAAACCTGTCTAGAACACCCACCTGGCCTGGACCGTCTGAATGTGTTCTCTGCCGGAAAATCCTTTGTGCCATGCAATCATCTTTTTTGTCAGTCAGAATTTAAAGCTCTCACCTGAAACAAGCATAATCGAGGAAAAAAAAAGAAAAAAAAAAGAGAAGGTGAACAGTGAAGTCAGGCTCACTCTGCATTACTCACAAAAGGACAATCATTGATTCTGTCTTTTTTGTAAAGAAAATCATTTTTATGGCATCTGACAAAGTTAAGAGAAACCAAAGATTTGATGTTTTTGTTTTGGACTGTATCTGAATTATACTTCACCACCCAAGTAGCCACCCACCCTGATTTTGCTCCCAACTCACCTCCTTTTTGCGTCTGCCTCCTCACTCTCCCTCTCTCTCTCTCTCTCTCTCTCTCTCTCACCCTCTCTCTGGCTCGCTCACGTTCCCCTCGACGCCGGCACACACGGAAGCAACAAGGGCAAAAGAACGGCAATAAATCTGACAACACAACAGCACACAGCCTTATTATCCAAAGCCCCATCCCGCACACACAAGGCCGTCATAAAGAAAACAATGCAGCCTATGAAAAAACAACAACAAGGCTTTCCAATTCTCCGCCTCTAACCCCCCCCCCCCCCCCCCTTCCGCCTCTAACCCCCCCCCCCCTCCTCCTCCTCCCCCTGCTGCTGTAGTCTCCTTCATTCCTCGGCCAAAGGTATTCCCTCATGGCCAGCCATTTTCAGAGAGCAGCTCAGCCTGATCATACAGCAAACTAATGAATTGAAAAATGAATCGATGCAGACGGAGAGAGCGGGGCCTTGACCCCTCCTGAAGGTGAAACCCAAGATGCTCGGCGGTGGATACTCAGGTCTTCCGGGCCCAGGTCTATATTTTTTGCACAGATGTTGGAGGCCTGTGGGGAGACGTCGAGTCGTTGTTACTCTGAGCCTGAGCCCAGAGTCTGTGTTTCAGTGACCAACAGGAGAGGCGGGTGAGATGTCTGGACATGCTTTTTTTTTTTTTTTTGGTTCTGCTGGGAGCTTTTCCTCTGATCAATAACTGAGAACCAAGCGACGACGACAACAACGCGCCCGGGCTTCCAGCCAACTACATTACAGCTGCATATGATGAAAAAAAAAAAAGCAGAATGTAAGAGGAGCACATGGAACCCGGTGGAGATGGGGACACAAAGGCCTCACTGCTGCTACAGCATCGGCAGCATCAGGAGCATCGGCAGCACACCTCTTCCTCCCCGGTGCTGACGGATCAACAGCGCCCCCTGCCGGCCACATGCGGCACCTGAGCAAACGGGTCCAGAGAGGAGGAGGAGGAGGACAGAGGGAGGGGAAGAGCCACTAGATGCTGAGGAGAAGTCATGGCACAACACATTCAGGCCCTCACAGCTCTTTGAAGGCAGATCAATAGCTAACCATTATCCTATTGTTGTTCCTCATCCAACCAGCACTGGTGAAGCCGGAGGAGGGGGGGATGGTTCAACTGAACGGGGCTGAAAAACACAGGGATTTAGCAAAAAAAAAAGGCAAAGGCAGGGATTTATTTAACCAATCCAGATCTTACAGAATTAACACAGTACAGAGAAATTTTACACAAAGATAAGGGGGTTTAATATTGTGCAACGGTTATAGAATAAAACGGGCTTACGGAGACAGGCACTTATGAGTTGCAGGTTGGAGGCTTAATGTGCGTTCTTTTTGGGAGGCTTCACGTTTTTTTGTTTTTTTTTCCTAAATCCTTCCTCCATTTCTCCATCCCACCTGTTTGCAAAAAAAAAAGACAACAAAAAAAAAACATGGCTCTGAATAAAAGTGATTCAAACCAAATATTCTAGGTGGCTCCCACACAAGGGTTATCAGTAGCTAACCACCACCACACATAGCTGACAAAACGCGACAATAATTAGTGCCAATGCTTACTGCCTTAATGCAAATCAGATAAAGTGGTTCTAGGGGTCACACACAGTTACAGTGCGCCCCACTGAGGAGGGGCAGTGTGTACCGTGGCCAACCAACAATCAGCTTTTAACTGAATTAAAATATACTTTTTTAGTAAAAAAAGAAAAAAAAAGAATCAGATTTTAAGGCATACAATAACCAAAACCTCAAACGACAAAGATACAACCCACAGTATGTGTTACACACAAAAGGAAAATGTCTCCAACGCATACCTGGACACATTCTGAAGCAGAAAGAAAAAAAATCTCTCATTCTATCTTTGGTTCTCTACCTCCTCTCCCCTCTTTTCCCCATTGTCCCCACTCTCTTTCTCTCTTCCTCTCTATATTGATGCGGGTATTTAATTAGTACCATAGACACAAAGTTTCTATTTCTTGTTACTATTGTGCTCTGTTGTGCATAAGTAAGGCACCTTGTTGATAAATCAAAAACGAAAAAAAAGAAAGGACTTTTCAAAAGGAAAAAAAAAAAGAAAAAAAAAAAAAGAGGGATGCGAGGACCGAGGCCGATGAAGGACGTTTTCTTTTTTTGTTTGTTTTTGGCATTCTATGTGAATACAGACTCGGAGGAGACATTTACCGGGAGAAAGAGGAAGACAAAGAAAAACAGGGAGCTGCTGAAGAGAAGAATAAATGACGGACGTTTTCTCTCTTTTGGCATTTCGTGTCTGAACTGTGCTACTCTCAGCCCCAGGACCAAGGGGGTGGGAGAAATGGAGCAGGACAAAACAATGACCTCCAAACGTCCTGGCTGATTGGTTTGTGTTTTATTGGAGGGGGCGGGTGAGGGTTTAAAGCTCTGGACTCAATCGTTCTCCTTATGGTCTTAAGATGCAACTGTAGCATTTCCAACAATGTAGTCAGATTAGCGGTGCAGATTAGATAAGAGGAGCTGGATCGGGACGTACCAACCGACTCCACCTTGCTGTAAGCAGTGGAGTTCAAAGTCGCCAAAGGGAAGATGAGCTAAAGACATCAGTGCGTGGTATACAGTTCAGTGAGCATAGGGTGCATAGCTAGATTCAGCTCTAGGCGTGAGGCTGACGAAATGGCGTTTGTTTGTAGTGAGAAACCAATGTGGCTACCTCACTAAGCTGAGTGGTTTGTGAAACCGCCACTAATACCAAAGATACTGCAGCCTACCGGTCCCAAACTGCCTGGGGGGACACCAACCAAAAATAATAGTGCAAAAAAAAAAAGAAAAAAAAAAAAAAGGAGACTTACCCCCTTCTTTGCCCCACAACTCAGACACACACACACACAAACACACACACATTTATACATACAAGTAGTAACAGCGCAGTCAGACTGCATCGTGCCACACAGGAGGAGGTGGCTGCATGCAGACAGAGTTGAGTGCCTTTTCCCTTCAACCACGGGTGGGACTGCACTGGACACGAACACACATACATGTACACAAACAAACGCAAACGCAAACACACACACACATACATAGACACATGCACACAGGGTGCATGCATAAAGCTGCACACCCATTTACAAACATGCATTCACATACACACACACACACAAACACACACACACACACAAACACACAAACACACAAACACACACACACAGACAATGCACCCATAATTGGATGGACAGAGGAGGGAGAGAGAGAGAGGGACGGGGGGGCACAATGAGAGGGGACACCGAGCGGGGGGCTGTGTCAGCATTTTCTCCCATATTGACTTTCCATCTTGATACACTAGAATACAAGCACTTTATCATGTAGAAAGTCTATAAAACATTTTCTATACACTATTTATTTGAAACAAAATTATATGTTACTCCTTAATCTGTCAGAGTCTTTGTTACTGTATCGTTGATCTTCTAGTAGCTCACGGTCTTTTGAGTGTTTTTTTTTTTTTTTTTTTTATTCTCTGCCCTGTGCGTTTTAACTCTCGGCCACTTTGCCTCTCTCACATCAGAGATATTTTTGTGTACCAGAGAAAAGAGAGGGGTAAAAAAAAAAAAAAAAAAAAAAAAAGGCAGGAGCTCTAAGCGCTTGGAGGGCAGTAGAAAAAAAAAAAAAAAAAAAAAAACACACCACTACATCTCTCCACTTGGTGCAAGCAGAGGCTGCAGCAAAAAAAAGGTGTGTGGAAGACTCCCTGACAGTTTATAGACACACACACACCCTCTCCTCCCTCCCCCTCCTGTCCACTCCCTCCACCGCTCCCCCCTGGCTAGTGCTAAGACACGGTAGGCGTGTGTTGACAATTAATTCTGAAATACCTCAAAAACCTTTCATGTAAACTTTATGTAATTTAAACTGAAAATAATACTGCTAATGATAACGATGATTATGAAACTATGATAACTATGATAGTTAGTTTTGGAACTTGTGACTTGAAGCTTTATACTGTTAAATTCCTTTTTATTCGTTTGCTCATTTCTCTCGTACGTTTTTCTCTCGTTTCGTTTTTGCTACGGCATGTTCTTACTGTTTTCATAAAGGAAAAGACATTGTGAATGTTTCTGTGGAGGGTTACGCGAGAAAAGAAGAGACAGAAGAAGAGAAGGCTAGAATAGATAGAGAGAGAGAGAGAGAGAGAAAGAGATAGAGGGATGAGAGCTACTCACTTTAGATGTTTAGTTCAGAAGCTCTTTCATAGCTCGTACATTTAAAGGGGGGGGAAAAAAAGACAAAAAAAAAATATATATATATATATAATTTGGGCTGAATTTTTAACCAAAAATTTGATGTTAAACCAAAGGAGGGAAACCTTTTACTCATCGTTAGCTTTCTTCTGCCTTTAAGTTGTCTTTTCTCTGGAAAAAAAAAATACGATTTCACAGTTACTTTTGAAGGTTCCTGGGTGTGTTCAAGTGCTCCTGATGTTCTTAGAATATTAAAGACCAGCACCTCCTGTTGAAAAGGAGGTGCGCTTTTTTTCTTTTGTGCATGGATATTGTATAACTGTATAGAAACCAACAGGAATGACCTGGGGGCGGGGAGGGGGGGGGGAAAGGGTGGGGGATATTTTGATTATTTAAACAAAAATAAAAGAAGGGGGGGTGGGAGGATTTGGGTTTTAGACGTTGGAAGGGTCCTCGTTTTTAGACTTTCCGTCAATGTTGGATTCACTGGTTGTGTGCATGTGTTGTTGCAACCCTTCCCCTTTCCCCAATGTTTCTTTGATGTATATAAATCCAGACAGTAGGGGGCAGTGTGTGCTGGGGGAGGTCAAACTCCTCTCCTACCAATCAATAGCATCCAATCTTCATTCCTCAGCTTTTGGTCCTCACTCGGGTCCTGAAATGTGTGTCTTGCTTTTCCAAAGACAGGCTGTTGATTTGGAGTTAATCAGAGGGACACACACAGACCCGAGCGGCCTTGAATATACCTGTATGTCTGTCTACATGCTTTTCTTCAAATCCGTGTACGTGTGTTCATTTGTACCTATGTGGAAGACAAAAGTGTTTTTTGTTTTTTTTTCTAATGCTCCTTTACTATGGGTTGCAATATTTGTCATGCGAAAATTTGAACACCATTTCTTACTGACTGACCGACCGACCAACCACAGTACCGCCTGGCAACTGATCGTCCCCACCGGGAAAAAATGTCGTCAGCATTTACTGTCAAACAGCATTTGTGAGTGTGTCATTTCATGGTGGGATGGGACGGGGTTGCCAGCGTGGGGCTGCTGTAGAAACAACCCCCCCCCCAGTCACACTGTGCTCTCCCTCTTCTGTTACCTGTTAATCAATCAGAACCAAGTGTCTTTGTGATGGTAGAAGACAATCAGTTTCAAAACAAGTAAAAAAGGTAGAGAGAGGGCAGGCCAGTGGGGAGGAGGAAAGGGAGGACGGAAGAGCCAAACTAAGGGAAAAGAGGTTGTCTGTATTGGGACGCGCTGTAGTGCACGACTGCCAAATGACTGCCCCCACATCCGCCCGCCAGCTTCAAAGAGTCAAGGTGGACATGACACACATCTCATTAAATTAACATCAACATTAAATCCACTCATCCCCCTTTCACTTTTCACCCCCTCCTGCTTCCATGTAGTGCACTGCGGGAGCACAAACAAACAAAAGAAAAGAGAAAAATCTGTGGTGAAAAAGGCCGCAACCCCCCCCCCCACCCACCCCATCCCTCCTGCCACGATTTCCTGCTAATCTAATGATGATGTAACCAGCCGCGAGGAATAAATCCCCCTTTCACTTTTCACCCCCTCCTGCTTCCATGTAGTGCACCGCGGGAGCACAAACAAACAAAAGAAAAGAGAAAAATCTGTGGTGAAAAAGGCCGCAACCCCCCCCCCCACCCACCCCATCCCTCCTGCCACGATTTCCTGCTAATCTAATGATGATGTAACCAGCCGCGAGGAATAAATAAATGGCTCCGGCTGGTGGCTTTTGCACAGAGAACTATGCAAACACCTGACCCCCCCAATCTTAATCGTTGCTGCTGGGTCAGAGTGTACAACCCTCAACCCCAACACCCACCCCAACCCCGCCATTTAGATACTCATACTTTCACCTCCATGACCCCCTGACCACACCACATGCCCCCCCACGAGTCGCAGAGCAGGCAGGCAAAAAAAAGAAAAAAAGAACCCAGTCACTCAGGGTACAATAGAGAGTGGCTGGGGATGAGGAGAGCACTACAGCAGCCCATGTTTCAGTGGACACGTCGTACACAGCTTTACATGAACGCCCCAAACTGCCACTAACATCAAAATGGAGTCCATGTTGATGTTTGCAAAGCTTTCTCCTTCCCCGCCTCATGGATCCATTGTTCTACAATGTTCGACTGTCTTTGTCCCCAGCGCCAAGGAAGGGCCACAATCAATGCAAAGACACGGACATTGTACTTACTTAAGTTTACAAAAGTCGTCTGGAGATGGTGGCTTATATTGCACTCAAGACAGACAAACAGACAGACACAAACACACACACACACACACACACACACACACACACACACACACACACACACACACAGGCACATGCTGTAGAGGGTGAGTCTGCCTTTTGAGAGTGTTTGCTGAAACCAAAGATGAAATCAGAGGTATGACAATCTGGCTACCGAACCTAGAAGACAATGCTCTGCTCTCGGGGCTGCTCTACGGGTCCTGTGATACAACAGCCCTGTAGACATTCCATCTATTGCACTTAAAACACACACATAACATACACATGCTCACAAACACACACACACACACACCACCCACATAGAAACAAGGGACAAGCCCACCCACGACGTCTGGCCAGAAAGCCTCTTTTCCCTCCTCCCACTGCAGAAGCCGGAGAGCCTGTGGAGGACTTTTTAGTTTCACACTAGCTGAGACTTTTGAGAAGGAAAAAAATCTGAGTAATAACTGTTACAGAAAAATAAAAACTTAAAAGGATAATATGGGTAAAATTTGCGTGTTTTGAAATAAATTAACAAATAAAACAATTGTAAAACAAAGCTGCGCTGTCAGTTTATTGTTTCTTCCAATCTTTAACAGGTATGGCCTATGACCCCCGGAAGATAGAAATTAGATTTTACCACAAAATGTATATACGTACATGGAGAGAAATGTCTACAGTGGCAAACTGTCTGTGTATTCTGCCCATATGGAAAGATAATAAACTAAACTTTTGGTCCATATTAGTTTATTTATTGGAAACTAGTAGCCACATAAAAGAGTGAGGGCTTCACTTTGCTTTGTCTACAAAACAGAATTAGAATACAGAAGATTTGATGAGTTTGTTAGAAAACTATATACATTCACTTATTTCCCAATAATTAATTATTCATGTGCGCTCATTCAGGGCGATATTACTGTCCTTCCTGAGAATTTTGATTCATAAGTGGTGGTGGTGGGGAGTTATTATTTGTAGTCACCTTCTCTTCCACCAGTAGAAGCTGTGCTGCGGATGCAGCCCCTAGAAGTAATGAGACGTCCGGGTCCAGCTTCCTGGGAGAGGGCAAAGGAGGAACGTCGGAGAGACCTCTCCCTTTTGAACTGGGACTTCAACTCCACCGGCTGATGGGACACGCTGTGGACCTGCGCCAGACGAGAGAGACATCAGGGACAATTCTCCAAATATGGAGCATGTAAAACATTTTGCCTTAGATAAGTGTTACAGAAATCTTGTATTGTAAATATCTACATTTCCAGACATGTAACAGTATTAAGATGAATTAAGAAGAACCCTTTATTTGTGCGCACACACACACACACACACACACACACACACACACACACACACACACACACACACACACACACACACACACACACACACACACACACACACATACACACACGGGGTGGGGGGGGGAGTGAGGGGCTCAGGTTCACAAGGCGGTGTTTTTTTTGTTTGTTTTTTTTCCTCAGGACAGTTCTGTTGCGAAGTCTTTCCAGGATGCATTATTTTTTTGTGGTTCGTTGGGATTCGAACAGTAAGATGCACTCACAGCAAAATAAAGAAATAAATAAATTACCAACCATCGAGTTGCCTGAGTGAGGCAATTACAGCTTGTTTACAGACAGAAATACAAAACGTTTGTGCACACAAATAAATATTTTCACATCCATGTGAGCTATAACTCCTCCATCCCCTCTCTTATTGTCCCAGATGTCTTTTTATTTGATTTTCCTATGCGGATGTCTCACCTTGTGTACATCATGGATGGTGAGAATGACATTGAGGGCATGAGTGGTCACTGAGGGTAAAACGGCTATCCAGGAAGTCAGCAGAGCCGTGAGCCACACAACTGGATTGATGTAGGCCCTCTCAGACACGCCTGATGAAAATCACACACAATCAAACTTGTTTTGAAACATGATGAGACATGAAGCTTTGTTGCTTTGGTTATCCAGCATTTGCTGCAGTAATAAGATGTTAAAGGGGCCAGGGCCATAGTCAACTTCAAACAGAAAAGTATAAAAAAGCATATCTGTAAAGTGAGTAAAGACACGTACCGACAAAGAGGTAGTCAAGGGGTGATTTGAGAAACAGTAGAGGGCTCTGGGTGATCCTGGTAAAAATGAAGAGCGCCACCACAGAGAAACACACAGTTGCGATGTTGAACTTTGTCCAGTGTCTGGTCAAAAGCATAATCTGAAAAAAACAGGGACACTAATTAGAATAGAATGGTGCACAGGGATATACATTTAAATATAGTCTTCAAATGTGAAACAAATACAAACAATGCGGAAATGTCGTTAATGGTGAATCACAATTTGACTAAGGTGGACTAATGTCCAGGTGTGTTAATTCAACAAGGACACCAAACATTCCCTTGACCCAATATAAGGTTTACAGTGGAGAGAAAATAATACTTGCCAATAAGTTCATAGGTAATAGTAGAAAAACTACTGAAATAAAATAAAATAAACCAAACACCGCTGTGAGGCCCTGCCAAATTAAACTTCCTGGTTTTTCGGCGCGAGATCAGAACCGGAAATCCAGCCTCAGTCTTTACGTCGTCTGGATTCTACCAAGATTACATAGTATTTGTTAATACATCTATTAAAAGCTGTATACTGCCCGCAATTAAGGTAACCCTCCTTTTAATCACGTTAAAGGCAAGCTGTAAACAAAAAGGCAATAAAAGCATAATGTTGCTTACTGTGAAACAACTATAACACCCCTCAAGCTATACCACATTTGGTACGTTCCCAGGAACCCTGTTCATTGGCCAATCGCAGCCGCCCAGGCGGGTTTCCATTTCCGGTTCTAAACGTCGCGGCATAAATAGCTGCGTGTGACTGTCTATCCCACCCCCCAACACGTTGAGTAATAAATAACAATGTTTGGTGTTACTGCCATTATTTAAAGTTATGTATTACATTTAATTTAAACACACATTTTAACACAACGTGTCAGAGCTAAAGAAACGGGGTTGAAAACACAGAGCCCTCTTCTGTTGCCCACTACTTTTAACCTTTATTTTAGAAAGCTTATAGATCCATGTCAGTATAGAAATAAAATAACAAAAATACTGTCATACTCAGTCAAAAATCTGGTTTCTGTTTACTGTATGACAAAACAACGATCATTGTTTATCAGAGTTGTTAACTCAGATGAATTATGTTCAACCACAGACACTTAACATTTAATAATTTAATAAATTATAATCTTCTGTATTTTATATTTTTGTTTACTCCCTTTTGAGTTTGATAGAGTCGGTGTGTTTTTATGTTGATTATGACCAAAGCTATTTTCTCTGAATTTGACAAACTGTGGAATTACCATAACAGTGTTCATGTTTACAAATATATTTTATACAAATGCAAGTATATGATGGGTTAATGTATGTCTATTTAAATATAATATCCCATCACATTGTGACACGAGAATTTCATTATATTTCAGTATTAGTCTGTCTGTATCACAATAAACATGATGATGACAATTTGTTTCTGTGATATTCTTTGTTTCTAAATCATCAGTGAAATACGTGATACTGACCTCAATGCTGACAGCAAACGTGGCTGCCATGGACACAGTGACACTCATGGTCTGGTAGTCGAAGTCTGTGTTGTAGAAAACTCCAAGTGGGACGAAGAAGAGAACAAATGAAGTGTAGACGGCATACAGCAGCGACAAGAAGAGCTTCAGAGGGCTGGAGAGCTCCTGTTTCTGTCCAGACTTGTATAGCTCCGGCCACTTCAGGCTATTTTCTGCACTCACATCCTACAACACACACACACAGGCAGGTGCAGTATTACTACAGAAAATCTAATCTGCGTAGTCATTGGAAATCCTAATCTGAATCTGATGGGTTTTACCTGCTCAAAGATGGCCACACACAAAACTGGGCCCGATGTATAGAGGATTGTGTAGAGAGCGATGAACCATGTCTCGTACAGTGACTACATGAGAGAAAAGGATGTTGTATATATATTTTATAGTTTCATGCCGTCCAAATTCAATCCACATGTGACCGACCTGTGCACTGAAGCCATTGAAGAGCCCGAACCATATATGCACGAGAGCGAAGGAACAGGTCTTAAACAGGTAGTAGTGTAGAAAGAGGGAAATGCGCCTGTACGACCACCGGCCGTGGATCAGCAGCAGTCTTTGCAGAAACCTGAACTGGGACAGAGAGAAGTCTGCGTTCTGCACCGCCTGACCTCCCTCCACTCCTGCCAGGCCCACGCCAACGTGAGCCGCTGGGGATTAAACACCAAAGGAGGGGACAAAAAAGAGGGGAACACACCCATCAGTGGGTTCAGACCACCGTTTACTTTATCCACCTCTCCGTGTGGCCTGACTTACTCTTGATCATGTTCACATCATTGGCTCCGTCCCCGATGGCCATGGTGACGGAGCTGGTGTGTTTCCTGACCATGGTGATGATGTCGGCCTTCTGTCCCGGTGTCACGCGGCAGCATAGAACCGACTGACACTGTTCTGCCAGGCTCATGAACGAGGCCCCCCATTCCGGTCTCTCTTCAAACTCCATCTTACAATACAACAGCATCAAACGGCTCAGTGCAGATTGAGTTTCCATTATATGGCATTACATTTTTTGTTTTTACACACTGCAAACCAGTAGTAGGAGGCATAGAAAAAAAAGAAGAAGAAAACACCAACAGTGTTTTAACTTTAGTGTTACTATCCGATACAACCCCATTGTTTAAAGAAAAATTATATTTGAAATGTTAGCATTTCTGCTTTCACCATGTTTCTGGAATCATTCGAAAAACAAACCATGACGACAGCTCTCCAGGTGTTTGAAAACTTCATTATTCATCTATTTACTGTACAGTCCAGTGTTTACCAGCTCAGGTCCAGTGAGGACCACGGCCATCTTCTGCCCAGCCCTCTCCTTGTCAACAGCCCACATCTCCATCTGTCTGGCCTTGAGGAAACTGACCCTGGGGTCTGGGGCCAGGAGGATCTGCCTGCGAGGCCAAAACACCCAGAGATCAATGAGACGGTGCGAGTGTGCGCTTGTGAGTGTCTTTGGGTATTTTTATCACCGCGCCAACCTCAGCTCCTGCCATTCCAGTAATCTTGTATCAGGATCCAGTAGTTTGCAGGAATATCCGATGTTCACTGCAGTCTCTGCAGGGGCGAGAGATAAACAAAAAAAAGCTCAGGCTTCTGCTGCTACACAATATTCAAAGATATGCCTTGCCTCATTCTTTCACTACATTATGATACAATACCTTTTTTGTCCCCAGTCAGGACCCATATTTTAATCCCAGCCTGCTGAAGCAGAGCAATAGTTTCAGGGACACCCTCCTGAAGCCGATCCTCGATTGCCGTCACCCCCAAAAGCTGCAAAAAAAATATATATATAATTACATTTTTCAGTGGAGAAACCTCTTAGAATGAAAAAACAAATAACTGATTTCTTAAAATCTCAGGGAAACAAATTGTAGATTTTCTACATCATTTAGTGAACTGTAAAGGATAGGAGTTTGGTTTTAATTGTTTTCTGTCCTGATGATTCTGCATCTGTGATCAGCCGCACCACCCAAAGAGAAATATCCCACGCATGAGCGTCCCACCTGCAGCTCTGTCTCCATCTGATCGTACAGCTTTTCCAGCAGTGGCTCGCGGTCGCAGGTCGCCATGGCAGCAGACTGGGCCAGAGTTTTACGCCACTGCTCCCATGACGCCTCGGGAACCGATCGAACCGCCACACACAGAGTCCTCAGACAGGCCTGAGAAAACAGCTGACAGAAGAAGAGTTAACAGGTTATTTGATTGGCTGCACATTATTTACTGGTCTTTCTGGCAGAATCGAAAGGGTCAACGGGGGAAAACATGAGATAAACACGGCATGCTTGGCCGCAGCTGGTCTCAGCGCCACATTTTATTTTCAAAACTGTGAAAATCACAGTAATTAGACATATACATGATCTAGAAGTGACAAATAATTTCAAGTGATTTATTTTGTCTGAAGCTATAACCGACACACCATATACATAATTTAATATTATTGAAGTGTTTGACTCGTAATTGTTTATACACCTTAATGCACCTCTGTAGTTTACTGCTCCTAAAGGAACAGTTTTTTGCCTTTATTGACAGGACAGATAACGTGTGTAAGGGGGAGAGAGAGAGAGAGAGAGAGAGAGAGAGAGAGAGAGCGAGAGAGAGAGAGAGGGGTAGACACAAAGGAAAGGCCCACACGTTCAAATCAGCCCACTGCAGATGTTGTACATACACTTGAAGTGATGTCAGTCAATAGAAAGTCGTGTTCACCTCAAGTGCACGTTCTGTCTTTTCCTGATTTGGAAAATCCTTCTGCAGTCTCTCCAGGATCACCATGTCCGCCCCTTTACAGTAGAGCTTTAACCCACCCCCTGGCTCCCGAACTGGAAAAAAACAAAAAAAACAACACAAAAATTGTATTACTTCATTCAGAGTAGAAAGTGTCATGGGAGAACGGTGTAGGATGCACCGTATGCACTGAGGACTCTCACCCAGTACGGACATGCGTCTCCTCTTGCTGGTGAAGTCCAGCAGTGTCAGCAGCTGATATTGGCGAATGGCTCCCAGCTCAGAGACAAGGACGAAATCTCTGGTCCTGGAGAGGAAGACCCAGCCCAGCTCCCTGGCTGCCCCGACAAGGGCCTCCTCGTCTGGAGAGGCCGCCTGATACACTGGGCTCTCTGCGCGGAGGAAGTACACACAGAGTCGTCATATGGTCTCCTGGGAAATTGGTTCAGCTTTACTGAGGGGCTTTAGAGCTTCACTTGTAGTGCTCCCATCAGGACAGTGGTTGTGACACAAAAACACAATGGACATGTGAGTCGAACAATCAGATTTCATGAAATAAATGGTGTCAGCCAACAAAGGAGGGAACACTAACTCACCCACACGTTCACCTTCCTTCCACTCCGCCATGACGGTGTGACACACAGCCAGCGCCGTGAAGAACTGTCTGCTGAGTGGACACTTCTCTCCGCGGAGCTTCTCCACCAGGCCGGGAGCCGACATGCACAGATCACCGCAGGAGAACCGGTTCCAGCTCAGATCCATGGGCTGCACGTGAACATGGAGAGAAGATGGCGAGAGGCACACGACTGACATTAAAAAAAGAAGGAGAGTTTAGATAACATTTACTAAATCAAGCGCGAAACGTGAAAGGATGAAGGGAAGTTAGGACAAAAAAAAAACTCAGTTTAAAATGGCATTTAGGTTTAATAATATGGTACCTCTACATCCTCTGCTATGATCGATGCATCGCCTGTGAAATGAGAAAAACAAATATTATACTTAATTACCTAAAGGGGAAAGAGAGAAAAAAAGAAAGAAAGAAAGCATGGGTCCAGCAGGAAGTGGCTCAGACACATGACATATGGTTGATGTGATTTGGACAAGGTTTCAGTTACAGTTGGTCTTCTGTGGGCAGAGCTGGTGTTAAATATTTAGTAGATGGACTCGTGGCCGTTGAATAAGAGCATGTTAAGTGTCTCCTGTAGTCTCTGGAGTTTCATCTGTGGTTGATGCAATCTCACGGCCCCTGAGGGATCTTTGTTCCAGCTCACGGCTCATTATCAACCTCCATTTCATAAATGAACCCTCAAGCAAAACAATTGAAAGGATGCTATTATTTGACTTAACCCATTCTTGACGACCACGAGACAAATAATGACCTGTTAATAAGTTTCTAATTTGAAGATGTTTTTTTTTTCCAAACAGGATCCTAACTGGGCAGCGAACCATGACTATATCCTGACATAGTTGACATAAATACTGTAAATATCTTGTTGAAACTGAGAGCAATAATAATAATAATAATAATAATAATAATAATAATAATAATAATAATAATAATAATAATAATAATAATAAAATAAATAGGAATTACAAAAATATTATTTCAAGAAATTATAAGAATAATAAGAAGCGTGTTTGTTTTGAACTGCCTCTGAGTTACCGTTTTGATAATTTCATTTAAATTTGACCCCTAACCCAGTAACATCATCTTTAGTTTGCTGAGTGCCATTTTTAGTTTTGTTTACCATAGATTTCCCCAGCTATGCAGCACTGTCTGAAGAGCAAATGGTTCTGGGTTAGTGTCCCAGTTTTGTCACTCAGCAGGTAGCCCACTTGGCCGAGCTCCTCGTTCAGGGAGGTGTTCCTGGCCTGGGCGGGCCTGCCTTTCGGCTGCCAATACATCTCCAAGTCCCAGCCAATGAAGAGGCTGTGGACCGTGTGTATCAGCTCGAACCTGCAGACACACACACAAATGCACGGGAGACACATGCAGGAGACGATATGCGCGCAATCCCGTGCACATCATGGGGTGCAGTGTATTGTGTATGCAACTCACGTGATGTAGAGGGCTATAGGCATGGCCGGGCTGAACAAAATGATGTAGCTCCAGAAGGTGAGGAAGCCGGTGTAGGCCGGATTGCCGCTGACCACCAGAGCAGAGAGAGCCTCCCATTGGCTCATGGCCCGATTTGAAAAAACTCCGCTCCCGATGGCGAGGAGCAGAGAAACCGTCAAAATCGACAGGATTATCTGGAGAACACACACACACACACACACAGTTTGTGTTGACTGCACAACACGCCTCTGTGTTTGTCACCCCCACTGGCCTCAACTCACTCACCCCTAACACCACCTTGTTGAAAACATTCTCAAGCTGCGTCCTCTTCACCCTCAGTTTGCCGCAGTTCCTCAGGATCTTCGTGTCGGAGCCTTGGTACAGAACAGACCGTTAGATTGTTAATCGCTGGTGGACGCCTGGAGAGACTCTCCATGCCCTCGTGTCAGCAAACATCTGCAGATGTGCCCTTGAGCGAGATGCTGAATCTCTGTCAGCTCTGGGAGTGTGTGACCCCGCTGCTGCCCAGAGGTCAAAGGTCAGAGAGTTTCCCCCACTCAGGGATCGATACAGAATCACATTATGTTTTTTGCCTCAATCTCTGACAAGACTGAATGTGTGTCACATTCTCCAATTGTTCAAGGTCAGAAAACTGTTTTCAAACTTCCAATGACAATAATTTGTCAACATAAATGGTGTTTAAATTTAAGCCAACTCAACTCGTGTGTGTGTGTGTGTGTGTGTGTGTGTGTGTGTGTGTGTTGTGATCGGGCTGAACTGGGGTCAGACCAGCAGACATTTTCTCTTCAACGATATAAAGGATAAAACCCATCTCTGGAAGAATTTGATCTATCGATCGGCTCTATACCAGAAATGAAAGGGTCATGGCTGTGACATCCGTGACACCTCGGCGTGGTTCAGTAATATCCGATCAATGATCACTTTAAAAGAGAGGAGGAGCCTCTAATCGGCCAGATGTTAACAGACCCACTCCTGCAGGAGCTAAGCACTGTCCATAATTAGCAGTGTAATGTATTCCGCTTAATAAAATGTGTCACTGACGACAGTGGGGGCCAGAGTGGAGGGTGAAATGAGGTGGAATGGAAAAAAAAATACATTTTGGCCATTGTTCCAAATATCAGAGCTTCTCTTCTCATCCTATTTGTCTTGATTTATCTATTTGTCTTGAGCCTGATTTACACTCAACCTGCCAGATGGAGGGCAACCTGTATTTTATGAACAAAGAAAAAATCATTCCAGGTTTTCGAATGAACTCGCTCCACGTGTACCTGTGTATATGGCCAAGCCGTAAGCGAACTCGGTGTTGCGCAGGACGGTTCCCCTCAGGAGGACGTGTTGGCTGTCCAGCAGATGAGACTCTCCTCGCCAGTGCAGCTCTCCTCTGAAGGTGTACAGGCGATTGTTTGGTTCCTCGCACAGCACCACGCCTGTGAAAGGACACGTTACACTGGCTCTGAGACCAATGCATTTCTTTTCTCTATATATGATAACATTATTATAAATAATGAAATGAGTTACTGATAATGATAAATTAAAAAAACGCCACCATCCAAGGACGCCAGGGCCTCCTCCAAGGGGTCAGAGGTCAGCTCGGTATGCGTGGCATCGAGCGCCTGCCGGTACTTCAGGTTGGTCTCTCTGTATGCATAAAAAAACAGGACATTCCATTGAATCAAGCAGTCACTATAGAGCTGACCCACAAATCAGACCAGAAGTCAATGGCGTGCGCAGTAAATAATCACATAAAGTACCTATAAAGTGTATTTTTATGTGCTTTAAATATATGTTTGGAAAACATGTTTGACTGCCTATAAACATATTACCACTTCGACTGTTACTCATTTTATAATGCGGATAAAGTTAATACGGTCATATTTGTAGTTTAGAAGGATTATGTGATGAATTCGTTGTAATTAGGGCGAGGACGGTGATTCTTACCCATCGATGTCTGCCGTCTCCACATAGCACAGACTGTGAGGCTCTGAACTGCACAGGAGGAGAAGGTCGGCCTGTGAGGAGGGAAAGAAAATGTGAGATGTTCATTTAAGACAGACAGGGGTGGAAGGTGACAGGGTGACGGTATAACAGCGAGGCAGTATGAATGTAATCGTATTTAACCAAGCCAAGGATTCATAATTGTAGACAGTATATAAAACAGAGTCTCTCACAGGGATGACTTGGTCTTTGCGGACTCGCAGTACATCTCCCACACACAGGTCCTTCCACTGTGCTGTGTCGAAACTGATGAGATGGGATAAGATAAGATAAACTTAAAAAATCCTAATCTTAATAAATCTTTATTGTCCCACAGTGGGGAAATGTGCGGCGTTGCAGCAGCAGAGGTAAAAATGTACAAACATAAATAGACTCTAGCAGTGTATGTAATGAATAGACGTCTAAAAGATGATGCAGACAACAGATGATCGTCATTTAAATGTGAAATGTCATTTTCATAAATAAGCTTAATTGACAGCAGCAAGCACAAAAAGGCCCACAGCTTCAAATTAAATAAATGTTCCAATTGAAAAAAAAAAAAAAAAATGTTAATGAATGAATTTATGTTAAGGCTACATTTTCTTTTACGCATTTTTCTCATGCAGTTATGCCACTTTGTGGGGGGGAGGGGGAGTACAAATTATTCTCTGCTGTCTATTAGCCGGCAGGAGAAAGAGATGTAGAGAGATGTAACAAATCTTAAAGAAAGTAAAAAAATATTTCTGAAGATCTGAAAAGCCATAAATCTTCGTAAAGAAGCAGAATAAAGCCAATACTGCGCTTTGGTTTTGCCGTGATGCACGAAAGGCCCGTCTTGGGCGTTCACTCATTCACACTTCATTAGAGCTTCATTACAGAGCTGTTTCAAAATGAGAACTGCACCGGGTCCTGAGAGAATAACCCACTGTCTTTGTCCTCACCTCTGGGAGATGAGTATGTCACAAGGTCGGGAGTTAATCTCAGCATCACTGCGTCTTCTCGCCTGGAGCGTGGAAGTAGAGAAGGGGAGGGGGGGGGGGGGGGGGGAGATAGAAAAAAAGGGGCGGGGGGGGGGGGGGGGGGGGGGGGGGGGGGGGGAGAGAGATAGAAAAAAATGAGCGCAAAGACAGAAAAAGAGATAGATCGGGAGAGGTGTGTGAAAGGATGGAGTCCAGAGAGTGATGGACAGGCTAACGTGCGAGAGGGAGTGAGGATGGCCGTGAAAGGTTGAACAGGAGAGGGAGGAGAGGAGAGAACGCCATTACGGGACTCTACAGTGACACCAGCTGGGAGATTTACACCCTCACCTAAATGATTAGTCAATGGAGAGGGGTCAAGCAAGCGCTTCAACCCGGAGCTGTTAACGACCGTAACTCAGCGATGCACTTAACCGGAGAATTCGCCACGCAAAACACCACGCCTGCATTTCAAAGGGGAGAGGCTTTAATGATGGCAGGGGAAAATTAATGCTACTGGGATGACTGGTTTTGTCAATGCGGAGAGGACAAGGAGTCAATGAGGACAATGAAGGAGAGCAAAAGAGCGCACGTGTGCTTAAGTGCCAGGTGCATAAATGCAAGGCGGGCGTCCGGTCGTATATTTGCGTTTTAAGACGGCGGGCAGTTGTGTGTGAGCATGTGCATCCATCGCTGAGGGATATTCCATCAGAGGGGGGGGGGGGGGGGGGGGGGGGGGGGGGGGGTGGGGGGTGTGTGCTCACCATGTCATTAGCGAGGTCTTTCAGGCCTCTCACTGTCAGCACGAGGAGCAGCGGGATGATGGTCACGTACCACGGTATGGATGAGATGATGGGCACACACTGGAAACCGCAAGCATGTCGGTACACAGGGAAGGAAACACGCAAACACACACACGCACACAAAGCACGCGTTCCATGAGGATGATACACAAAATAGCCGAAAGCTCTAGACAAAAGGTTGATTCCACTTTTTTTTCTTTTTTTTTAAAGGTGAAAGATTATGTTTTTATTTTTTTTAAACGTCATTAAAAATTGTAATGAATGCTGAAATGGACTGATGTGCTCTCTGAATTTATTATTTATATTTTAATTCATTCTATCTTTATCATGACATTATTTTGGTTATTATAGTGACCAGTCCTTGCACATATTCAGTTGACGCTGTTGTTTATATTATATGTGTTTATAATATATCATATATGTATTTAGCGTTTCATTCGGATCATTTTTTTCCCATGGAATTGTTACAAAACATGAATAGACAGAGTGAAAGGTTATAACAGGGTCCGCATCTGACCTGTATCGCCACCATGAGGAGGTAGTAGAGGTTGGCCACGCGTTGGAACTGTTCAAACAGTGTCAGGGGCAGAAAGGTCAGGGGGGAATACTTGTGGCTGCGCACCACATTGTCCTGACAACGAGAGCGGCAACAGAGCGTGAGACGGAAGCACGGGGAACACACGAATATGTATCTGATGCAGCATCATCATCATCGTCATCATCATACAGACAGGTGTGAGGGTGCCGTGTAGGAGAAGGAAAGCCGGCGCGGCTCTGACTCACCGCGTGGCGTCCACGGTGGAAGCACAGGAAGGATTTCCTCTGTTTGTGTTGATGGTAGTGGCGGCTGTTTGCCCTCACCTCCCACGAGAGGCCTGTGGGGCACACATTAGTCAGACTCTGATTCAAAGTCCTTGAATGCACCATCTCCATCAGGGACAACAGGTGGATGAGGGTGTGTGTGTGTGTGTGTGTGTGTGTGTGTGCTGAAACATAAACACCCTATGGAGACAACACAAGCTTTTGTATTTAAATATAGGTCAATTCTAAGGTCAGTTTTGTTTTGAATAAATATATATAGGAACCACAGTTGCAATCTCCATAAAGACATAAAGACAGCAGGAGAAGATAAAGATAAAAGTTCAGCCGCAGGAGGAAAAAAGGGAGGAAATATCCAGAGGAAGAAAAAAAAAAGAGAAGTACCAGATTCATCATGTTCCTCGGCCATCGTGTTGTGTGGACGCTCGTAGAGGTTCTGCAAGGAGGAGACCACGGAGTAAAATGACTCATGCTTATTAATATTGTGAATCATTCATTTGTGTTACCATGCTAACATACACCTCACAACGGACAGGAGGTTAAAAAAAGCCCCGCTGATCTAAACCGACCTCTATTGACTACCGTATTACACCGGCCAAATGTTACCATGGTGAATTTATGGTGAATTAGTGAATTCTCTCCTGTTATATGATGATGAAACACAGCGAAATGCACTAACTTTGGCGTTTGAGTCTCTGCTGAGAGCTGCAGGAGCAATTCTGGCGAGAGAGAACGGAGACACGGCTCAGATCCAACCATCTGCCTCAAGCCTGGCAGGATTCAAACACAAAGCCATGGCGGATTCATCAAAACGTTCATTTCGAATATTTATACATATACTTTACCTGTTGCTCAGTAAAAGAGAGCTAAGACCTAGACCATGTTTGTGAAAAAAAAAAAAAAAAAACATGAATAAACAGAGCAAAGTGGGGAGAGGAATTGCACTATTTTGTTAAAATAATACAATTGTTTTGGTTATTTTAGTTAAGAAGCAACATATATACATATATATATATATATATATACATACATATATATATATACTGTATACATTCTGTATGCAATACAGAAATAAATGCATTTACCTGTTTGCCACTTCTCTTCTGAACACCGCCATGTACTAACACGGTTGTTTTCACAACCATCATTCAGCTGCTTTTCATAATAGGTACACACACACACACACACACACACCTGCTCATTCCCCCTCCTAGCTCTTTCTTCTTATTCTGGGGCAACATGTTCCCAGTCCCGCCTCTTTCCTTTCTCTCTGTCTCCCAGGTATAGGCTCCGTTAATCACAGTCTGCAATCCCCATGCACCTGAGGAGAGAGAGAGAGGCAACCATATCAAATCACTGCTTTCTTTATGTTTTTTTGTCCAGTGTTTATTAACTGTAAAATCACAAAGGCTCTTCAGCATTTGGGGTTTAGCCATTAACCAAGCCCAGACAGCCGGTACATAGATTACATACATACACATGATATTTAACTATATAGCTTCATTGTCAAAAAGGTAGACAGTCTTTGTGGCGGTATGGTAATGGTGCCTTTGCACCATAGCAACCGTGGGAGTATTGGTTTACAGGAATGTGAAAGCATTAACGCTTTGCATTCAGAGTGGGCCCAACACCCGTCTCCACATTTACTGCCTGAGCACAGAAATCACAGAAATCAATAACATATATACATTAGATGTAGATAGATGAAATAATGATTTGCTTCACTCTTGTTGCCATAATATAATGTAATAATAATAATAATAATAATAACAACAATGAAATAATGTCTTTTCTGATTAAAATTATGCATTGAAAATGTGGCATTGTTTGTGAAAAAAAAATGCAATGTTCTGTCATCCGTTCTCAAAACCACTGTAAAGGAGTAATTACAATGTCTGCTTAAGGTTGGATAAGAAAACTCTAATGTATATATATTTACTTTATTACCTATTTAAAGGGCTTCAGAGTAAACACTCTGTCTTCTTTATGAATCTAATGCCCCCTGGTGGAGGTAGGTGGCCACTGCGGTTCAACCAGCTGATGAAGGTCACTGAGGGTGACACTGTAAACAAAGGCTCCCGAGAACAAAAGGCAGTTAACTAAATGTATCCATCCCCTCGGTGTCCGTTAAAGGAGCGGACTGAAATGTGTGGTTTCCATATCTCTTTGTGTCACTTCTCCTCCCTGTGCAAGCGAGGTTTCTCCCCACAAAGGCCACGCGCCGACACCTGACCATGTGTGCGTCTCGCGTCGCACACGCGTGTGTGTGTGTGTGTTATCTGGGGGCCATCTCTGCTATCTATTTTTACAGCTGGGCTGTGTGCAGGAGAGTGGTTTAGGGTGAGGTGCCGTTGGTGAAGCTTCTGTGCTCTGGAGACCTCCACAAAAGAGGTACAAGCCGAGCTTTTCCACCACAGTTTGACTGTTGGCCATTACAACGGCTGCAGCTAAAAAGAATAATTACACAGCCAAGTCGTTCCTCGGCAACTTGAGCTTCAAGCATTATCAAAATGTAAGCATTTCATAGGATTTCTCAATTCCAATATAAAAAAATTCAAAGCCAAGTGATAATTCATTCATGACCTGCCCCCTGGCTGGAGGTAGTAAAATATCCAAATGGAACATTAAGTATTGTTGGGTCACACACTCTTACATTACTCATGCGAGTGTGTGTGCCAGCTGCCAAAGGGAAACCAAACACTGCCAACATTAGGTGCCACCTTTTATTTATTTCGCCCAGCTTTTAAGTTCTTGGGACTTAATGGCTGGCAAAGATGTCATGTATTATATTTAGAAAAAAAAAGAGAGTTCCTGTGCCCACTTATGTAAGATTATAATTCTTGTGAGAACAGGGTGTGAGAAGTGAAGATGAGAAATTGACACCTTGTCCTGTCATTTTTTGTAAAAAAAATAAATAAAAGATGAACACATGAATTCAGCGCGGGATACAACGTGGTGTGATTTTCTCTGCGCGAGCTTTCTCAGGACTTGACCTATATTGCCCCTCTTGTGTTAGAGTTCAGGGTTCGTTAAAGTAGAGCATGGTGGTGAGGTTTTAGAGTGTGTGTGTGTGGGGGTGGGGGTGGGGGTGGGGGTGGGGGGGGTGGGGGGGGGTGGAGGTGATATAAAAAAACATCAAAGATTAAAGGAATTCACTTATTAGATTTACCCCCATTCATGAGTCATCGGGTGGTATGGTAACACAGATCGTCACCACGAGGAGAATTCATCTGCAACACACAGTCCCACAGCATGTGTGCGTTCTCACACCATAGGAAAGTGGAGATTGTAGAAAAAAAAAAAAACGATGCAGGCCCACTGTGATATACCACATTGCTGTGCTCAATTTACCTTTTTTCGTGAGCAATTTAGGCATTTCAGTATTGAGTTCACGCACTTCTCATTAGACACCAGAATAATCAGTGGCAACCACTTGAATCTGTTCTGGCCCCTTTAAAAATCTGGAGACCCACTTTTTGCCGAAAGAATAACCTGACTTATGGCAGAAAATGGCAGATTGTGGCTTCTTTGGTTACAGTGACCCAGAAAGAAAAACATTTCCTGTTTTGTTTTTGAACCCAGAGGTGAATAGTCAGAGAATAAATGTTAAAAAACACTGACCTTGTATATAGTAAGATATATATTACATTATATAGTGTTTTTATTTTTGTATTTTAGCGAAATATTTGTGCACGGTTGTATTATTTAATACATGTATGTAATACACGGATATACCTGAACATGTTGATTTGCAAAAATTGTTGAAGGAACAACAGTTAGCTTTATGATGCAAATGGTAATATATATATACTGTATGTGATTTTTCCATTTATTTCTATTTTATTTTCAATTCTAAATGGCCCATATGTTGACTGCACAGTTGTGAGTTGCACTAAGTAGGACAGTTCGTCCAGGGTGACTCATTTCACCATCACCTGTTTGTTAGACATGTCTTAGGACTTCCTCCCACTACGTGAAGATGCCTGGTGATTTCCCACAGCTTTACACCACGAGGACTCACACACCCAGACACAAACACACACACAGTATATACAGCAGCCCTGCTCTCTTCAGCACCGCTCATCGTGATTGACAGGTAAGCAAACTTGCCACATCCACAAACTTCTTGTTAGTTGGAATTGCCTATTGATAAACTATTGACTATCTCTTGATTATATCAGCCTGGTCTCACCAAACAATAAATAACTTCCACCATGTTGTGTTCGTTTGTGTTTCAGACTTAAAATGGACTCACCAAAGCTGATCCTGTCTGATCCATCTACTTCTGCTCACCGAGGTCGGTGTCTCATCGTCTGGAGACAAAGCAAAGAAACATTGCTTGTTATTAATGAATGAATCTCTTATTTAATTTAAGACCTGACGTTCATTTTATTTCCAAAAAACGATTTGGTGCAAACAGTCTGCAAACGTATTTAAACACTTCACAATATTTAAAAAAAAAAGTCTCGTATAAAATAAGGGCTAAGGTTTTAATGGCATGCAAGGCTACTGCTCATATTATTATTAGTGATGATATAAACTTGATCTATTGATTGACTGATTGATTGATTGACAGGTTGATTGATCCAAACACCGATGTCTAGCCCCGGAATTATCTCCTGTCAGCCGGCCTCGGAGACAGACCCCGGGCTCTTGGCCTCGGTGTGCGGCTCCTCCCAGCTGGCCCGACGGATGCTGCGTTTACGGACCACCTGCTGCGTCCGTGAACGGACAGACGCCGTCGTCAGACGCCGTCGCCGGCGGAGGGAGATGACACCGGCCGGGGAGAAGGACTCCACCTACTGGGACAAGCGGCGCAAGAACAACGAGGCGGCCAAGAGGTCCCGGGAGAGGAGGAGGCTGAGCGAGCTGATGCTGGAAGCTCAGCTGCTGGCTCTGAGTGAGGAGAACACGCAGCTCCGGGCCCAGGTCCTCAGCCTCACCAGAGCATCACCCCCACCGGCCGGACCCCGGGGGGACACCCCCGTCCCCGTCCTAGGAGGGAGGCACCACGAAACAGCCGGTCACTTCCTGGAAGGAAATCCTCCTTATTTCGGTTCTGGTGCTTTTCAGCCCCGCGGTGCTCACAGGTGTGTGGGCGTGGATGTCAGGAGGTCAGCGGAGGCCACAGTGGACGCCCAGAGACGCGTCCCCATCTTGACCGACAACTCAGCCTCCATCAGAGCATCCCTGCCCGCACTCCACCGGGTCCCCACCCTGTCCTACACACCTCCAGGTCGGTTGGTGTCCCACCTGAGCCCCCTGGCTGTGTGTAATAACCTCCTGATGCCTTGGCGGCCTCCATACGGGCCGCCGGCCCTCCACCCCGGCCTGCCTCTCTACATCCAGGAGAGGCAGGGCCAGGTTTTCTCACTGCAGGGGGACGTTCAGAGAGGCTTCATGGGCCGGTTCAGCTGTCCTCCACAGACGCTCCTCAGGCCTGATGGACACTGAACGGTTTTCAGTGCAAATAAATTAAGGGTACTATGTATTTTCATTGTTGCAGGTTAATCTAATCATAACAAAAAAAGATATAGCTATGCAAACATGCCCATTTTTAAATGTAAAGCATATATACAGTATGTATACACCTACTTGATTGTGGTGGGGTGGATTTATTGTTTGTGCATCTGTGGTAAAAGAGAGTGAAACTCTGTGTTGACTTGGTTTTCCCCTTTATCCCCACTGCGTGATTTCCCAGCAGACCTCCCCCAATAGAAAACCTAACGTTGAAAGGTTTGCTCAGTTTTAAACCTAAGGGCTCTGAGACATCACTATCCGGTTGTATCCATTTGTTGTTTTTTTTCATATGTTATGTTACATATTTGAATCTGGACGGCCTTGAGGCTGTTTTCTACTTCTAAATAATAAAAAGATGCATTTTGTGTATTTTCTATCAGTCTTAAAAATGTCTACAGGTCATGTCACATCTCTGCAAAACTTTAATTGATTTACCATAACATTTTCTGTAGGTTTATTTTTGTTGCCTTATTTTGAATCAATGTATGCATATATTCATGTATGAATATCAGCTTCACTGTTGACAAAACATCTGCATGCACATGAAAAGCTTCACGAGAGTCTACTGGAGGGTAATAATCAGTTCATTAGTTATAAGAAAGCCATTTATATTGATATTTTAGAAAAAATGCTATTTGCATGATCTGCAAAACCCTCAATGGTCTTATAGGAAGACTTGTTCCAGAAGACACCGATAGAGGGCGCTACAGCACAAGTGATGCAGAAAATGGCAGGTGATGGATGCACAAGACAAACCCGCATCAATCAGTTTAAAACCACAGTCTGCAATCATAACCATAATTATGTATACATTTTGACATAAAAAAGGCAAGTAAGAAACCACAGAGGGTTAAATATAAGTTAATCCCTTTTTTTTATTAATTTGAGCAGTTATTAGATAACTGTATATTTCTGACCCTACTAAAAAGGAATGATTTAAAATCAGGCTAAGTGGAGATTTTATATTACATTGCACATGCTTTGTGAAATGTGTGGGTTTTTTTAAAATAAACATTTGCAAAGGTATCAAATGTAATAATAATTATTACACAGCTTACGATGGAAGGGTGTTTCAATACAAGGCAATAACACATAAGGAATGGAGTCTGATTTCAATGCTACCCATAACTCAATATTAACATGCAACAACCACCCTCATTTTGCAAAAAACAAATCCACTAAATGATCAACTTGGGGTATTACAGTTTTCAAATATATCCTACTTTATGCAACTCAAGAGGAATATAAAAAATCATCCTCATCGTCATGTACACTGTTCAGCCACAGCATAAAAAAAAGTTGAAAGGGTTTTGATCAGGGAACTTTGTCACAGTTCCATTCATCCTACAGACACAACCTCCGATTTCAAACAAAACTTCATCTTGTCCACGGGTCTGGTGGGAAAACTTCAGGCCACAAAGGTTATACTGCCTCTGCTGGGCCATATGACAACAATAAAGGGTTTTTTTACGGAGCTCTGGTGCAGTCAGACAGGCAGAGGTGGACAGTCAAAGATAAAGACAGGAAAACAGCCCATGTAGAGTGAGAGAAAGAAAAAAAAGCAGAGAGACGAGCGTGTAGGACTGAAAGCACCAAGAACCACTTAAAAGTGAATCAATCGCACAACACACCCGCACACACACGCGACTTGTGTTGAAGTGTGTATTAGCAGTGGGTGGCAGCGCGGTGTCTCTGCATTAGGTCGCTGGCTCCTGACAGCAGTGGACTTTCTGCACGCAACACTTCAAGGTAAGGCCTCACACTTATTCTCACAGCCAGAGTCATTTGGACCAGGGGTGACAGGATTTTATACACACACACACACACACACACACACACACACACTAAACCAATATCTCCACAGTGCACACAATGTAGTCTGACACTGACGGTCGACTCAGGAAAACTATTGAAATCATTCTTTTTCATGTTTTTTGGTGTACTGGTATTCATACACACACGCACAAACACATGAAATGGTATACAATCCATGCATACCTAATATATAATCTCGAAATGTTACTATATCTGGCACCAATTGTTGGAATAGGAGTTACGTTCGTTTAAATATCTGACACGTTACATTCCGTATATGTTGGTATCTAAGTTGTTTTTTTGTTGTTCTGCCATACAATGAAATATTGATATTTATACGTTTGCCAGAGCAGGAAATAAATAGTAGTTCCATTTTATTTTTTAGAAAACAATCTCACAGTCATATTTAAGACATGTAAGACAGAGGGGCGATTAATACGTTGGGTTGGAACCTATTAAAGATAATAGCCTTTAATGCATATTTGTTTTGTCTGATGTGCACATGACCTGATTTTGAAGTATAATGGGATTATCTGCTGTTTATAGTGATTTTTTTCTTCTCTCGCTTCGGATGATAATAGTCTTCAAAAAAATATCCTGAATATTTGAGAATTATAGAAACACCTTTAACACAGAGTGCATTTACTCTAAATAGATATAAAATGGTATACGTGTTTGGTCAGAGAAAATGATCGATGACAGATATGACGACCATATATTTGGTCATGCCATTAGAACACTCATGAAGCCTGAGATTGAGATGGGCTGAAAAACACCATTTCATGAGAACATATGTGTATTTCTTTTTTGATTGTGCAGGAGCTCTAGAAAAACCTTCACTGTTCGTAGAAAAAGGCAGAATTTTATTTCCGCCTACTTTAAATTCCAGAAACCTGTTCACATGAAACCCCCGTGAATAACGTTATATTAAGATGTTTTTTATAAAATCAATTCCCAGTATGTAACTATGAAAAGTTATTGGATTTGTATATAATACCTTGTAGCGAAGTAGTAAAGCACTATGCTTTATGATGGCAAAATCCAGAATTTAGAAGACGTAGAAGTATGGAGTTCATTCAGCTTGTGCTCACCGCCACGTTGATGATTTAGCACCAAGTTCTCTGTGACTATACGGAGAGAATATCACATTTGTTTCCCCCCGTGTGACAAGGCCGCACTTTCTTTTATTGGATGGCGCCATGAGTTATCAGCACTGCCCTTTCAAGAATTGTGTGCGTTAAACAGACAATTCGAGCCAAGAACCACACAACTTCTCCCGAGAGGCTTTTAAAAGTCTCTCTAGTTTCCCTGATGGCAGTTTAGAGGAGTGAACACAGCACTTTGAGGTATGGACCTCTATTTTTGCCATGGCTGGCAGAGACAACAGCAGATGGTGGAGAATGAGAAGAAAAAAAAACAAACAAAAAAAAACGCCAAAAGAAGAAGTTTGAGGGTTCCTTACTAAAAAGCAGGCGGGCTAAAATTAGCCAATGAGAAACAGGTGCACTCATGCAGCCGAGTACAGAGCAGTCTCCCTGTGTGATTATTGTTCTCTCTCTTCCTGCTGTTGCTTTTTTTCTCTCTTTTTTCTTGAGTTTACAACGCTTAAGCTTTGCAACACACACACGCAGGTGTCCTGACACGGAGATTAAAAACACGTATGGGTGAAGGATGTGTATGTGTATTTTCGCTGGGCTCAGGCCCGAATATTTATAACCTGATGCATGTCCTCCCCACCGCACAGACACACACAGACACACACAGACACACACAGACACACACACACACAGTGCTTTGAACCTCTGGTGCTGATGCCTCTGCCAGTAAAAATGTGACTTTAGATGCTTGGTTAGGGGGAAAAAAAACAAAACGGGTGCTTACAGCTAAATAGGAAGCCGGGGGATCATTTTGGAGTTAACAAAGACAGTTCAAAGTTATGCTTTGTGCTGAAGTTCCTTGTGTGTGTATGTGTGTGTGTGCGAGTGTGTGTGTGTGTGTGAGGACACTTTACTTTGCAGCTCATTCACAAGGTCACATGTTGTAAGGGGTTGTATTACTAGAGCAGCTTTAGTCACTGTCTGAAAGATGTGAGGTGTGAGGAAAACGTCAGTCAAAAAACTATTGTAAGCTCAATTCCTGTGTGTGTGTGTTTTGTAGAAACAGAGGGCTGATGTGGTTTTAATGCAGTTTTCACAGCTTCTAATGAAACCACCCAAAAGCCCACGTAAGAGAAAAGCGGACAACATTCGTCTCAACCTGTACCCTCCAAGCTGATATTAACTTCAGCCTTATGCAACGAAATCTACAGTGTCTCACAGAAGTGAAGAGAAGAGAGTAGATAAAAGAGGCAGAGAAGGGGAAGTGATGAGTAGGTGAACGTTTTAACCAAAGAAGAGATATAAAGTGAATAAATGAAAAACACAGTGAGAGTCAAACTGAAATGCATGCCAAGAACCCTTTGTGCAAAAAGAATAAATCTTATTTACATTTGCTTTAAGTTCAAATCGATTTGCATTGTGCAACATCATGCATACACAATTCAAGTGACAGCCGCACACTAATCTGCCCACAATAATCTTTGTCAGATTATGTGCACAAACTCTTTGAGGTGTAGCTCTCAAAAAACACGATCAGCCACAATTTGAACTATTGAATAAGGGGCTACATGATGTAATTGCAGGAATTCATTATTAGTAATTATTAGTATTCATTATTAATATTAATTACCAATATTTCTTATTAATATTAATTATTAATATGTATTATTATTATTATTATTATTATTATTATTATTATTATTATTATTATTATTATTATTATTATTATTATTATTATTATTATTTTTATTATTATACAAATATAATTTCACACTAGTTCTCAAACACTGGTCACCTTCTCTGACGTGGTGGAGTCAGGTGGGAGGTGAGACTGACTCAGAAAGGGGGGCTTTGAATTTAAAAAGGTGTGAGACACTGTGGCACAACTGAGTAATGCAATCATAAAAATAAGAATTCTTTAATCAATCATTTTTAGGCCTGTGTACAATTTAATATCTGCTACTGTTTAGTGTGCAGACTTACAATATACTATCTCGGTCACTTTAAAGTTGTCTTTTCATATTTACACCTGACAAAGTCAACACCACTTTGTTTAACCTGGTCTTTTGTGGCTGTAATAAATACTGAGATTGTTATGCTATATTTTATGATGATATTGGTCTATTATTATGACACAGGGACTTTCATTTAGTGATTAAGAGATTCTCCAGATGAAGATCGTTGTCTGCCACCAACAGGTGCTGAAGCTGAACAGAACAGAAACACCCCGATCAGAGAATTTTCCATTTCAAAAAAAGCTTCCTGTTCATGCAAATGTCTGGCATAAGTATTTGTGTAATTATTTACAGCACACAAACACACACACACACACAAACAACTTTGCCAACAAATGATGGAATTACACAGTGGTGATCAGTAAATGCAAACTAACCCACAGTATGACAAATTAACATATGAGTCAGATGTTACCATAACGCAAGACTGAAAACCTTCCTCCTCTGCTCTTGATTTCAGGTCTTTACTGGTTTCTTACGAATATATTTCATCTACCATGGAGCCCCTGTCATTGCCTCTTCACGGAGGCCGAGACAGACGCGGTTTACACCTGGAAAATGAGCTGAGAGGTCACAGGCGCAGGAGGGAGTTCATACCTGAGGAGAAAAAGGACGCCCTGTACTGGGAGAAGCGTCAGAAGAACAACGCGGCAGCCAAGCGCTCACGGGAGAAGAGGCGGATCAACGACTACGTGCTGGAGAGTCACCTCACGGCCCTGAAAGAAGAGAATGCCAGACTTAGTGTTGAGTTAATGGCCATCAAGCTCCACTTTGGCCTGGTGCCCACCCCGGCCCCCCCAGAGCCGCGTCAGCAGCACCACGTCCACAGCAGCAGCGCCTCCCACCACCCGCCCCTGATCAGGGACCACTGGGGCAGCGGAGACCGCCCGCTGTCCCACCCTCACATCTTCATCCCGGCATACGCCGTACACACCATGAGAGGTTACTCGTACTTGAACACGTGCGGCGGCGCCGGCCCAGGCCTCCTTTTCCACCCAAACCTCCATCCACCTCCCCCTCTGCTGAAGCCCATTCCCACACAGGCCACCTCCGATGAGGAGGCGGAGGAGGAGGTCCCGGGGATGCTGTCCTCATCCTGGCCTCAAAAATACCCAGCAAGGGACTTGTGAACGCCTCCCCACCGAGACAACGCCTGTAGGACGGTATCGTGTGTTTATATCTATCTATATCTATGTTGTTAGAGTCATGAAGGGACACAGTCACTTACAGAGCTTTTATTATTTTTGCATATCGATAAAAAGAGCATTTAGAGAAGCACGGCACAAAAACACCCCCCCCCCCCTTAACACGGCACAAAAACCCCCCCCCCCCCCTTAAATCGAGGCCATTAAACCTCTACTTCCGTAGAACTCATCATCATTTACACTGCAGACACATGAAGAACATATTACAAAAATGTGTGTTAACAGCTCCTGTCTCTCTGCTTACGAGTGTTGCTTTAGAAAAATGCCAATTATTCTGCCACTTTTTTTTTTCTCTTCTTTTTTTTTTGAAATGTGTAGATCTAAGGTTTGTTTTTTGTGTCGTTAGCTATGAACTATTCTCGGTGGTGATGAACATCGGTTTAAAAAAAAACCAAACAGCTGTAATGTGTTCTGACATTTATTACTGTGTGACTTTATTTGTGGCAAAGATGAGTTCTCTGGTGTGAGTCAATTGTCCGTGCTGTTAAGGTTGAAGAAAATAATCCAAACACGGGACTTAAAAGGGAAAACAAAATTGAAATGATTAAAAAATAACAAAAAAATCCAAGACTGAATCACATCACGGGGACCAAAACCCAGGAGAAATACAACAGACTGTGAGAACACACAGACTTTATACTCAGGACGAGGGAGGCCAACGGGATACAGGTGTCGCCAAATGACACAGGTGAAACTAACGAGGGCTGGGCAGCCAATCACGCTGGATCAAACTAATCCATGGCAGGAAATAAAGCCAAAGAAGCGGGTAAAAAAAACACACTTAACTTAACTTAACTTAACTTAATTCACCTCCCGGCTTCAGGCTTCATCTTACAGGATCAAATTGTCTTATTAGAGGTGAAGGGGGTTGTAAATAATTAACAGCCGCTTTAATGAAAAAGGAGAGAATAAAAATAAATAAATAAAAAACTCCAACTGCCTGTTGTAATTTATTGTATAATTAGAATCTGTTTCCTGTGACTGTAATATTTGTTGTTTGCAGCTTCAAAATGGATTTGCACGCTGAAAAGACTGGATGGCTTTGTTCAACACATGCTGAACCACTACAATCCCATTTCGACCGTTACGTTTTAACACCATAGTTGCACCAAGTGTGTGATTACCACACAGCAATGCGCTCACCAGCTTCGTTCAAGCAGAAGCTGATTGTCAATGTGCCATTTCAGGGACAGATTCTCCACTCTCAGAGGAAGTTTCAGATCTACTAGCAAGGAGCAGACACCACAGCTTGAGCCACATTTCTTATTAGCTTTGAAAACCACAACTGGTTTCACACAATCTCTTCAAACATACAAGCTCCACTCCATTTGGTGATTGGCATGCCATGTCAGGAAGGTTGCCCTGAGGATATTTGCAAACACTTTTATCAGGGCGCAGAGAGAAAATAAACTCACTAAAGTCATGCCGCGCGCGTTGAACTTTGAATACCCTGTTGCATTTGTTGAACAAAAACAATACGGTTTAAGGAGTCAGTGCACTTTATAGCCGACAGGGGGCAGCACAGGCGCGGTGTTAAAAGTGAACCCTCAACGGGGTCAGCACACAAAGAAAAGTCAAAAGTACAAGCTTCTGTATGTCGATTCAAAAGTAGGCCGTGCCAATATTGACTTCGTTTGAATGAAATGCAGCACTTAAATTTGGAGCGCCTATGAGGCACCTCACCTTAGACATGGCCTCGAGACTATACAGCTGTTGACTGTCAAATAAACGTACATCAGGGATATGGGGGAATCTAAGGTGAAATGAAACAGCTGTGCCAATCCTTTTTTCACCCATATGTTAGAAAGACAAGACATTTAAACCTTAAGTTCATTACACTTTACAACAAACTAGTCAGGGTTGCAGAATGTTGTTTTGAACATTTTTACTCATTAAGAGTAATCGCAGGAAGAGAGAGAGAGAGAGAGAGAGAGAGAGAGACAGACAGAGAGAGAGAGAAAACACACAGTGCCCTGCTAACTCATTTAGATGCATTAAATATTCAAACCCTCACTGATGAATGTTTTCATTAAATTGTGAAATGTTTTATGTCTCCTGTCAGGGTTGAAGCGAGGGCATGGTGAGCCTGTGTGTGGCATTTAAGTGAACACAAACGAACTCCAAGTGAACAGAAAAAAACTTGGGACCCAAAACCTCAATATTCAGAATCATATAGTTGCATGGAACAATTTTAAGCTGGAAAAATAAAAATGGGTATCATGTAGATGGCCTCTCAGGATAATGCTTAAAATAAGGCATGAATGATTCGCCTGTGAGTTAATCAGAAGTCTTCTAATCAGATCAGAAAGAGAGAGGAGGATGCGTACCTGCGAGGAGACAAAATAAGCATTGCAAAAGGTCACAGGGACGAGGTCACCTTGGTAGACCTCGGGTGAACTTTTCTGACGGCCACCACTAGGATCGAAAAACCAGGCGGCTATAAAAAATGTAATAAAAATGGGACAGGACATCGTCACAGCAGATAATACAGCATGCTTTATAAACAGTGTGCTTCATTTTTTATAAAACAATACAATACAAAACAGTCTAGCACAATTTCCAGACACAATGGCTCCAATAATTACAGGGTGAATTCTTTAAAGGAAAACGAAAAACACACATCTGAGAGAGAGAGAGAGGAAGCATTTTCACTGTTCATTATTATCATTTTGTGTGTAAAATAAGTTGACACTTTTATCACTCCTGGATCCAGTTCGGCCCCTCTTATCAATTTTATAATTGGAACAATAATGATGAATCTAAGAATGTAGTGCCATTTACCGGCAGCAGAGGGCAGCATAGTAACAGGGGTTAAAGTGGAACCTAAACAGGAAGATTTCATCTCAACTTCATGTATTGGTTCTTAATGAAATAACCACATATTATAAGATATGCCTCAATATGTTTTTTATGTTTTTTAGTGGTGTGTTTAGAATGTGTTCCCACTTTCTGCAAATAATATCTGAGGTTATAAGGAAAACATGGAAGAGGATATTTTGTTTTGGGAACTAACCGCATATTTATACTTTTGAAAAATGTATTATTATTATTATTATTATTATTATTATTATTATTATTATTATTATTATTATTATATAGTCACCGTCTAACAATAAACAGCTATGCTTAGTTTATGAGGGAAACAACATCTTTATGCTAAAATATTGCGACAATTTCTCCAGCCTAAATGAAATAATGACTTGGTCTTTAGTTCCGAATCAATTTGAACTTTTACCAAATGTTACACAGCTGTTCTCTGTGATATATTGTTATGAGCCTACATCCAGCCCTTTGTTGTGACAGTGTCAGTGTCCCACTAAAATACCTCCACTCCCCCTTCCTCTCTGGCTCAGTTTCATCGTGACCTTTGTTCCAGTCTGCAAGGTCCATATCGCATTAGCATTTTTCTCTACGAGTCTAAAAACAGATCGAGGTCCCGATGAGAACCCATTTAACTCCTTCACCTGCTGGTCAGCCTCCCGCTCTCACTTCTACAGCCAGGAACAGGCGGGCCACCGGAAACCTGACAGGATTTTTAAATAACGCCCTTTAAGGATTTAGTGTGAAAACATCTCTGGGGACAAGTCCCCGTCTGAGGATGTGATGTGACCAGATTTGTAAAAGTCCTGTTTATATGACACGAAAAGGAGACGTTAAGAGTACAATCACAGTAGAACAGGAACATCTGATCAGTCAACGCTACTATAAACAACACAATGATGTCAATGATTACAAAATATATATGTACATCTTATAGTACAGTGTGATCTATTCAACTGTAGCAAATGTGTAAAATTACAAATAATATACATTATTCAAAGTCTATCGCACGTATTCATCTTTAAAACCGAATCTTCAGATCGAGAGTTTTTTTTTTTTTTTCTAAAGCGGCTGTTTTAAATAGACAGCAGTGGAAAGCTGAACATGGGTGAGTCCCACTTCCACATCCACTGAAAAGCAAAACTGGCGCTCCAGGGTCAGATTGGCAGTGTTGCACAGCGTCGACTCTGATGAATGGTCTGCACAAACCCACCATCAGGGAAAAAACCCAGCTGTATTTATTATTGCGCTCTTAAGTCCAGACTGTGTACGAGTCTAAAATATGCAGAATACAGCTCCAACTACTCAAATACACATTGGCGAGAACTTGGCAATCTTTGAGCACCTCCCCGCTGTGATATTAGGTATGCATGAGTTTGGAGATGGAGACAGAGAGGGTGAAGTCCTCCGAAGATGAAGAGCACAGAGATCCTTGTAGGGGTGGGGGTGTAGAGGTTAAAGAGTGGTGGGACTCTGAGAGTTGACTCTAACAGTCTGTTTTGAGATTTTGAGACATCTTTAAATATATATTCCACATCTCCTCTGCACAGTAACACGAGCACAAACTAAAGAGCAGTAGAAATGCGGTATTATTATCAAATCCATACAGATTTCCTTTTTTTTTTTTTTTTCTCTCTCCAAACAATGAGTCATTTTTTTTTTTTTTATAACAAAAACGTGACTCAATAAAATGTCCTACAAATAACCGATTCCAAGGTTTTGCGAGCACAGACGCACCATTCCAGAGTCGTTAATGTCCCCGTAAGTCCGGGCGCGGCCACTGCTCGTAAACAGCACGGGGGAAAGAATACTAATGAGAAAAAAAAAAACGCCCAAAAAAAAGCAGACCCATATAGTCAAATCATTTTCATATTGAACTTGCGCGCCCCGCCCTGTGTTCCTCCGCTGGCGGCCGGCCCTTCCACTTTCCTGAAGGAGTACTCCACGGAGAAATTGTTCTTGTGCTGCCCTTTCCCTCGACTCCACACAAACAGCAGGATGAAGCAGAAGAGGACCACGCCCAGGAACATGATGCAGCCCATGGCGGTGGAGATGAGGATGGTCTTGAGGTCCAGGGTGAACTTCAGGAACACCCTGGTGTCGTTCAGATTGGTGTCGTTGAGGTCCCCGGCGTAGTAGGTGCGGTTGGCCATGAGCGCCGCGTCCAGCGGGAGCCCGCTGACCGTGAGCGTGGCGAAGTAGGTGTCGTTTCCTCCGGCGTTGCTGGCTATGCAGATGTAGGTCCCGCTGTCTGTCACCTGGGCGTACCGTATCTCCAACGTGCCCTCCGGTAACACGGTGAGGCGGCCGCTGCTCCTGGTGGTGATGCGGCGCCGCTGAGGAGAGATCCAGAATATGGCGGGCGCCGGCTCGCCTTCGGCCCTGCAGATGAACGACACCACCTGCCCCTCGTGGGCGGAGACCTGCTGCAGCTTCCTGTTGCGTATTTTGGGCTTCTGGCAGGTGAAGTGGTCGAAGAGCGCCGAGTCGGAGAAGGCGTTGAGAGCGCGTCCCTGCACCTCCACGGGCAGCGTGCACACCGGCGGCGCACCGTCAAAATTGAGCGTCTTCCTGCGCTGGAGGATCCAGAGCAGGCGGCAGTCGCAGGCCAGAGGGTTTCCTTCCAATCGCAACGTCTCCAGAGTGTTGACGGACTGGAAAGCTCCTTCCTCCAGGGTCACCAGGCCGTTGGAGGAGAGGTTGAGGAGGCGAATTTGCCTCAGACCACCCAGCGCGTACGGCTGCACCAGCACCAGGTTGGTGTTGACCATGTGCAGCTCCTTCAGCC
Source organism: Colistium nudipinnis (assembly GCA_016785305.1). Lineage (NCBI taxonomy): Eukaryota > Metazoa > Chordata > Actinopteri > Pleuronectiformes > Rhombosoleidae > Colistium > Colistium nudipinnis. Next base: position 174,245 of record JAFBJU010000473.1, read on the forward strand.
GGACAAGGTCGCGCAGCGCCCAGGACTCCAGCACCGAGATGGGGTTGTGGGAGAGGTTGAGGCTGGTGAGGTGGGCCAGGGTGCGCAGGGCGGAGGTGGGCACGGAGGTGATGTTGGTGTTGGTGATGGACAGCCACGACAGGTTCAGACCCTGCAGGCTGTGAGGGGAGATGTGCTCCAGGAAGGGCCAGTGGTCGATCTCCAGCCCCCGCAGGTTCCCCAGCTTCCGGAAATTCTGGTCCTCCAAGGCGGAGATGCTGAGGTGGCGGAGTCGCAGCGTCGCCAGGTTGTGGAGGTACGACAAAGACTGGCCGGACACGGAGGTCAGGTTGCACCTCTCGATGGTCAGCTCCCTCAGCCCCACCAGGCCCAGGAAGGCCTTGTTGGAGATGTACACCAGATCGTTGTCTCCCACCTCCAGGTTCTTCAGACTTTTCAGGTCCTGGAAAGTGAAGTCCAAAAGAATCACAATCTTGTTCCCGCTGAGGTCCAGAGACGTGAGGTTGGACAGGCGTGAGAAGGCCCCCATCGGGACCAGTTTCAACTGGTTGCTCCTCAGCGAGAGGGACTGCAGGTTCTGCAGAGTGGAAAACGCGTTGGGTTCCAGAACGCTGATCATGTTCTCGCTCAGGTCCAGCTTCTCCAGACGCGGATACGGAACGAGGTCACCGTGCTCCACCCAGCGGAGCTTATTCCCACTCAGGTCCAGGATCCTGGTGTCCGGGGGGACGCCCTCTGGCAGCGCCGACAGGCGTTTACCAAAACAGGACACCGTCTTGATCTTTGCCATGCACTCACAGCGCTGGGGGCACGATTGGCCGAGGGTCGGCGACACCATGATCATCAGCAGCAAGAACAGGAAGGGGAGGAGCCAGCCCTCGTCCTGGGCCTGGATCGCACCCATGGTGGCCTTCCTCTCCTCAGCTTCCTTCTGCGGCTGTCTGGGGTTGGATCACTGGGCCGGACACCTGAGGAGTGGAAGGACGAGGAGGAAGAGACAGAGAGACAAATGAATTAAACTCAATTCCCCTGCAAAAGCAAAGATCAAACACTCACAAATGTGCGGAATTACAATTACAAACTCTTATTGACCCGTCACAGCAGCGAAATGAAAAACAGAGCCGCACCACGATCCTCAGAGGATTGCATCTGTATTCAGCTCACACTGTTTCTTTACCCCAGTGAGTAGATTTTAAATCACATGACACCCTTTCATAGAACATACGCACATTGCTCCTCTCCCTAGAGTTTTTCAACATACATAAATATATAACGCAGGTTAGAACATTGGGAGGTCCCGGAGTAGGTTGTTCTGCTAAAATGGCGTCAAAGTGTTGAAAACAAAAAAAACAAAAATCCTGTGGGAGTCATAAAACATGCGGCATTCTGGGCATTTGGGTTCAGAACTAACCATGTAAAAGGGTTTTAATTTCCCACCTGCTGCTGTTTCGGATGACTAAATATCTCCCTTTCCTGTCCCTAACCTCTACACATGTTCTCATTTGCAATTCTGACTGGCTCAGACATGAATATTGAATATTATCCAACCTGCCACTGAATATCATTCACTGCGTGAAAATGCCAGCAGAGCTGTCCGCGAGGTCGACGGGCTTAAATGAGCAGAGCACCGTTTAAAAGAGAAAATCACTTAAACCAGCAAAACCTAAAAAAAATAAAATAAATAAATCTGACTTCTGAGAACCCATAGTGTCAAGAAAAGACTCTGTAGAAGATTGTGGTGGATTATGTTAACATCTCGCATGTGATATATATAGATGAGTGTGTCCTAATGCATCACAGTGCACAGTCACTCAGTCAGAAGCACCTGAGGACAGAGATAAGACTGGAGTTCAGCAAGAGACTGATCTGGAGCTATGATCAAACTTATGCTTCAATATGACTGAAAATCCAAATGAATCCGTTACACATATTTACATGCTTCAGTGGAGAAATACAGATCAGCTCACCAAAATAATCATCTCAACCCCTCTTTTTTGCCCCCCCCCACTCCTCCTCACTGTTCCACCAGCTGGATTTAAATGGATTTAAACCCGGGAATTATGGTTATCTTTGGATTTTGTCACAGGCCTGCAGCAAACGTTTTACTCAGCGTTTATTTTTCTTTCTTGTCTAGCTTCCTCTACATTATATTATTTGCTGATGCAGCAGAGAGACTGCGCCGAGTGAGGTCAGCTTGTTTTTCTCACCAGCGGCGTGAGGTGGAGGGACTATTTGTACTTTTCCAAATCATGGACACTATTCAATTAGCATAATTCACTTTTCAGCTTTTTCTTTTACAGTTGCCAGCAGGCTCATATCTGACTATATAATTAGAAAATCTAAAATAAATAGAGGATTTAATAACGCGAACCAGCAGTTGGTCTTGAACAGAAACAACGGTGACCACAAACTTCCTCCTTCAAAACCCCAAACACTGGCCCCTCCCCTCTAAAAAAAAAAAAAAAAAAAAAAAAAAAACCTCTCCTATTTCATTCGCATGTCAGTTTGCAAACCCATATCTGGAAGCAGTCACTTTTCAATAAGCCCAGAGGCCTCGGGCCACAGGTCAACAGCAGGTGGATGGAGCAGTGCTCATCACCCCTGCTGTCCCCCCGGCTTTGGTTACCTGCAATGACCTTCAGTGTCAGGTCTCGTCTGTTGACACACTTCCCTGCCGACCTTCAAGCTGATGCAGGTGACAGAGTGTAAAACGGAGACACTGCCGAGACCAAGGAGCTGATTTTACACTTTTACCATCTCTAAATTAAAAAATAAATAAAAAATAAATAAAAAAATCTAAAAAGAAATCTAAAAAGAATAAAAAAAAGAAAAAAAGGCCTTAAAATGTATGTAAATAGTGGAGAAAAAAACACACAAAATAATGGCCATATTGTTGCTTGACAAGATTCAGTTATGGTAAAAATAAAAGTGAAGTATAAAGTCAGAGGAAGTTACACTGAGCAGAATCAATATGCTGGTCTGATATGAACTGCAACGCTCAGATTGGCTTCGGGCGTAGGTGTCTAATGTTGTCACGGTAACGCCCGCACCATCTTTCTTTACCCATCAGCCTCAAAACTCTCTGTTGCCTGGGCTCATGCCTTCCTGAAAACATACCTGTCCACCAGATGTCCTCGGGGATGTCCCCAGCTGAACCTCTCTGCCGCTTTGGTCAACTTTTGCACATTTTCGGTGAATAGCTACGACAACATTTTAATGCATGACACAAATGGCTGTCGTAGCCACAGTTTTCTCTCCTGTCTGTCTGCGTTTCTGTCTGCGCTGTGTTCTTGTCGCCTGTTCGCTGTGAGATGGGACAGATGGTCGTTGTCTGTCACTGTCAAAGCGATGAATAATATATGGAATAAAAAAAAATGCGCACAGATGAATCAGCATCAGATAAGAGGTCAGTCTTAGTCTCCTACTATTTTGGTTGCCAGGCAACATTTAAAAATCGAGTTCTTTCTATTAAATAAAACTCTACTGCCTGAGGTGATGTTCTATTCTGAGATGGATCAATATATCTACACAAGGGGGAAGAACTGGATGGAAACATCTATTTTCTGTTTCTGTTACAAGTGTTGAGAGTTTTACATGTTTGTCATCGGACAAGACAAAAAAAAAAAGACAAAAATTGTGGAATGAAAGGAGGTCATAAGGATTAAAGGGACATCTTTTTTTTTTAGGTTCCCTTTGAGTGAGTTTTTTACCCTTTTTCAAAAGCCCAGTTGTAAGGGTTCAGTGTGACAGGATGCCTGCATGCACAATACGGGAACCCTGAAACTGAAGGAGCTAAATGGAACTCAGCCAATGCAGTTTTTTTTTGTTTTGTTGTTGCTCTGTGAAAGTAATAATTAAATGCAGATATCATCACAGGAGAAGTGGCTGAGTGAAAGTGTGATCCATTAGCTGCGAGACAAATGCAAAGTCAACTCAGCCTGCTTATGCAATCGCACAAATGCCATCATTATCATACACACTCAGCCTGTGTGTGTGTGTGTGTGTAGGTTTGTGTGCCCTCTGAGACACAACGTCTGAGTCATCCTGTCCTGCCCTTCAATGTGAGGCTCAGAACCGCAGCTTACACTTGGATTGTGATGTCAAACAAACTGTTGTGGCATTCTGATATATAACAAAGGGGATGTTTCCGGCCTAATGAAAGCCACGGTGCAGGGTTTCATTTACATACTTTCACTTTTTTTTTTTTTTTAACAAAAAGATGAATACAACAAGATTATCTATGGTTTCCATACAACATTTAAGAGCACTGAAGACATGCGGAACATTTAATAAAAAAAATGACTGAAGAACTCCAACAGCTCTTTTCCCAGCACCTGCCGGTTTGAGGGCAGTGGAACGCTGACATTTCTATGGCATGGGCTGTAGGAAGGCAAAAACGACCGGGAATATCAGACGATTAAAATTTCATTAAAGAGACTTTAGCAGAAGAGCTGTTGTTGATGCCTTCACGGTCATGATCTTACACAAAGTAAGTGGCAGTTAAACAGCGTCTGTCAGTCAACATGCTTTGACATAGTTTAGTTTTTTAAGTAATTAAATTAAAGCGGTGAATTCAATGTTTTAAAAAAAATAACAGTTAAAGTGTTAAGCATCCAACCATAGCAATCATCCATCTCTACAGCTCCAACCAGCTCACAGTCTGTAGAATACAAATGGCGGAGTGACTGCCCCGGAACTGGGGTGCTCTTTGCAACCGCAACTCACTTACCATGCAAACACTGAAGACACCCAGAGAGAGAGAGAGAGAGAGAGAGGGAGGGAGAGTGTGGCTTAAAAAAAAAAAAAAAAAAAAAGACGAGTGCAGATCAGATGGTGACAGATTTCATGCACCGTGAAACTGAAGGTGCAGCGGGCTCTGCCACCTCTCACCACGTCTTCCTGCACAAACCGTGGCAGTTTTTTTTTTTTTCTAAGACCGGGTTTGAAGAGAAGCGACCCGGGCTTGAATGACAGCAAAATGAATCTAATGGGCCACATGCAAACGCCGTCCTTCCTCGGTCATGATGGCTATGGACAATAATCATAGATGGGAACGGTCGCGCGTGTTTCAACCAGAGGACATTAGGACGGGATCAGACGGAGGGCGCTGCTGAATCTCACACATTAAACACGCACACAAACCATTAATGTACCCACACACGTGTGTGTGTGTCTGTGTGTGTGTCAGTGGACACAATGAGCACACAACTTCATCACTCCCTCTGCGGTTCTCTAGCCCTCATGCGTCTCTCCTAAATACATTGTGTAAATCCTTTTGTTGTTGTTTTTTGTGTGTGAGTGCAAATTCATTACTTAAAATGCATGGGCAGTTTCACTATCTTAGACATTGACTGGAAGTAAAAGTGACAATTGCGATCCACAGATTTGCACTAATGATGCTCTGGAGAGTATTTGCAGGGAGACTTGTGTTGAATGTGGGACAGTGGAGGTCCATAACGCACAGGAGAAAAAAGATATATCAACCTAGAATAGTTGTGCAATTGTGGCAATATTTAAAACACATAAATATCACCAGATTTAGGTTTTAATATCCCAGAGAGAGACGCCACCCTAAATGTACTATAGTTCACTGACACCTCAGTCCCTGTGCAGCTCTAAGCATCCAAGTGCTTCCAAAAGGTAAAGCTCATATGCGGTACGCCCATCTATTCATATATACAGGTAGAAGTGTGATATCTTTAGTGCGCTGGGCTGTCAGACCCATAATCTGACTGCAGGTGCAGGACACAGCTGACAAACGAGCAGCGGCAGAGTGTGTAGGTGTAGCCGAGTGCTGCAGAGAGGCTCACAGGCCACCAAAGCTCCTGAAATGGCTGCGCTCGCAACCATTTCCGAGCCCACTCATCATGCTTTACATAAGCGCAACTCTGCGTGTGTGTGTGTGTGGGGGGGGGGGGGGGGGGGGGGGGTGTGAGTGTGTAGTGGGGGGGGGGGGGCTGTGTGTGTGAGTGTGTAGTGTGTGTTCAGAGGTCCCCGGTGAGAAAACACATTACTCATTTTCCCAGAGAGAAACGACTGTCAGCGTCCATCAGTGTGTGAAAGGAAACCCTGAAGCCCGCCGGCAGTGCACGCCCCCCAGGGAACACACACACACGCACAAACACACACACACACACAGATATACACACAGGCCATTACCCACATTCACATGATGAGATAGAGCAAGAGCAGGGGGGGGGGGGGGAAAGGCACCTGTTCCCTTTTATGACCATGTAACTCCCACCTTGTGGTGCAGTGATGGATGGCGATTGGAGGCGGGGCCACGCCAGCCACCACAGGCAAGGACGCCCCAGTCACTGAGGGGAGAGAGAGTGCGGGAGGGTGCTGGCGGCAGCATGCACCATCGCCGCTACTGTACATTTATGTGCGTTTACGTGTGTAAAGGTTGGACCACGCAGGGATCCATGCGTGACAGGTGACGTATGATGAAGATGGATGACATGCGTCCTCCTGTTTTATGCAGCCTTGTCCTCGGGCCGCCGGCAGAGTGATTGTGCCGCAGTTGAATTATCATATATGTCGAAAAAATGTATAATGCATCCATAACCACGCCATCTTGTTGTAATTTACTTTTATGGCCCCAAGACACATTAAACCACATATTTTCAAGTTAAAATGGGAATCAATTCCCTCATTATATTCAATATGTGAAATTAGGGTGAGGGTTTCGGTGAAGGGGAGCTGCAAGAGAGATGGGAGTTGGTATGTGAGGGGGTTTTCAGGGACCCCGAACAGGCTGGTCTTGGTCCCGCGTCGCTCGGACATTGGGAAACGGGTGAACGTTTGAAAAGCCACCAAGTATCTTCCAGGTTCGCCCATTCCCCCGATGTCCGAGCCACACGGGCCTTCACAAAACCCTAACCTTAACCTAATTTCACATTTCCTACCCTCAAATGGGTTCGGGTCCCCAATTTAGTGTTATAATGGTGAAATGATATCAGCTTACCTTGAAACGGGTCACGGCGGACCGGAACACAACATAAGGGTTAAGAATGTGTCTGGCCATGTACCTTGAATCTTTAATAGGAGAGAACTTATTCAGGGCTTATGGATCTAAAGCCTTGTATGAAAAAGGCAGCTAAATAATTGATGATGTCATGCTACATGGTCACGACCCATTGACATGGAGACTTTGACATTATGCTTATACATGAAACGACTATGCCCAAACCAGCAGATCTGTGACATCCTGCCTCCCTCAGATAATTTATTCGGGTAACTCTCCTTTGTCTTTTAGATATAATAAGGGCTGTAATGCATATTAATTATCCATACAGCCTATCCCTACAGGGTCAGGCTGGACTGTGGGAGAGAGCATGCACACGCCGCACACAGAGAGGTCCTGTTTGCACCAAACTGTATCATTAAACCACCTTCCTTTAATATGTTCTTTTTAAATTAGAAACGCACATAATTACAAAGCGAGATCATTAAAACAGAAGGCATTTGAACTGCTGAATGTCTCATAGTTATCACCATATTCCAAAAATAACGTCTATTCTAATGAAGTCATTCATCACTTTCGCTAACGTGAATCTTTGAAGCACATTAGAGTCATAAAGAACGTATCTGTTTCCCTTATTCATATACTGTTTAATGCAGCCAGGGTGCCCCGTGGTCTAATTAGACCCTTTGGTCTTCAGCTGGACCCTGGAGCTGAATTATTGTTGTGTTTACCTTTTCATACGGCAGAAGGTTTCCCGATTTAGCAACACAACCGGGAAAAAGGGTTCCCACTATTTCGTTTCTCATTCATGGGAAACTGATTGATGTTAACCTCGATTCCTGAGTGTTAATCGACTATGGGGTAAATTTGTGTAAATGGGCAAATAAAAGGATGGAGGAAGTTGCACCTGATCAAATCATCTATTTGAGTGATTAATGCATACACTTAGACCATTTGAAATGAATACTTCAGAATACAATTATTTTACACCATTCAACATCTTCACCTCTTTCATGACCAGACCTGAGCTGCTTTTCTTTTTAACGCCGACCCGTGCTGAAGCGCGTTCACAGCGGAGGGTTAGAGCAAAATATGAGGGGTTCCTACACAAGCCTCTCCCACACGCACGCAGACCCCTCCCAGCACAGTCGCTTTGAGTTAACGCAAAGGGATGCGCGGCTCAAAAGAACATTAAGTCCGATGCCACTCCGAAGGGCCACGGGCCGTCACCGTAACGCAGGGTGACACGTCTTCCTCCCGGTCACGCTCGGTGACGCCAGCCGAGGCTCATTAACCCCTCAGCGGCGTCACCCACACACAACCTCGCGCGCTTTCACCAGCAGCCTTCTGCGACACCAGTTCATCACTGTGCTCCATCAACTTAGCCCGATTAAATGGGTGCCAGTGTTATTCGGCCTGGGTTTATTCCAAGGCATCACACTGAGCTCGCAATGGAAATACCTGATAGTAAAAAAAATAAATAAATAAATCGAAATAAAGCAAATTCATTATTTCCCACGGGGATTTCTCTATTGCGATGAAAAAAATAATCACTCTGAAAGTAATGTTCAGGGTTAAATCTTTCTGAACAAGTCCAGTCAATACAAATGGTACCAGACACCTGTCAGGAAACACTGCTCTAATGTGACGGGGTGTCTGGTGGCGTCAATCCTTCTCTGCAAGAGAGCAACTGTCCATATTTTTCCAAAAATCAACCAATGGAACAATTCTCCCAAATATCTGACACTTTTAAGAAACAGCAAGCGTCCAATTATAAAGCACCACTGGCAGCCGCGTCAAATTGGCACAAAGGTAGAAAAATGTGAAAAAAAAAGAAATAATTGCAATACCGAGGCATGTGGAAGTCTGCGTGCGGACACCGGTCAGTCACCAGCAGGCCACGATGCCACTGGCGGCCGTGGCCCTATTAAAGGGCACTCGTCCACCCGGAGTCCCGGTGATGGCTATGTGTCAATCACCCCTGTGGCCGCTCTCAGGCTCCTCACTGCACTACGGTGGGGATGAGGAGTGACAGAGCACCGGGAGAGGCAGGACGTTATTGGGGGGAATTAGGAGGACGGATGGCTTGTTTGTGCTCAGTGAGCAGATAGAAATGTTCATTTGGCCTTGTCCAAATCCTCTGCGGCAGATTTTTGAGCAAAAAAATGAAAATGAAAAATGAAATAAAGAAAAAAGAAAAATGGTGTGAATGTGTTGCTCGGGCTGTTTTTGGCCGAGTCCAATCCGAAGGTATTAGGTGTAATGTAATGACTTTACTTTGTGACTGTCACATGAGGTTAAAGGACATTTTCTTTTCTTTCCCGTCTTAATGAAAAAATGGACAGGGATTCTTGGATGCTGGTTGGAACCACAGATGCTTGGAGAACAATATCATTGTTGATTCACACGTTCTCTTTTAAGAACGCGCGCATTCAACCTTTTATATTTATTCCCGTCTCATTTTCCGTGCTCTGCAATTAAAAGCTCCGCCCATTTCCTCCCATCCCATCAGTATTTCTTTATAATACTCTCCTCCATCTCCATTATGCAGGTGAAATGCACGGCCGGGGCCAATTTAACGCAGAACACTTTGTGTTGTTTTCCCTCCTTTCTAATTAATTCCGACACAGCCGAGCCTAACAATCATACATTTGGACAAAGAGTGACAATTCATCATCTGGCCTCGGCGCTTATGGCAAAATAAACAAACACTGGGTAATTTCCGCACATTTATCTTTTATATCAAGAAAATCCAAGAAGCAGATGCTTCTCTTACCCATAGAGGTAATATGCTTAAAAAAAAAAGAAAGAAAAGTGATCTAACTGTTCATTTAAATTTTTCTCATAAATGCAAACTTACAGGTGTTTAGCTGCACTTTGCAGTTTCTGGCTGGATGGCACAGAGACGAAGGTCTGAAGAGGTGGAGGTGTGGTCAGCAGCCATCACTTCAGCCCAGACTCCACTTCCATGCCAACTGGCCCCACGCTCCATTGCTCTCACACTCGCTGCAACGTCCACACGGGCAGAGACGGGGCACATCAGGCCGGCATCGCACCGCACACACACTGGTAGTTGTTTGCACTTCACATCATCACACAAACGCACACACACACATTCATGTGTTCCAATTGAAACGTAAAAAAAAATTGCTGAATGCACAGAGATCCGTAAATAGACAGTCACACACTCACACACACAGTCTCACACACATACACACACACACACAATCCTCTGCAGAGGAGCGAGTGTGAGCTGTGTATTAAAAAGGTTAGTGTCTCGGGGGACACTGACCTTTAGAAAACGCTTTTTTGGTTTGCCAACAACTCGGGACGGAGAGCGACCGCAGCCCCGAATCACTGTGGGAAGACGCACGCTCTCATTCTGTTGCCTGACCCCCCCCCCCTCCTGACACTTTCCTTGTCCTTTGTGGAGGAATCAGCAGCCAGAAAAAAAATCTACTGGAGTCTGCTCTAATCCGTCTGGAAGCCCGCAGGCTCTCCGTGTCTTTCTCATTAGCTCCATTAAAAGGATCCCTGTCCTTTTTTTTTATTTTTTTTTTCTCTACTTCCCTTTCACTGCCTGCCTGCTCATCAACCCGGGCCAATTGCAACCAATTATCTGCAGTCAACGAGAATCTGAGCAGGCAGTGAGAGAGAGAGAGCGAGAGAGAGGGAGAGAGGGAGGGGGCGAGGGTGTCACAGTTTAGTCTTCCTATCAGAAAGGAAAGCCATAGCCATGTTCTCTATGCGTCTATAAGAAGCCATTCCACTCATGCAGGAGTCAAACACAGTGCCGGCAACTGGATCGCACTCTGTGTAACCATATACAACTCGCCGAGCATCCATAGAGATTCATTTCGGAGAAATTCACATGATTGGTGCAGGTTCGTGTTTCAGGCGCGCAATCTAATACCGCCCCGGCGGTCCCTTGAGAAAGGAGTCATGACGAGCGGGGGGCTGGGGGGGGGGGGGGTGCAAAGTGGGGGGGGGGGGGGGGGGGGTGCAAAGTAATCCTCGGGCCCGGTCGGCTGTACTCACATCTATTCATAATTCATCACTCGACAGCAGTGAGGTGGAGAGAAAGTTTAGTTTGGTCCGTCTAATAGACCCCCGGGAGGAGACACCGATGGAAACGGGCAGATCAGCCCCTTGCACCGCTCCGGGGTCCCAGGTGAGAACGCCACGTGTTCCCCGGCACAGGCGGAGCAGAAAGCTGAGCGTGCATATTTGTCCCATTTTCCCATTAGACCCTACTGCCGCCGGTCCACCGAGTTCAGGAGATGAGCCCAGGACGGAGCCACTGTCGGTCCAACGGGAACCGCAGGTTCTTATAAATGAGGCATTAGATTTCCTCCAAGTGCAGCCGGGTAAGATTTCCTCCACGTGAGCCATCAATCTGCCCCTACTCTCGCTTCAGAGTTCACCAAACTAATTGCCAGACACATGGAAATTCACTGAAACGTACAAAATGTAAAAATGCAGCAAATGTTCACGTGGCCAAAAAGAAAATCCTCTGTTGACTCCCCACCCCCTGATTTTGGTAGGGTGTTTTATATAAAAAAAAATAAATAAAAAAGGCTGCACCGCTAGCACTCTCAACCCCGGAGACTCAGCAGGTCAGAGGTCACGGCACCAATGTCCACAAAATATCACTGTGAAAGTGACAGGGAGAGAAAAAACGTGGTGCATAAGTGGGTTAATTCAAGGGGAAACTTGTGTTCACGTCCAGTGAAACTCTGAAACATACACAGCTTGTGTGGTGACAACACACACACACACACACACGCACACACTGCGGAGGTGACTTTGGTCGTCAGTGGCAAACTAAAAGTTTGGCGGCGGCCTGACAAAGGTGACGAAGAGGAGGAGGAGGGGAAAGAACAAAGGTTTGAGGACGAGGGTAATGAGACGGGCTGGGTTAAGGTTCCCGAGGAGATTTTTTTCAGACTGCTCATTTTCTCACCTTTGGATGAGAAGATTAATGACACCGTCATGTCTGTATGTTAATGTGAAGCCATAGCCAGCAGCTGAGTATAAAGACGGTGAAGGTGACTAATCTCTATGCATGACTCCTCTCTTTTACAGATTTACGTCATTTGCTCTGTGCATGGGTTGTGCAATTCAAAAAAAAATCTATTCTAGGTCACCGGGAAACTAAAGTTGAAGTTACTAATATAACAGAGAAATGAGGACCTGAGGACACACATAAGCCTATGTTAACTCTGGAGTTCCTGTTATAGCTCAGCAAAACATGTGCCTCGTCAGCTCCTGGAGGACCGGCCAATTAAATGTATTTTTCCATTTCGTGTTCTCAGACTGAAATAGAATAATGTTAAATAAGGCACTCAAACCCAAATGTGAAGCTGGCTTTTTTTTGTTGTTGCTTCGCCAGTTACATGATGCTGGATGGCATCCCTGACCTCTCCTTCACCCCTCTCATTTCATTCTCTGCCGAGAGCGACTCGCTGTGATTTCTACATTTTCCTTTTTGATGGTAAAATGAAGGAATTGTGTGGCTGGGCTGTTGTTTTTTGTTTTTTTTGTTGTTTTTTGTTTATGTCTCATTAAATCCCTCGCTGCATCAGAGAGAGGTTGTCAACATCCATCTCTCAGCTGCTCAAGATAAATATCTGTTTTTAATAAGTGTGGAAAATTCCAGCCGTGGAAAATTGACTTGCGAAAAACATATAAGCTGCTTTTAATATATTTCCACATTTCACGCCTCAGAAAAAATCCATTAAAAATGGCAGAATACGAGTAATCACCGCCGACTGTATATAATCATCACCTGCTGTGAAGGTGTGAGCTCAACAAGTTGATTGTAAACAACCTTTATCTCGCATCAACGTGAACTCCTGGTCAGATTTATTTTTAAAAAGCAGTTCATATCAAGGTTTATGATTTTAATCATAGCTCCTTGTCCCAATCCCAGAATGGACCCGCATTGTTTATTTTTGAAACACGAGCACACTCTCACGTCAAAATATTCTTTCTGATAAAATAGGGCAGATCTGACACGTAAATCTGGAGATTCTGCATCAATGTGGAAATATCCCCAAGTGTCCAAATGCTGCACCCGCTCATCTGCATGGGCACGTTTTGGTTCCTAAACCACGCTCGAGCGAATAATGTGAAAATAGCGAGGTCCCGGATTCTGGTTTTATAATTATTCGAGAGTCCTAATTACAGGAAGAATTCAGAGGCAATTAAAGAATCTCAAGCACAACAACAACAACAAAAAAGAACTGGCAGTGAATCTCTCACGGCACAGAGAGACTCAGAGAGCGTCTGACTGCACATCGCCTCGCCGCACTTAATTGTTGAATAATCTTCACACATCAATATCACTTTTGGCAAGCTCCATTTAAAAAAAAATAAATAAAAAAAAAAGCTGCAGAAAATTCCGAGGGAGATGATCACTCATTTGCCCAATCGCAAATTTATTAGTTCTCCTCGATTTTTTCCTCACTGTGTGTTGGATAAATAATGAGGCGATGCGCGTCTGCAACAGCCGTTTATAGCGTGGGGCTGAAGGAGAAGAAGTGGTGGATGCTGTAACTGTGCCATTTCTTCTGAGAGATTAGCTAATGCCACCATGAGCTCCTTCGTAGAAAAGAAAGCCAGGAGTCAAGCATTGGAGGGGAGGAGGAAGAGGAGGTGGAAAAGAGAAGCGGGAGTGAAGGTGCCGGCCGCGAGAAATAAAGAAACAAAGAAGGCAACACAATCAGAGCAAAAAAAAAACAGAAAAGGGATGGTTTAGCGAAGGTGACGAGGGATTATATGTCCTGGAAATGCATTTGTCAAAAAGGAGGAGCTTCAGAGAAACCGACGCCATCACAGAGTGGGTTTCTGATGCCCGACTGCTCGGGATAAGCTAATAAGGTGGCGCATGCACAGTGAAAAGCAATTGTTGCAAATACGCAGGCATAAATTTAACCAAAAAAAGAAGAGGCACACTCTCATCTGAGGCTCAGCAGGGAGCCGCGGCAGTTGTCACAGGTTGTCAGCTAGAGGAAGGATAAAAGAAGGTGGAGGAAGACTGAAGACGAAGACAGAGAGTCAGCTGCCCCCTCGCTCCAGGAAGAGGAGGAGATGGCGAGGTACCGAGGAGGAGGAAGAGAGGAGAGAAAGAGAAGCCAAATCCAGGGCCACAAGGACCCATCAGCAGGAAATTGACCCCCAAAGCAAACAGGGCATGTGGTCCGTGACGTCGGCGCAGGGGATGAGCAATCGGCGTCCTCGGAGGGGATCGCCGTGCCACGCCATCTCGCCAACCAAGTCTGCGGCAGATTATGACATCACGGCCTTTGGTGTGGCATGCGAAAGGGGGCGGCTTGAAAGTCTGCGGGGACGGCTAGGGGCACCCAGTAATTGGGCCTGGCGTGTTGAAACATACATCTGTTGTGACTTCCCACTGGGCGTCCATATTGGATACACTGGGATGAAACGGCATGCGGCCTGGAAACACGCCGCACCCCCGACACGCCGCCCCCCCGAAAAAACAAAGCCTCATCTGCGCAAACAGACAAAACCACAGCAACATCCGGCTGCACAAATTATTCACCAGCTCTTTGGGAACAATGTTTCATCCGGCATGCAGACGCAGCCGGAGCGCCGGTGGAGAGATGTGTGGGCAAGAGGCTGCGATGGATTTGAACAGCAGGGGGTGAGGGGAGAGATTCTTTGAAAAACAGCCACGGGTGCACACTCCGATGGACCGGAGCGAGGCGGGTTGCGACGGCGGGCCCGCTCCCCGATTCTCTGATCAATGTTTTTATCCGAGCAAGAAAGAAAGAAAATAAAAAAACACGATGCATAATTCATCCCCCACCAACGACAGGCTTGTGAAGGCGAGTTAAAGTGAACAGCCCTGTCCCACTGCGACTTTTCCGGCTCCCGTGATTAATTTATAACATCCCACCCTGGTGTCCAGGGTGCGGGTGGGTCCTCTTCACCTCACAGCGTGGCCCACAGCGCAGCTTAGAGAGTGCACATGACAGACAGGAAGACATGAAATAGATTAAAAAAAAAAGCTATGCATAGACACAGATGTATCATGATCTTACCGTGTGTATATAAGTATATATATATATATATATATATATATATATATATATATATATACACTCAAAGCACTTTGAGCTACATCCTGTGTATGAAAAGTGCTTTACTATTATTTACTTTATTATTATTCTGATTATTCTGATTATTCTGATTATTCTGATTATTCTGATTATTCTGATTATTATTGTTACGATTATTATTATTATTATTATTATTATTATTATTATTATTATTATTATTATTATAAAGGGAAGCCTTTACATCTCAGCAACAGAATGCAGCCCGCCTCCACGTATAAAAACGGATGGAGTACACTTCCAGCTATTTTAGTACCGAGTACACTATAGACTCTATAATGCCGGAAAAACAACGGAGAAACCGGCCTCAGCTGTGAGACGGCTCAAAGCTCGAATCCTCAGCAGACCGGCTGCGATCAAACACTTCTGACAGCCAAGTCCAACCCATGTGTTCCCAAAGACAGGAACGGGAATGCGGGCGAGGAAGAGGACGGGGGAGGAAGAGGAGTCGGGCTCTGTGAAGCACAACCTCATCACACCCATCTGTCTGGGCTACGCACGGACACATACAGCTGCAGATTTATGGGTTCAAATGATGCAGAAACAAAACGTGGGAGGATTTTTCTCCCAGGCTCTGATGTCGCTCCTTTTCAAATGAAATGCGGAAGGAAAAAAAAACGGCATATGCTTTAAAAAAAATAAAAGCTGCATGAAGACATATGGGTGAAAAATGAATTTCAGCGCTGCACAAGGAAACAAATTGCATGCTTTTTTTTTATTGGTTTATTATTATGTTATTCTAACGCTCTATTTGGCCTCTGCTCAAACTGGACCGCTATTATTATGCCGTGGACTGTTATCATATTACCACCAGCGTCATTTCTCATTTTAATTAGAATCTCTTGCTGACAGGAACAATATTTTTTTGGAACAAATTCCGCAGAGTGGATGTTCCAGGGCTGGAAATGCTTTTTGTGCTTCCCGTCAAACTAAAAGGTCAGTTAGGAAACAGTGGCAAAGCTCAAATGAGCATCTCCATAATGAAGAAAAGTGTTATTTTTTTTGTCAGCTGGCAGATGGTCCTCACACCTCCCAGCTACAAGCTCAAAAAAAAAGCAATAATGAAGAACTACAGTACAAGTACAACAGGACGCGTCCGTGACCTCGCCGTGACACCCACATCATTCAGACATAAGCATGACATCGAATGTAATCCCCCCGGTCCCATCCAATTCTCAAACGGTAATGCAAATGTTTATTGCCTGCATTTATCTAATAATAGCCACAGTACGTGTCAGCTTGAAGAACTTCTGTGGTAGAGATTTACCCTGCTCACAGTCTTTTTATAATTAGAATCTAACCAATGTAATATATATATAAATATGCATGTGACACACTGTAATCACAAGATATTATTTTGAGTTAGATTCTATATACCCGGAGGTCCAAGTTCAAAACTACTATCATTAAAACTTAATATGATCAATTATTGATCTGGTATAAATACACGTCAACTGAGACGTTCCAGTCTCTGAATCTGACGTGATGTGATCAAAGAGCACACCACGTCGCCCCGGTTGTTTAAAAACTCCCTCACTCACGATGCCTGGTCAAGTACAGACACACAAAGTGACCACAGACAATCTGCTGAGGCTGATGAGAGGTTCCGTCATCCCGTGTTCAGCCAAAATTGCCAGAAAAACCCAGAAGCTGCTACGTGAATGTTTGGAGCACAGTTATATGCTAATGAGAAGCAGGAATATGAATTTGGAGCTTATGTTTTTCTGGAGTGGACTGCAAATACTGAGTCAATGACAAATTTGGACAAAATCGGGCTGTTTCTCCTCATTTCCAGTCTTTATGCTAACTAAGGTATGTAGCCGAGTGCTATTTTGCATATTTTATATGCATATTTCCCCAAATGGTGAACAGCTCATTTAAATTGTGAATGCGGAATCACCCTTGGAGATTGGAACTCAAACTCCCCCCACATCCACCTCTCTTAGAACCAAAGTGGCCATGCCACATACAGGCCACATACAGGTTTCGAAATGTACGTGGCACACACACGACAACAACAACCAAAGAACAGCAAATCACAGCACAAAAAAAAAAACGAGAGAACAGCCCCAGTGAGCAGTTCAGTATCAGTCCACTGATCACTTCAAAAATATATCTGATCAACCTGATAGATCAACTGATAATCTCATTTATATTCAGCGGCAGAGAAGGAGATTAAAAAGCTTCAGCTGTGCCAGTGCGACGCTCGGAGCAGAGAGGAGCACCGGGGGTTTACAGTCTGACATAGAGATGCAAAGAGGCGTGAAACTTTAATCTTCATTTATCCCGACGGCTCATGGGATATTTAATAATGGGTTCGCCGGGTTCAAAAACCAATTTCTTAACGAGCCCGAAAAAATAGGAAGAGGGAGGGAAGCAGGAAGTGCTTTAGGGTTCCTTAAAACGAAAAAAAAAAAAAAACAGCCTCGGATCCTGCATGCCGGAATATCTATTTTTGCAAGACTCGTCACATTTGTGTGATTTGCATCATCACCTCGCAATCGGGCCGAATGAACAGTTCAGCTGAGTCACACACACACACACACACACACACTGGTGACGACAGGGCTCATTTGAAGAATGATTAATTAATCCACTGCTTAATTCCCTTGCAGAGTGTTAAAGAGTTGCCCGACCACAATACGTAAGGATCTCATTAGAGTGGAAGTCATTAATCGGTTCAGGACCGTGGGGAGAACATGACACACACACAAAAAAAATGCTACTTTCTATCGGAAAGCATTTAAAAATCAATTGGGAAGCTTGTGATGTGAGGAGTGTGTGTAGGTGTCTTTCTGTGGTTGCGGGGACCGATTCTGGTTTAAAACCATCCATGTGAGGACATTTAATGTTTATTTCTAAGGTTAAAAATTGGTTTTAGGGTTAGAATTAGGATTTGGATAATTGTTGGAGAGGAGTAGGAACTTTTTGGGGATGTTGTGAAAAGCGGTGCGCCAGACAATGGAATGCTTTCTGTCAGTATGCATATTCACAACTACAAAAAAAAAAGAAAGTGTGTGTGTGACAAATGAAGGTCAGGTGTAGCTACAGGCTTCTGAATTTCTTGAATTAAATTAAAGCTTTATAAACCTAATTACATCATGTTTTTTTTTCTAAAAGTCACATAGGAATGTGACATTTGGGGTCTAGAGCAAAAAGAAACCTGAAGAAATGTATTTTTGTGTGTGTGTGTGTGTGTTAGGAACCAGCTAGACAACGCTAACACACTGTGGGTCATGTGTTAATCCAATCTTGGTCATAACTACATAATTGAAGAGAGCTGATTAAAGAGCGAGGCCCGTGGAGAGACGCTATGAAACCTGAGTCCTCACACAGCACTTCCACATAGAGTCAGCTGTGGTTAATATCGGATCTAAAAAGGACGGATTCCATTTAAAATAAGAGGTAATAATAATGATATATTCTGACACTCTTTCCTTGAAATATATATATACGTATTATAAATGATATAACTTCAGCCTTCAGTTTCTGAACCAGGTTTAACAATAAAGGCTACATTTTAACAAATATATGAAAAAAAGGGAACGCATCGGACTGAGTCACAGTTACAGGTGAAATAGATGAAAGGTTAGTTTTAAAGCCAAAAAATAAAAAATAAATGCTCTGAAAACTTTTTTGCCAAATACCTCTGCATCTCCCACAGTCTGTATATGTTTTTATTCAGAAGGAGCAAAAGGGCACCGTCTTCTCTCTCTCTCCTCAAACACACACAAACACACACACACACACACAGACTCTTTAAGATTTCACCGTGGGCATGAAAACAAC